>KZ061916.1:16176-83162 GCA_002091835.1 Anopheles maculatus | reverse complement strand
AGGAATGCCCGGTTTTCTTGGTAATGCTATTATAGTGATTATTCTGCCCAGACGAATACCGTCGTCGGTACCTATGGCAGCCACTCTTGCCCAGACGGAAGATGGGAAAGAATTTCACGTTGAAGGTGAGTACTAAATGGGTGAGTGAGTACGTATTTATTTGCCGATTTGAATTGTAGGATATCAAAACCGTCGAATAAATTGTCAAGTGGCCAACACGTGTTGGGTGAGCAGTCTAATGGGCCAGTTATCTAATACATAACGAGTTACCGTAAATGCGGCAAAGAAAAGATATCGAAATAAAAACGTGTGACAGTTTAAGCTGCGAATATCTAAGACAAACGAGACGGTAGACAAACTAATCGCAAAGATCCACTAACAAACGATGGGTGATAGTTATGCCATTGGAATATCTCGCTTTTGATGCTATTTTAATAGTGATTTTACACCTACACGCGGGTTACGGCTGCGTATCTTGTTTGTTTTGGGAATCTAATGATGATTGCCGTTATTAACAGAGCCCGGGGTTCGGGCCGGTAGAACCTGATGGTTAAGAAACCCGTGTTGATAAACAGTAAAATTGTTTGTTTACCTTTTCGAAAACGAACATTGTTTACTACCTTCAGAATAGGCTTATTTGTTTCTATGATGCATGAGAACATAAACAAAATCCACCTAGAAAGACAGTGGCTGTTAGCAGCAAGGCGTTAGGAAGAACGCATATAGCAAATGTTCATAACTAATGTCCAGCTCATGTAAAAATCCGTTTCCGACCAGCCTTTTTCTGCGGCTTGCGTTCGGCTGAATTTCGCCGTCAAACTCCACCGATCATTATCAACATCACAAACATTCGTGCGCCCTTTTTGAAATGGGAGCAGCACTGAAAAAGATTCGAGACACTACCGCCCCTAAACTCCCGCAACGCAGATCTGCACACCATTCCCATAATCTGTGATATTTATGGCTGACGAGGTAGCAAAAGTCAATGGCAGCAATGACCGCTTCTAATGCAGTGCGGAGCAGGTTTATCTTACACACTCGCGGCCGTAAAACGGGCGAGCGAAACGGGGCGAAAGCAGAATTTCCATCTGCGCATCTTTTATTCCTTCAGTGATCCTACCTTCGAACAGTTCCATTGCGTGGTTCAGTTGTGCGACCGTCCTGCTGGGATCAATGTGCGCATCGGGAGACTTACCTGTAGGGTTGCAGAGAGTGAGAAAAGAAAGGTAACATTAGACCCGGTTTACGTAATATACTCGCGGTGTTGCGTGTCTGTTCTATTTCTTATACATCGATACCGGTTAGGCGTACAAAAATAGCAGGTGAATGAAAGGTAAGGACGGCATCCCGGGAATGGAATGTATCCGGATCGGCTGGACCAGGCGAACAAAGGCTACGGGGAAGGAGTTTTTTTTTGGCGGCACGCAAGGTAAACCGTTTTCCCGGTTGGCCGACTTTTGCCGGTCGGCTTGGATAATCTTCGCGCCCCAACACGGACAAGGGAAGCTGAAGTTGGAAGCGGTGGAAACGGACGGTGGATGGATCGGGAAAAAGGGGAAGCGAGCGGTTGAAAGATACGGCAAAGAACTAGGGCAACGGTTCGTTCGTGGGCCTTTCGGTTTTTCCGATGGCCGGGAAAGGTTTGCCAGCTCGCCAATGGTTCCGACCTGCTTCACCTAGCCTTTGAGTGGGAGTGCCTGTAGGGGGTTTTCCATTGGTGGATGATTTTGTTTTGTTCGCAGCGTTTCGCTCCTCCGCTAGGCAGTTCATTTATTACATTTGCGCAAACAAAGATAGGTCCTGCAGCGAGCAGTCAGTAAGAATAATGCAGGAAAATGTTCGTAAGAGAAGTAAGCGTAGTGTGGTGAGCGCTAGCCGCACGGTTTCGTAGTGTGTTAGCCGAAGATGTTTGAAAGTAACACGGAAAAACAACCTTCTAGTTGTGGAGTAAATAACTATAAAAATGCGTTAGTCTGTAGAATATTATGTATTAGATATATTGTCTTGTAAAGTTTTTGACTCTATACATGAGTTATTTCTTCCAATTTTTTTCATCTGAAGTCTTCTTAATTTTTCTTTAAATTATTTTTCTTAAAACATGTTCATTTTTAACTTAAAACATACATAGAGCAACCGTTCAAAATATAAGAACAGGTAAGTTTTATGATGACACGAAAGGGAACGAAAACATTTTAAACGAAAGGGAATGAAAACATCTAAATAAAACCCAACTAACGAGACAACGATCGAGCCATCAACACTGCCCGAGCTTAGGTCAACCTCACAAATTCCCTTTCTCGTACACTACTACTCTTGTTCTTTCTCTTGTACCTTGTACCATTTTCTCGTTCCATAAGATACATTCTCATACCGGTGAAAGTGAACGAATAGACCATCAGAAAAGGAAAAATACGATTTTTCTACTCTCCCTATCACAACCTCGGTCGGTATCGTAAATTTCCATATTTTATCATACAAAAAAACAACAGTTTGCATTCCCACAATGTTCTACGTCGTGGATGAATTCTTCACCACACTCAGAACAGAACACGGTACCTCGGCTCAGCAAACAGTACTTTCACGATAATGCAAATGAAATAAAATAAGCAAATCGTATACGAACGACCATACGAAACAGCAGACAGGTTAGGGTGGTTGCCGACGATGCGAGGGTGTAGTTTCTCTAGACTTTTTATTTTACTGCACAGAATGTAAATGAAGATGTGCGTAACCTAGTACGGAAATCCCTAAGCACATAAACGTAGCGTGGGAGAAAGTTTTCACTTTCTCGTCGCAGAACGAAGCCTAACAGGGAGTGAAATATATTTCCCGCGAGACTAATGAAGGACCGATGTTAAAGACCGAAAGTTAAAGAACTTTTGTTGTTAAAAATGGTTTATAGCTTCATGTTAGCATAAGAATAGTGCACCGTTCGTACATTACATTTGCTGTCGATGCTATATTTGTTGAACGTTGAAAGTGTCTCTTTTTGATGTAAGTTTAGTTTTGGCAAACGTTCGGTTTCAGAAAAAAACCTTTTTTAACAACAAACAAAGTAATCAAAGGTATGTTTCTTGATTTATTATGTATTGTTTAAAATGGTTTATTTTCACACAACAATTCACAATGCGCATCAATCACATTTTGGTTGTTGTTGCCAATTATCGATCAAACGAGGGCGATCGAAAACATTTTCGGGAGGGTTAAAACAAACACAAAAACTGAACCGTGCTTGTTATGAACAAAAAAACAAGTCAACAACCGACAACGGACATCTGCAATGGTTGGTGCCTGGTTTGTACGCTATCATTGTGTGTAGCTGTATTTGTTACAGAAACATGTAACACCAACAATTTCCAATTGACACTTGCATTGCCCATATTCAGCGACAGAAGTGGCAACGATTGTTGCTACTGTCACGAGGAAATGGGGGTAGATTGAACAACGGATAACAAAGCCGACAAGCAGCATGTGTGCTGATGCCGAGGGCATATTGGCAATTGATATCAATCGCCTTTTTATTGGCACTTGCTGGGCACAATAGTAACAGCTTCAGGTTACATCGATGGTGTTTGCATGTATATGCAAAAAGCAAACAAATCTACAATTTCACTACCAATATGAATGGTAAATGATTCATTTACTTTATCATCAAGCAAGCAACGCTAAAGTACGGAATGTTTAATAATATCAGGCGTCTCCATCGATTACCGAAAAGAAAGAGTGGATTTTTTGTTTAAATTTAGACTACTTGTATCGGAATACTGAATTCAGAATGGAATTTATTGATTTTCTATCATACTTTTAGTGTAAAATTGAAATAAATATGCATTTTTGAAATTGTTATTTAACAGACACTGGGCGCCTCCATTGCTGCTTCATGCATCCTGTTTAAGATCGTAATAAGAAATTAAAGCAGCAATTTATTACACAACAAATTAAACTAGAAAAAAAGCAGATCGAATCTATTTCGTAAGATAAATTCAACGTTTTGAAATGAGCACAACAGATTGCTCTTTTCTATACGAATATGACTTGGCTAGTGTCTGCTGTGCGTTTCGAATTGAGTTAGTCAGAGAATTGAGACGCTAACGCTTTTAAGATTCCCACATGAAGGTGGATAGAGCAAATGGGTACCCAGTATGACATACCAGACGTCAAGTTACAATCAATCTGCATGAAAACAAGACAAAAAAATGCTCTGCGAAAACGACACTTTACCCGCACGGCTTGCGCTCGAAACCTCGTGTCAAAATCACTCGGCTGATGAATATCATTATCATGATTTTCATAACGAAACCCAAAAAAAAAAAAAAGCGAAATCTGTCAACAAAGTCAACATCTCGCCATTCGGCGCTTTGACTCCTAACGCACAGGGAAACAAGCGGTGACATCTTCACCAAGGAAAACAAGCAATCGGACGCACCCGGTTGGTGGTCGGCAAGGATAGAAAATGAAACAAAAACTAGGCCATCGGGTTCGATTTCTTCAGTCCCACGACGAATGTACGGTAGACGAACGGAGGCGATGGGTTCGAAGATCGCAAAGTCACATGCCGTGGGGTAAAACAGGAGGACCAGCGAAATTTAGACGACTGCAGACCTTGTTCGATGCGTGTGGGAAATTTTCACTCACACCGGACCAAATACACAGGAGCGGAATGTTGGTGGACGTATTTCTGAACTAAGCCTCACGTTGGCACCGCTGTCACGTGTTTAAAGCGCATGTGCTTTAGCAGAGTTAGTTCTGGGGTTTGTTGCAGCAATAGCTAATGAGGCAGATAAAGTTGTTTTGTACATTAATTAGTATTAAAAATGATAGTGAATAACAAGCAGCTATTACTAAACTTTGTTGGAAGGAGAGGAGAATTAAAAAAAGTATATTTAAATAATTCGAAAACAAATAACAACAAAAACCAACGCTTCACACAATTTACATCAACAAATGCTTGAAAGCCGCCAAACGAACGATAAACAGTGACGAAAAAAACAGCAAAGTCTTCAAGCAGTTACGTTCAACTATGTCCTTACTAGCGCTTCTAAACAAGAACAATGGTCGAGGAAATTGAAACAGTTTTAAATCCTTGGTACTGTTTACTGCTACTGCTTACATAACGATACGAACGGACTTATGAAAGAAACCACTCCAACATGCACTTGCCATTCACAGACACCGATAGCAGAGATCGTTCGTTTACGTGGACGGGTAGAAACTGTAGCTTAAGCAGCTTTAGACTCCACCAGAAATTGTGCCATGACCTGAACCGGTCACAGATTTGGAGCAAGTGGCTTCAGGGCGATGTAAATGGATTAACGCAAAAGGGTGCACTCGTGAACACACGCTTCCACGAGGTGCCACTGCAGGAAAGACTCGGGAAGCATTTTGCTTAATGAGCAGATCGACCAAGGACCTGCTTAGTAGCGGGCAGCGCGTTTAAGTAGTGCACAGAATAGCAGCGGCAAGGGTCATTAATTATGCTGAAAGGATCGAAAGATGTTGCCCAGGGGATGAAAAAAAGAAAACAATGTAAAGATAGAACACGTTTCCTTATCAGTGGGGGAAAAAAGCGGTAGCAAACGATGAAAAGACCCGTTTTTTTGCTGCGTATTCCGCATGGTCTATCCATCTATCATAACTATATCAATTTAGCCGCAATCTTTCAGTAGTTAAAATGGACTAAACGTCTGCTTTTTAATAGCGTATCATTATCATAAGGACTCTTACGCTTTAAAGCGATTACGAACTGGTAATGCTGATTGTGTTAAAATCGTAGAAGTAAACAATGGTGTGCATTTGAAGTACAGTTACTTTTACGAGCACACTAAAGTCTACGGGAAATCTAAATATAATATAGCGATATCCAAAACATCGCACTAAATCCTAACAAAAACCGCCCAAGAATCTCTGTCTTCATAAATTATCCGTAGCACAAAGGAAAGCAATGAAGTAAATGGAATTCGAATGAGTTTTTAATGGCAATTGCGCTCACGGTATCGTAGGCACACGGGCTATTGCAAAAAGCATTAACCGCAAAAGGATGAAATTGTGTTGGAGTTTAATATGACCGGCTATAATATAATGTACAAAGAATAAGCGAATGAATCCCACTGTACAGTTGACAACAGAGTAATTTTCAGCAAAGTATGGTGTTGTGTACTTTTCTCGCGAATGTCTCCATCTTGTCAACCACATTGTTCTGATGTGTACGATAAAAGCAGGATGATGAGATCCGATGCATTGCCGATGATGCTCCGCTTAAGACGCCATGTTTTGCGGTGTGTTGTTTATGTTATTGTTTCGCAAACGACCGTGTAGATCGAGTGATGTTTAATTTTCGTTTGGTGGCTTGGCTTCATAAGCATTTGTTTGTGAGCGTAATAGCGATGCAGGTATATTGGTGGGAAAACTGCTCGTATTGTTTCTTTTTGGTAGAAAATCATGATAGAAGTGATGGTAAACCCATAAACATGACTAGCGCCTGTAGCAGAAGTGGTAGTATGCGGAAGTAATAGTGATAGTTGTTGTAGTAGTAATAGCGTTAGAAGTAATATCAGTTCCTCCGTGAAGATGACAGCTGTCACGCATGACAGAAGTGAGAGCATGGCTTGTAGGTCCTTCCTGGTTACGAACATTTTCTTCCAGTTTCTGGTGCATGTGCATGTGTTTGTGTAAAATGCGTTATGTCCTTATCCGCTAGTCTCTTCTCCGCACTATGATCGACAGTGGTGATAATGGCGATGATGATTTCACAGTTTTGTCTTGTTTGTTATGTTCAGTTGGCAGAATTTCGTGATAGTTGGTGAAATTCACATGCATATGCGTGTGCGATGACCTTGAGATGATTGTATCTATCATATGTGTTGTACATTTTGGCGTTTTCTTGTTTTTGAAAAATGGAGCAATAGC
The DNA here is from genome assembly GCA_002091835.1 of Anopheles maculatus. Lineage (NCBI taxonomy): Eukaryota > Metazoa > Arthropoda > Insecta > Diptera > Culicidae > Anopheles > Anopheles maculatus. The sequence goes on along the minus strand of KZ061916.1, from coordinate 76,256 downwards.
AGGGCAAGAATTGGTGAGTCGAAAGAAAGGACGGCGCATTTCTTACTAGTATCAAAACACCGACCCTGTACTATATCTTCCTGAATGTTACTGTGGTATGATAGTTTTTGGGCGAAACTAAACAAATAAGTCGCATACGAAAAGAAGATAGGTAACAACACATCGCACTGTCCGATTGCCAGTGGAAGGTTTCTGGAAGAGTGATGAAAACTCACCGAAACCCGGCCTCTGCTGTGTGTTCTGGTGATGGTGAAGGTTGTGGTACTGTTGATGTTGACTCTGATAAAAGGTCACTTTGTGCTGCTGCTGCTGCTGCTGCTGTGGCTGGTGTCCAGTTTGAGCAAAGCTGTTGTGGAACTGTGCGCTACCTCCACCGCTATACTGCTGCTGGATGCTGGTGACTGTTGCGGCAGAAGCAGTCGTCGGGAATGTTGTGCCATCGGTGGCATCGATCGGCGAGTGTTGCGCAAAGGATGAGCCACCGGCACCGCGACCCAGTACGGACGCGAGCATTTGCTGCTGATGGTGTTGCTGTTGTGCAAGGGAACTGGTCGCCGCACCGGCACTTCCATTCGTGGGCGAAGTGCGCATGGTGACCACTCCTATTGTGCTACCGTCGATCGTTGCACCATTCGATGGCGATCTGGTACTGCCGGCACTGTACTGCTGTTGCTGCTGATTGAGCTGATTGATTCGTGCCATTAGGCTGTCGCCATTGCTGAGCAAACTGTTGGTGCTGCCGGAGTTGTTGGAGCTGGCAACCGACGGGCTGCTTCCGTTTACCGACGATTGCTGCCGGTGCTGCTGCTGCTGAGGATGATGGTGATGATGATGATGGTTGCTGCCATTGTTTCGCTCATCGTTCAGTGCCGAGCTTAGTTCGTCGAACATAAAGAAGCTGCTGGAGGTATTGCTATGGTTGGGAGAGTTTTCCGTCGACGAATGGCGCCCGTTCGCATCGGGTTGCGGTTGCCCACTGTCCTGCCGCTGTCCCGTTGCATACTGCCGCTGGTCGTTGTTCAACATTTGGAACGCTCTGCCGTGGCAACCGAACGGACAGGTGCACGTGTGCAATCACACTTTTCTATTTTCTTAACCCCGACCAACCGTAAGGCCCATACGATTGAACACCACAGCCAGGTGAAGGCACACAGTACAGAGTGGGGGGGGGGGGCTAGTAATATCACGGAAGCTTCCCGTTTTTTGCTGGTAGCTAGTTTGTGCGGTCAAACTCTAATGACCACCACAACACACAGTCCCTCAGGTGAGGTTAATGATCGTCCGATTGCGGAACGAGCTTGTTCCGTTCTACGAAACTCGGATCGCTAGACTGTGCAACCAGGGGCACACAACTCTCGACTCCGGTGTTGTGGTTTCACACTCGATCGGGAAATAATTGCACTTGGTTGTTTGGGTGTGTACGTTGCGCTGGGTGCGGACACTTTGTCACATTTCATTTACTACAGCTGCAATCATTCGTCACATCAGAACCATATCGCTTCATGTCGTGGAGCTCGTTGTTAGACGTCCTACGTTTAGTTGACGGCGTATTGTGTGCCCTAAAAGCCGATTGATTATTGACGAGTGATGAGCAAGCTTCTTGGAGCAATAAACAATATTAAAGAATGATACAACATGAGGATACGCAAGAAAAGTAAAACATTCCAAACACGCCCAAATTATAGCACACTTAACAATTTACGCTACAGGTTCTTTTCGGTACTGGTCACGTGAAACCCGTTTGCTTGTGTTGGTCAACTAATGCACGATGAATAATTTATGTTTGTTAGAGATTTTTTTTTGTTTGGCTCACTATTCGTTTCGGTACGACTTAGTTTTCAAGACGCCATAAAGCAGAGTTCGTAAACAAATTCGGACACAAAGTTTACGTCGAACAAAACACCAAAGCATAACTTTAGTTAGAGAGCACCGGATAAACAAGCGGACCATTCAACCACTATAGGATTGGTATTGCATTTTAAGCAAAAACAAAGTTCTATCGTCTGTTTAAAGTTCGAGAAGTCGCCAAACCAAACGTTATGAAATTCGTTGAAAAGAACGGTGACATTGAATAAAAATGACTCCATAAGCAAGCGATAACTGGGAACAACATGAAACACGAAATACGAAATACCAATCGTGAAGGTTTAATCATTTCTTTGCTTGGATTTCTTCTTCTTCGATCGTTGGCAATTCATTCAGAGTTTCTTCTGCCCGTTTGGGAGATTCTTCAAAACATTATAGGTTGTGTCTGTGTGTGTTGTTTTTGGTGTCGTTCCATCTTGAAAGCCGATTTCGATCGAAATGTTGACTCTCGGGGTCAGCGTCTTGCTTACTGTCGCTTCATTATCACTTTATGCTTCTGGTCCCACCACATTCACCCTAACCCAAGCCGTCAGATGACATACTCATCTGAAGCAACCAAAAACAGTAATCCAAGAGAATCAAATGAAAACCAAGAAGCAAACGAAAACGATCACAAATGTGACAAATGAAACAGTAAACCTAACAACTGACAGCGGTTTTTCTCTTTCTTTCTCTCTCTCGCGCGCCGTAGAAACAACGCACAGTTTGAATATTAAAATATTCAAATAAACCGGCCTCTGCAGATTGCGTTTGCATTTTCGGTGGCATCTCCGTTCGCAGCGGAGAAGCAAAACCAGATAGAGAGAGAAAGAGAGAGAACGTGCCCGTGATAGGGTGAAGCGATCGTGGAGCAACAGCTAGGGAGCACATGTGGAAAAAATTGAACGTGTAGAGCCAGAGCAGTAGTGTGTGCCTTATGACGGAACGTCATCCTAATGCGCGTTTGGCTCTGTTTTTCTCTGCTTTGGGTTACAAATAAAATGGATCGAATTCAGGGGTTTTTGGGTTGTGTGAGGCGCAGGCACGATCACGCCCGTAGGAATCGTCATGTGTGCGTTAGAGCTTGATCGCGAGATTCCAACAGTACCACCACCACCAACCACCATTGCCAACAATCTAGCAGAGCAGGTTGGGTGACCCTGTTTAGTGACCGAATGTTGTCACACGCTGGAAACATTTAAAACTAAACGGGATGTTGAAAGCACACAAATTTTGAGCACAAACCGGCAAGCAAGTTTTTCATTTTATTGGAACAATCCGAAAAAGTTATCTCCCCCCCAACAAGTAAATTATAGCAAAACACGATCATCACTGCGAACGCGGCGATAAGCGTTGATTAGTGAATCCCAACAGCACATTATATTTCTACCACCTACGCCGGAACTACGCCTCAAAACGATATGTAACTGTTGTACATGGCTACGTGGGCGGAAATGCAATATTAGTTCCAGTAGCAGAGCAGGCGTCAAAATGCGGAACCATTCAGTACGTCTAAATAGAACACAAAACTACTTCCAAAGGGTAGTCAACACTGTAACATGAGAAAATGGGACGGCAAAACGCTATCGCCATTATTTGTAGCTCTAATTGAAGTTTTTTTTTTTTTGAAGAACATAGAAATGCATATTCCTCTCGGAAAAACGATACTATTTATTGCTGTCGACCGGGCAGCGACACTGTACGACCCCCCCTATATGGAAGGCACATGTGAACAAACACAAAACAGTGTAGAACGGTGAACGTTCGCCGACAAAACAACACCATTCAAACGCGACAGAGTTGTGAAAGAATGAAACAAAATTAACAAAAAAAAACCCCTCCACATTACAGTAGTACATAACGAGAACTGTATCAAACTTCGAGTGTGAAGCTGTTTTTCTTATCATCGCGCAATACGGCCACCAAACATACAACCGCAAAAGGCACACATTATAGGGACGCATTATTAGAACGGATGGTGTGTGGAGAGAGAAGCTGCCAGCGTGTGTGTTTCCATTTCCACACCGCCTTGCCTTTTGTGTGAAATGTGGACAAAATGGGAGTCCTGAAGAATTGCGTGACAAACATAATGTTTGGTGAACTATGGTCCTGGGCTCCGTGATTGAAAGTCGCTATTGGAAGTTGGACAATTGTCGTTTCGCGTTTCGCAAAATTTGGAGAATTTATACATCGAACTCACGTTGCAGGATCATTGCGAGCAGGTGCGATTCCATTGCCTTGCCTTCGTTGTGATCCGTTGCGTACCCCAAGCGCCACATCGCTGTTGTGGAGCTGGCAGGCGTTTGGGTGTAAGGATGCGGACACCACACCCACAAAAAGAAACCCTGGTGGGTGCTTTTGGGCACCAACGAAAAACGATGCTGCTAAAGTGAATCACAAACTAGACCTCTAGGCTCGGTAAGTTGTGCCTCAACTGTCACCATGTAGGTATGAATGATTCTGGCGAAGAAAGGAACACGCAAGCACTATTTTATATTAGATCGTGTAGCATAGCTGAGCCGGAGCGTACACAAGCACAGCGAACCAACACAAACACGCGCACGTTTATGTATTTTGTTAGCGATAGCACATCACACGCTTGAAGCCCGTTTTGGTGGCGTTTAGCGATAGAACTAATTCCGCGTACGTGTCACCAGCTGCACGACACGCGATCGCACTGAGTTTTGGGGAGGAACAGTTCACCCAGTCACACACACACACATGAGCGAGCTCGCGCCAAGAACGATCGCGTAACGCAGTGTAACGCCTTGCTAGATAAACAAACAATGGAGCTGGGCGCGATAGACTGGCGCACTGGCGTTAGCGTAGGCCTACGATCGTGGTAGGCTTTTCGCGCGCATCACCACCATCGCACGCATACAAACAGTCTCGTGTCACCCGCGGATCGAACGCCCGAACGCATACGGCACCGGTGGAAGGCCCTCCCCGGGGCCAGAACACGCGAAAGGTTGACACTTGTTGACGTTGACGGTTCTGCTTCGGGTCGCTTGATGGTCTGTTTTTCGTCGCACAAATGTACTCTCGCTCACGCCTAGTGTGCCAAGTGCGAACCGGAATGGGCGTGTGTGTGTGTGTGTGTGTGGATGTGAGTATGTGTTACTTGCTAACGTTTCTTTGCGAAACAATTATTCTACGCCCAATTCTGTCGCATGACAGTTCTAATAATGTGACGACAAGCCCTGACGTGGACAAAACTGTCTGTAAGGTGTCGAAGCAATATCAATGGAAACTTTATCAACCCCTTCAAACACACACACACACAGGCGCATTCGCAAGGGTTGTTCTGAGGCTGTGATGGCTCTCCGTCACGGTCACACGATGGTCACGCACGAACACGTCACCATGCTGGCAAGAGGGGAGGAGAAACTAGCAACCGATAAAGGTTAAGGTATGTGTCAGATTAAACACAAGTCCTACGTGTGTTGCGAAAAGGATCAATATCGTGTGAGTTTAAGCAGGGATGTAGGTGTACTGGTGGTTCGCCGCACAGCACCGTCAACCGTTTTTGTCTATTTCTATTCACGACCGATATTGGACTGAAACTGACACGCGCTTGGTGGTGGCGGACGCCCTCATCGTCGTCGTTGTCAGCGTGGTCCAGCTGGGTCTGGGATCTCTCGCTCACCCGTGTTCGATTTCGATCGCTACAACCCCCTCTCTCTCGCTCTCGCTCGCTCTCTTGCTTATGCTCTTGTTTCCTCCTACCACAATTTGTTCCTCTTTCCAATAGCGTGTGGCGCAATCATAGAACGGCCACACTGAGCCACCGCTTGGAAAGTTGCTTGGTGGACGGTACCGGGAGGAAAGGGGGTGTGTGTGTATGTGTGTATGGAGATGGTGATCGCGAGGCGCCACGCGCTACAACACACCGCCCGTAGGACACACAAACCTACCGGTTTGTGCATCGGATCGTTATCGAATCCTGGAGGAATCGTACAAACATATTCCTGTACCGGGGATTAGGATCTGGAGCAACCAACGGATCCGTACACGCACGCAGAAAAGCGGCGTACCTTCTTAACACTTCTCTTGCGAACAGCGCGAACGAAATGATCATGGCACCATTAGCTTCTCACGCGCTTGTTAATCTGTGCAGCGACGCAAGTGCAAATGAGACTCCGATAAGGGAAAAATGAGAAAACCACAAAAAAAACCTGCGAGCGGGAGCGGGAGAATAGTAGCGATCACCACAAAATCGAATGGGACAGATCAATATGGTGGCGCTGGAGCATGTGTGTTTGTATGTGAATGTGTGGGTAAGTTAGGAGTTGTGAGCATGAGACGCTTTTTGACTCAAGCTCACTTCATTTCCAGGCTTCGGTGACATACGGTTAAACCATCGACTACCAATCATAGTCTAACGCAACAGTGATAACGCACTAAGGGAGTTATGTGTGTGTGTGTGTGAAGTTATTAAACCATTTAAAAATACGCTTCCCATCATTTCCCATCACACTGTAACCGGTCATGATGAAGCAAACGATCCTTTTTTCGAAAACAAGGGAGTGGATTTTGAGTGATGCTCCACTAAATTTAACTTCACCCAAGTTCGGACATGACCACACTTTGGTAGGTGCGAAAATTCGCCGAAACAGATAATTAGCGACTAATTTGCACGATATAATAGAAGGGTTTAGCGGGCCCGTGCGTGATTGATTTGAAACGCTCGTTTGACCACCGATGTGCGTGTGCTTGTGGCTGGGCATGATGTTGAAAGCGTAAAACTTTGTTTCCTTTCTGTTGTTTTGGCGGCTTTTAAACGATCGTTTATTCTACTACACTTTTAAGGTTGGAGAGCGTTTCCCTACGCTGACAGGTTTGCTAATTGATGGTCTCTGTTGAAGCAACGACCGGTCACGAGATGCAGCAACTAGAGGTATGGTATCGAAATGGAAAAGAGGTTTAATTTATGTCGGACGGAACATAAACATTGTATACATATCTTACAATAGTGCATTTTAATCAAATTTTTACGACAGTTGATGACCCACAAACTGTAATCGTTACTATCGGTTTGGATCTATGTCTTTGCAATCGTTGATGTCGAAGGCTGACGAGACAAGTTCCACCACCATCCACCCAGCAACGGAGGCTAGCGGGTAAGAAATTCAATTGAGCAATTCTTCATCGTTGGACGGACGGTTTGCACAACTGTACTGCGTCGCGTCAGGCTGCACTTCTGAAGGTAAGCGTGATTGTTCTGCTAAAACACTGCGCTACAGTACAATCGATAGCGCATGCCTTTTCTTCTACTGCAATCGTTGCAATGTTTGCAAAATGAGAGGGAAAACTTCAAACCAAATTGGACCTCATTTGGCTCATACAAGAGGCATACTATGGGGTGATGAGCGTCCTATCACCGTCGGTGGTGAATGTCTTAAAGATTCAATATCTGATAGAAAGGCGTAACAAAGACGTTACTCTAGAACACTGTCTGTACTGCCACTAAACACAGTATGCAGCTGATACAATCAGTTATTGTCGGACTGTTTAAAAACAGTAGGGAAACCCAGGGACACCCTATACATCCTCTCTTGGGAGCGTGTCAATGTAATGCTGAGACGTGTGTGCTTTTTTCTTGTCCCCCTCTGTACGCTATATCAAATGGCGCGATTACCGATCAAGGTTCATAAATGACCGAATAGAGGATTGATTTATCGAAGGGAAAAAACCAAAAACCGATAAGCCGTTTGGTGAGCGTTGTTTTGGGGCCGCCAATACGTTCATCGCTTCAGGCGCGGTTGGGTTCCGCATTCTGGCGCGTAAGAACCGCCACAGTAAAGCAGAAAAAAACACCCCAAAAGGCCAGAAAGCGACAGAAATAGACCAAAATTTTGGTGGCTGTGCAATGCGATTGATAAGAACGTTATCGCAAACACACTGAGGAACCATACGAAACATCGCTTCAAAAGCAGCCATTTACAAACCGTTCACAACAGGGAGGTACATTCGCTTCTTATCATTGTGGTGTAGATGGAACTTCTTATAAACTGAGCAAAAAAAAAGCAGAAGTAGCTGATGCTTGAAAAAACAAACTGCTCATGTTGGCAGTAAGTAGTACACGGGGAGAATCGACTACGCGAAAGGGAAAGCAAAAATGATATTTTCAATTTTGTTGCTTATCAAACAGTTGCCGAGTAGTTGAAACGAGACCGCGAACAGTAAAGCTGATTAAACATTAATTATGGGACAAGCTCCAGAATACATCACATGAGAGCTACGTTCGACGTTTATCTTCAAAGTATCAAAAAAGTATCGTAACAACTCATCTGAGTCGATAGGAAAGCAATAAACTTTAAAAAGTTATCTCTTAGCTAGATAATGCTACCATTATGTCACATCGCACAAATCACTAGCATCCCGCATGCAGCCCACATCGACTGGAACCCGTAAGATAAAAGATCCAAATCGATGATCAACGTACATCAATCCAGGACGAGAGAAGATCGTTTGATTGCAAAATAAAAAAAAAACAAATGCAGTCCGGCTCTGCTCCAAATATTCCCCATCCTGACATTTGACATATCGGAGCAAAATGTAGGACAAACGACGAAGTTAAGTGACATAGCGCATGGTTTTTGTAGCGATGGATTTGGGGGGTGTCATCAGTGTTTTTTTGTGGGGTTGCCATCGCATTGCAGCACGTTAGGCAAACACGTTCACCATCGAAACCCGACACGAACACGTCACCATGCTGGCAAGAGGGGAGGAGAAACTAGCAACCGATAAAGGTTAAGGTATGTGTCAGATTAAACACAAGTCCTACGTGTGTTGCGAAAAGGATCAATATCGTGTGAGTTTAAGCAGGGATGTAGGTGTACTGGTGGTAGCTATGGAAAACAAGCGAGAGACAGAAAGAGCGTAATCGTTACGGGTGGCAAACAGCTGATGAATGATGTGTGCCCGTGACAGGACCTCGTTGGAGCTAATACTCATGAGCCGAGCATTGGAGACATTTTGCTCCATTGCCATTATTCCAAATTATCTAGCTCGATATCTCGATCTTGCATTTAAATCTTGTTTGGTTCGATAGTAAGAAATGAACAATAAAAATTGATGGCCAGACACGAAATACGATCAATTTAAAAATGAAGAACCCACGAGAAACTCATAATGAGTTACCTCGATTTAAGCAAAACATCAGCAGCAGCACTGTGTACGTCAACGAGAGCGACGAACAATAAGCTGGGTTTGTTTGGAGAAACACTTAGAAAAGGACACTCGCTGTTGACCAATACTGGCGCACGCAAGGACCCGCTGTAGTGGAGAGAACATGCTTTTTTCCAGAGAAAACACGTGCGTTGTCCATTTTCGTCGAGCAAACGAAGCGAACATGAAACATGAGAGCGATGGCGAATCTCCAATTTCTACTCTCTTTAAAACGATTTTTAAATTTAACATCACTAAATCCAGACCACTGTACGCGAAAGACTGAGAAGGGAAGATATTTTCAAGATTTGAGTTTGATATCCCGTAATGTTTGGCAAGGACATGTTGGCCCTTTTATCCCCATATGTGAAAAAGAATGTTTCCATGAAATGTGAGAGTCCGGGGAACGTAATTCTCTCATGATTTTCCCCTTTCGCGTTTTCTTCTCTGTTAGTTTATTGACAGCTGTGCAAAAGCTCCAAATGGAGAACCTCCCCACAAAAAAAAGGCAGAAGAAGCAGGCGGAAGGGTATGCGGGCAAACTTAAACGTTCTTTTTGCTCGCCCCTAGAGCTCCAGCTGGAATGTAATCGTCCTAGTTTGGTTTCGGTTTCGTTTCCGAATCCGTTCGGGTTTCGCACACGAGCAGTGGAAAAATGCCGTGTTTGGGGCCAAAAATATTTGCCGCAATGAATGAATGATTACAGCACATGCACACACGCACACATGCACCGCATAGCCCCAAACAGGGAGTTGCACTCACACCAATCTGCATCACCTTCAAAAACGTCAATGTTGTGTTACAACAGTGTATACACTGTCGAGTGACGAAAAAAGGGTGTTATTCTTACGCGGCGATGCCTTGGTTGTATAATTGACTAGAAACCCCTGCATCGCTTGAGGTACGTCTGTCGTTTTTAATTCCAAAGCAACACTTTTCCATTTGCACAAATAGCGAAACAACGAACTGTCGGAACTGTCGGAAGAAAACAATAGAACGGGCAAAAACTAAAGCACTAACCGAACGGAGAGTGAACTGAAAACAACAATGAAGAAAGCAAAGAAAGGAAGGAATAAAATGCTGCTTACGTTGGTGGCTAGCACCGTTGACGATGAAGGAATCCAGGATGGGGCCGCTACCGTAATCGGACCGTTTTGCGATCGAAAACTCCCGAACCGACCGACCGTCGACGGCGGTACCTGCAGCCTTAGAAGCGCCCGCAGTACTGCTGGCGCTAGCAAATGCTTCCGGTCACTGACGGTGCGCGCACGTGTATCGGTCAGGGTGGCCCACACACGGTGCTGTATGCCGCAAGCGAACGACGTTGCGGTGGAATCGATTTTCCCGGCAGTGAAATGAAGCAGCACACCGTGAGCCTTCTGTTTGCGGGTAGATTTCGGAACCCCTTAGGACGTGGACCACACTATTTCAAACCGTCACACCGGCGAGAAGGTGTTGTACCAGGCACACTGACGTGATGACTGACGGGCCAACCCGAATGCACATATTCTTCGATCGAAGCCACCGTACACGCAAAGGACACACGGAACCTATTCACTTCGACGCTATGTCACGGCCACTGTGATGTTTGTTTTTTCTTGGGAGACAGTACGACGATGATGCCTGTCGATGGGGGTTAACTAATCTGGAGTGTAATGGAGCGAATGGATACAAATCGGTAAGGAAATCACGCAAAAGCTACACTAGGATGCAGGACACTGGCAACTGTGGCGGTGACAGTTCGCGCGAGACAGTTGAAATCCCCGGGCAACTAGGCCCGTTATCCTTCGTGATGATACCACACGCACGTACACACGCAAACTACCGTGTCAGCCGTGTGTACGCAGCAGTAATGACGTACGCTCTGTGCGTGTGTACGTGCGTCTGTCTGGTCCAGCAGGATGGGGCATTTTTCTTAAGCAACTATTTTGGTTTTTGCAGCCCAATGGCAATTGCAACGGAACGGGGGATGCCACTGTTATGACACCGATAGGTAAGTGCGTTCGCTGGAGGAACTCTCCCACATACATCTGTCACTCGGGCTCGTGCTCCAAACGTTCCATCTCTCTCTCTTTTTCGGCACACTTGCTGGTTGTAACAGCACACCCAGCTATTTCGCACAGGAAAAGCCTGGATTACCGATGCTTTCCTGCGACACCACGCATCGCCACCAGGAGATGGAACACCAACAACGAGAACTGCGGCAAAAGTACAACACTGCGCCACTGGACGACGTGTCTTTGGGATCGTTTAGAGCTCCTCTCTGCTTCTCGCACTCTCACTGAACCGATTGTTATTATACTGGCCAGTCTTCCCTGTTGGACTGCTGCACCATAACACCCACTAGAGGAAGTTAAGTCCGTACCTTACCGGAAAACACACACACACACACGGAAATCGGTGCAAGGAGACGTATGACTGACTGTCACACAAAATTGTCACTCTTTGAAGGAACCGAGAGGGACGTGGCTTAAGGATACAAGGAATAGGGTAGGGTGTGTATTGTTACAACTCCCGAATGTGTGCCACGCTGTGGATCTGGGGACACTGTCTAGTGGGACAACACTGGAGCTATGCGCCAGAGCTGCTCGGCAAACAAGCACCAATAAAGAGACACTAACAAAATAATGCAAATCACACATACACACACATGGACACAAACTTCGTACGAGAGAGAGAGAGCGAGAGTAGCGCGTTAGGCAAGCAAATCAGATCCGTTTTTTTTCCGGTCGTTTCCTTTAAACTTCGACTAGATTTTTAAATGCCACAAAGTTCTTCACTAATAGCACTGCCTTTTGCAATGGCACGAGCACGAAACTGAACTGGATAAAACTCGGACTGGTGAAAGTCGCACCAAAACAACACACCAAAGCAGCACTGACGTGAGCGATCTGATGTCCACCGCTGGAGCGGAATGTTCTTTCGTGCCAGGTTACTACGATGGTGTGTGGATGTTGTCGGGAAACATTACACGTTACACGCTGCTGTGAAGAAACCTCAAGGCGAAGTCCAACGTCCTACTGCGGGGAGAAAAATAAAACACCTGCACACACACACACACACCTGCACTCACACGCAAACGCACACCCGCACATGCACGAAGGATGAAATGACAGTTATTGCCGCGGTACCAAACAACCGAACCGACGGCATGCGAACGTCGCGATCGAGAGAATGACCGGCTGAGTGCGGAAGGCTCGGTCGATTAGAGGAAAGCACTGTATCGTAGACCCTGGGCATCCGAGTTCTGAGCCGAGTCATCGGGAGTGTCAGATCTCGCCCTCGCCCTTCCACCGCCCTTCCCGCCGAATGTTTGTCGTCTGAATTGTGTTCTCCCCCTATATTTCTGCACTCACCATAGCACTCAACACACTCAACATCGGGAGCAGGTTTGCTGCAGTATGGAAAGCAAGAGAAACAAAAAAAAAAAAAATAACAAAACGGCGCGCTGTCAAACAGACGTCGTTTGTGCTGGGGGTTGCAATGGAAAAGACACCCCATTTGGGGGTTGCGCAACCGTCAGTGTTGGCGCAGTACTTTGGAAACGAGAGCCAGAGAGAGAGAGAGACCAAGTGAGAGAATGAGCCCGAAACGAGAGGGAGCGAAACCAAACCATTTAATGCTCTCCGGCTCTCTGCTCCAACACAATTCGCAACAGCTGGAACAGTATTGGGAGGATATGCGCTCCCGAACGGCAGTCCAAAAGCGCTAGTGCCCGCAACCGAATGCGGCTGTGCGTCGCCCGCCCGTAAATACCCGACGATGGTGGAAATCGCAACCAACAATCAACCCTCTCCGTCAGCTGAGTGTATGGCCGCAATGTTCGTGCCAGGGTGGAATTATCAGCTGAAGACACAGACCCGTCGAGCGATCTGGGAGAGTGAGATACCCCGCGCCAAGGTTTGGAGATTGACGATTTTTGTCGCACTGCGAGAGCACGGACTCGTTCGTGTCCATCCACGTGGTTTGTGGACTGAGCAGCGCCACCAACGCGGAATGCTAACGAATGCTCCATCCCCGAACGGGAGAGAGCAAATTGTTTATGTAATGGTATGTTATGTGCAGCAGACGGACGGCAAAAAAGTGACATTCCACGAACAACAACCAAGGCATGTTCCGTGACGTTTTCGTGTTTTGGAGGTTTTTGAGAAAAAGGAAGAAGCTGTTTCATGACCGAGCTCTGCTCTAATCGAGTAATACATTTCAGGGGAGCTATTTGGTGACGTTTAACGAAGGCGAAACCAATACGGCAATGTTTTCTACTTTCGGCGGTATAATTGAGACATCTTTAGATTGATTACCAAACGGTACAAGCTTTCGGTAGGACAGTGTGTTTCTAAAGCTGTTTATGTTAGAATCCCTGCCCTATAGCTGCGGTAGAGTGCCAGAGTCATGAGTTCTTACCATGGCAAAAGTCTTCATTGCCGGTGGGACGTATTCATAATGCGGATCAACAACGAAAACTAGGTCACTGGCACTGGCAGGTACGCAAACGGGACGAATCGTCGCTACTGTCGCATTTTTCTAGCTAGCTACTTATATCGCACGAACCCTGTGTGTCAGGGCTTTCTCTCGCTCGTTGACATTTGAGGCGCATCGTCCTCTATGATGGCAACGGTAGTATGTTGGTTTTTATGCAATATCCTTTGCTTGCCAAGTCTTACGTGGATTAGCATGCTTTTTTTTGTTTAAATATTTAAATAAAGGGTAAACTCATTAATCGTTTAATTACTTTCGATTGAAACAAGACCGAAGCAAACAAAGTACGCAATTTTTCATCTGATTTCATCGTATCGATTATTGTTGCATGTGGAAAACACATAAATGCGGTAAACGATTATGTATTTAATTCATCACAGCTTAACCATTGCAATATACTTTCAAAGAAAAATTGCTAATTGAAAAATACCTCCCATTTGTATGATTCTTAATGGAAAGCATTTATTCGCATGATAAACTGCATCGTGCCCGATGTGCATTATAAATGAATGCGAAAAGAAATCCGAAAATATTGCAATACAATGCTTTGCGATCACGCACAGGTTCTATTTGGACTGGTTGTACTTGCGCCAAGAAAACTTTCAAACACGCAACATTAAGATTTAACATTAAGAATAGCAAACGACACGAGTTGGGAAGTGTTTTATACTTTTAACAGTATAAACAATTTGAGAGAGGTTTAAATTACCGATATTTAGAAGAAGTGAAAACGACAAAGATTACTCAACTAAAGCGATTTTACAGATGTGAAACAATCAACCTTTACAAAAATCTGAGCTAAACGATTCTATGCACATCGCAAACCAGCAGCAAAGGGTGAGCCAACGCATTTAAAGAAAAGTAAATAAAGCAAAAGAACTCTGAACCATCAGTTCCAATTCAAACACTTTTCCTAACACAACCTGCGAAGGATTATACCCTACCACCAGCAGGAAACAAACACACGCAAACAAGGACAGTCAGAATGAGGTGAGCAAACGAATAGCGAAATACAGTGAGAACAAAAAAAAAACAATAAACAACCAAAATATTTAAATCGAACCGGTTGCGTACGGAAACGAACACGAAATCGGAATCCGAAGGTTGATTCGGTTTGGGAATTCCTGTTTTTTTTTGTTATGCCCCACTATCCTCCAATCCTTCCCACCAACATGCAGCACGCGCGTTGGAACATTTTTAGGTGAGTGGGTGTGTTTGTATGGGTGAGTTTTATGTGCCGTACAACTTTATCCTCCCCCTCCCGGGCGGTCTTCCCTCTGTCGCTTGCCTAGTGTTGACATTCAGCGTTGACCAACCCGGCCGCCAACGGTGCCACTTCGCGAATCATCGATTAAACGATCAGCCGATTAATCAGGTGAATCTTGGCTGTGTTTGTGTGGGTTTAGCACGACGACATACTACGGCGTGTCCCCGCCATAAACACTGCTGGTAATTTAAATAAGCCCACCAGGGACCCTTTAAAAACTTAAACCGAACTCATCGTGTATGGGCGGTTTATGAGCTTCGCCTTCAATGCTTGTGCTTTATGGAATCGAGAGAGAGAGTGAGAGAAAATGAGTTAAAAAATATAACAAACGGAATTTAGCGGATTAAAAACTGACGGTAAGGTAAGGTGTGAATTGATCTTCATATTTTTGGTGTGAATTGTTGAAAAGTTTAGTTTTTTATCAGTAGAAACGGCAACGAATAAATAAGCTAACAGTGTCCAAACTAGTGATGGGAAATATGAATCTCATTAGGGATTCGAATCCGAATCCCGCTATGGATTCGAATCTCCGAGTCCGAATCCGAATCCCAATCGTCATCAGAGCAGCGAGGAGGGGGGGTGAGCGGGGAGATAAGACAGAGAAAAATCCTCGTGTAGCGTAGAACATGACAAAACAGAAAGAAAAAACACAGCCAGATTCTCACTGCAAAACAGCCAATGGGTTAACAACACAGTCTAATCGAATCGATTCCTGATATAACGCAGGCAATCAAGTATACGTGGAAGCCGAATCTCAGTTGAATCGCGATAAATTCAAAAAAGATACACACGAATCTTGATCCAATTGAATCGCAATTGAATCAAGATCCGATCGAATCCCAATCGAATCCCAATCCGATCGAATCCCAATCCGATCGAATCCCAATCCGATCGAATCCCAATCCGATCGAATCCCTATCGAATCCCAATCCGATCGAATCCCAATCTGATCCAATCCCTATCGAATCCCAATCCGATCGAATCCCAATCGAATCCCAATCCGATCGAATCCCAATCCGATCGAATCCCGATCCGATCGAATCCCAATCCGATCGAATCCCAAACGAATCCCAGGAGGATCGAATCCGTCAAATGGGATCCAATAGATTCGAATCTTTCAAGGGATCGAATCTTCGAATCTTCCGAGTCTCGAATCTCCCAACACTAGTCCAAACATGTTGTACACCATTTTAAACAGAATGGAATAATGAGACAATAATTGATGTAATTACGATGAAGTGCAATTAAATTGGCTGCTAAGCGCAAAACAATGCTCTGCGAAATGTAAGCATTACTTAATTGTTCAGCAAACAGTTGATAAATTTAATTAAAACCAATTAAGCAGCAGTAAACTTATAATGCATCAATTAAGCTTCATAGGGAAACTGTTTATTTTTCCCGAGATTACTTTTGAAATATCAAAAGCACAATCTTTCAATTATTCGATCACTCGTGGCTGTTAGAAAATTCCAGCACCCAAATCTCCATACAGCTAACCCAAAACGTTCCCCCCATGGTGACGCTAGACAATCACTGTAAAAAGCTTCCAAGTGTGTTTACAGCCTCGAGGGTGCAACTGACGTTCGGCCGTGGGTTGAAGGGCTACCCGGTGCCATCTCCGTTTTGCCATCCTAATTAGCTAACGGGCCAAAGCTCTGCTGCCAAAAGTGCCAAAGAATCATGTCTCGTTCAATGTCAAATTAGGTCGTCCGGGTGTGTCGTATGAGAGACCGTGTGCGAATTGCGATGGCGGTGGCAGAAGCGAATGACGGCCGAGTCAGGATGGATGGACACGCCGGGTGGCATGTGATGCACGGGGACAAAAAGGGACACACTGGCAGCTAATTAAAATTCATTCAAAATTCTCATTAAACTCCTTTTGCCGTGCACACGAGAAGCACACACACAACATCACGCCTAGATCCTTGCCAGTTTCTCTTTGCGTTGTCCTTTTTCTTCACTCCCACACGGCCGAACGGCGTTACCCTGCGCGCTCGATGCCCTAGCAATTGAACTCCCGACCCAGGTAGGATAAAACAACAAAAATGCTTCACTTGCCAGAATCCTCACGACCCACTGGTCCGGACACACTTTGACAAGGTTCGTGGGTTCCGCTCAATTATGTCGCCCGGCATGCGGGGCGTCAAGACCGACCGAGGGGGTAGGCCTGGTACTGCACCGTTTATTGGATTTTAATTAGGCCCTTGACGCCCCCGGGCCTAAGGCAAACGCGGTAGAACCCCGGTTGGTGACTCTCGGAATTAGGGCGATTGATATGTTCGATCCTTTTTTTTCCCGTTTTCAGTTTAGTGTTGTGGGTTGTCGTTGCGTGAAACAGGTCGCGTAACATCCCACAGCACATATAGTTTTGCAATTTACTCTTTCTGTCTTTGACACGCTTAAAAGAAACCATAGTTTCTGCATTGACCGCAATATAGAACACCCCAGGGTTGTCTCCGGTATGGCATTCGGGAGGAATTTGCTTCTTCTAATTCCATCCACACAAAAGGAAGCCGTGCAGCAACGAGTGAGATTACAGCTCTGGCAAGAAGCAACCAATCGATCCGTCAATTCTTGGTAGATACCTGGTGATACGTAAACTTTGCAAACGAGAAAACAGAACATGGACGGGGTCCTCAGTTCGCTGTCACCGAATGACAAGGAACAAATACATTGACTGTGATCCTTTCGCTTGTGATAGGTTGCGTCATTGCGAAGCCATTTGAAGAGGACACATTTAGAAGACAGCCATCGAAAGTCGTGTGTGTCTATCAAATGATCCATCTTTCTTGGCCTAACGACCTCTTAGGTCATGCCTGCCATTTTTGGCTTACTAGACTTATTAATACCGCATAGTTGGATAGTCAGTCCTCACTATGGGGGAACGGCCCAAATGAGACTTGAACCTCGGTCCTGCCGTGTGAAGACCGGCGCCGCTGTCGCATCTACCACCGGGCCACCCAATCAAATAATCCATATTAAGTATAAATAAAGCTGAAAACTAACTAACAACTAGAGTTGGTTTTCCACCCAGAAAAACAGATTGTTGGAAGACAATTTCTTGTATTTCAATAAAAAAGCCG
Organism: Anopheles maculatus; assembly: GCA_002091835.1. Classification (NCBI taxonomy): domain Eukaryota; kingdom Metazoa; phylum Arthropoda; class Insecta; order Diptera; family Culicidae; genus Anopheles; species Anopheles maculatus. The sequence continues at coordinate 58,412 of KZ061916.1, read as the reverse complement.
TTCCCTAAATAACTTATCACTTTCGGGGAAAATTGTCACATGAAAAATTGCATACATTTCATTGTTAATAAGCAACATACAGGTCGATTGCAGGTCTTATCATCTTTCTGACTCAACATAGTCAAATGTATGCGGATCAATTTACCCCACTAGAATGTATGGGATTACCAAGCATGTAAATGTATAAATTAAAATAAACTTTTGTAAATAGAAGGTTCCTCGATAAGAATATGGCTACGTTATGTTAAAAAACGGGACCCTTCAAATAAAAATTCTGAATACGAAAACATTGTTTGCACGCTTCAACGTCACGACGAACAATTTCTGCCGATCCCGTTCGGCAGCCGGATGTTTAGGCCATGGCCTAATCTTATCGCGACAAATTTGAGCACAAATACGGGTTTTTTTTTGTTGGAGTATGACGAATACTACTGTACGAATGAAAATAGTCATCCTATAAAGCCGCTCGCGATAAACTCGACCCAATTAACAAGCAGTAGTTCGTAGGTAAATAATACGCTGCCGGTTTACGAATGGGCTCGCTACAAATGTGCTTTCCGTACAACGTTTTGGCCTGTTTCTTATCGGTCAATCGAAGTTATTATCTTGGGCGAGACTGTATGACACACATGTCACCATGGGTAAAATATTGAGCAGCGTAGGGATAAGAGTTTGGGTAAAAACATGAACAGAACGTCACCAAATGTTAATTGCTATTGCTTATCAAATGCTTAGTGGGTGAAAAAACCAAGCCCAAAGTTTTTAAAAATTAAGTGTTTTTTTTGCTACAGCGTTTGTGATAACCACATTAGAATGAAAGCGTTAAGAAAAACAACACAGATGAAACATCTAACACAATAAAGCAATCGAGGGAACCGATCCAACCGAACCATTAAACATAACTAAACATAATCCACTTTATCTACCAGCATCACTATCGCACGACACGCTGCATTCGGTTGTGTTATGATTTCCAGAAGTTACAGCAAAGAAGAAGGAAAATTCATGCAGCATAAAACAAGACAAAAAAAGCATCAAGCGATAATGGTTGTCGCGATACATGTAAGGAACGGAACACCAAACATGCCTAAAGAATGAAAACCATCTCGAGTGGACTGACGTTCTCTCGTTCCCGACAGGCACTCGGCTATGGTCTGTACGCTGTTTTGATGTGTGTGCTGTGCTCGCGATAGTGTGAGTCGGGAAAAAGTTTTCCCGCTTTTCTGGTGGGATGCAATTGTCGGGATGCAGTGTGGTGTGGTGTGGATCGGACCAAACCACCATCCCCGAAGTGGCTGTATTCGTCGGCGCTCTATTAAGTGGGCACAGTCAGCACAAACTGCTTCGAGGAATGGGGTACATAATTCACACAAAAGTTGCTGATGGCATCACTTACAAGTGGGAATATTGTTTCCGGTCGTGCTGACGGAACGCTGTCAACTGGTGGCACGACGCTTTCGGTATGGTGGAGACGATGTTTTATTGTTTTCGCCACCGTGTGTCACATCTGTGCTTATGTTACGGGCAAGCGTTTGTAAAGTGATATTGTTTTTGACGTAGCAAACGGTTGAATTCAACGAAATAGTTTAGTTATGTAATGTATGTGAAATTACGTAGATTTTCAGAATTAGTTGATGAATACCAAGAAACTGAAATTGTTTCGTTAAAAAACGAGTAATTACGTTCAGACAGGACATCAAGAGATATGTTAGATTCGTTCTTGATTAACCAGGAAACATATGTACATGCTATGATTAAAAATGCAACCATAGATGACATAATACAGGAATTCTTAATTGATAATGTAAAATTACCAATGTTTTTTGCAAACGATCCATACGAAATGGCAAACAACGCTAGATGACATATTGTAATGTCACCCGTTGATATTGTGACACTGCTGTGCAACGCTGAGGCAAGTGCGTAGCCTACAGGTATAGACAGACTTACTTGCACGAGCTGTAAACACCTAGCAAGAAATCGGTGGTGCATGAATTGTAATTTTACCGAATTTTACCAGTTTTTTGTTATTCATTAATTCAGTATGCAAACCTTTTTTTACAATTTTTCGTCACAAGGAATTTCAAAACAAAATCTTGTGCCTAGCTCCCTGCCCGCGTTTATACCTGTAGGCTACGAACTTGCCTCAGCGTTGCACGGAAGTGTCACAATATCAACGGGTGACATTACAATATCATGTGAGAACTTTGCAATAAAAGATAATTGATTCCGCTGTCAACTAAAGCTCACAAACAATGTCATCTAGCGTTGTTTGCCATTTCGTATGGAGGCGTTTGCAAAAAACATTGGTAATTTTGCATTATCAAATAAGAAACCCTGTAAACATAACAGGATTATAATAAGCTCGAGAAGTTTTCAATAGAAATCCTGTTTTAAGAATTTATACAAAACGAGCTCCAGAAATCAATGAAGCTACCATACACCGAGGAGCCTGTACGTATTTAAAATAGCGCGTTACACAGAATAACGCAAGTGGCGAGGTTCGGCCCCCCAAAATAATGTGGTGTGATGAAGCCGAATAAATTGTTACTAATTCAAATCACTTAAAATGGAAACATCCGGGCGCTATCGGCAGCACTTTACGACTGATACGCCACACCACGTTATGCCTGAACGTACACACATACATCATTCCGTCGCTGCTTTGTTCCTGTGTGTGGGGATCGTTTGCAGCCGGACTCAACAAGTATGCTAAATTGCATCCAATTGAGTCTATCAAGTGTTCCTGCTGCTACTGTTGTTGTGCCACCAACAACACACACTATTGATGAACATATAACGTTAAACGATCGGAGTTCTAAGAGCAATGCTGAATCTCAGCTTCGGACCCGCATCGTCGTTCGATAAATCGAGCAGTGAACGACGGGGAGGGCCAAAAAACTTAAGCGACACCGACATGGTGTGTAGTGTTGTAGGCACCATTGGTCAATTGGAATTGCCTGCTCAATTCCTGCGTGCATACGTATGTGTGTGTGTCATGGTACTCCTTTTGGGTTAGAGAGATTCTTCTTCAACAGTCCCCAGCACGTCCGCAATGACGGAATTTAACACTCAATCCGTTGTCGATTGCGTAAAGTGTGCGGTGTAAAGTGTTATGATGCGTAAGATTTGCCACCAATCAACCGCCGGCACCGTGGAAGTTTTCAATAGAAATCCTGTTTTAAGAATTTATACAAAACGAGCTCCAGAAATCAATGAAGCTACCATACACCGAGGAGCCTGTACGTATTTAAAATAGCGCGTTACACAGAATAACGCAAGTGGCGAGGTTCGGCCCCCCAAAATAATGTGGTGTGATGAAGCCGAATAAATTGTTACTAATTCAAATCACTTAAAATGGAAACATCCGGGCGCTATCGGCAGCACTTTACGACTGATACGCCACACCACGTTATGCCTGAACGTACACATACATCATTCCGTCGCTGCTTTGTTCCTGTGTATGGGGATCGTTTGCAGCCGGACTCAACAAGTATGCTAAATTGCATCCAATTGAGTCTATCAAGTGTTCCTGCTGCTACTGTTGTTGTGCCACCAACAACACACACTATTGATGAACATATAACGTTAAACGATCGGAGTTCTAAGAGCAATGCTGAATCTCAGCTTCGGACCCGCATCGTCGTTCGATAAATCGAGCAGTGAACGACGGGGAGGGCCAAAAAACTTAAGCGACACCGACATGGTGTGTAGTGTTGTAGGCACCATTGGTCAATTGGAATTGCCTGCTCAATTCCTGCGTGCATACGTATGTGTGTGTGTCATGGTACTCCTTTTGGGTTAGAGAGATTCTTCTTCAACAGTCCCCAGCACGTCCGCAATGACGGAATTTAACACTCAATCCGTTGTCGATTGCGTAAAGTGTGCGGTGTAAAGTGTTATGATGCGTAAGATTTGCCACCAATCAACCGCCGGCACCGTGGGCACAGGTAAGGGTAAACACACAAACACAACCACTACGGCCACGGTGTGGATGGTGCGCGATCAAGTGAACGCTAACTGACGAAACACGCTCGGTCGACCTCCACACCAGCCGAGACACATTGTCGTCATCAGCGCTTCTATTGTTTCGAGTGTTGCAAGCCCGTCCGAATGTGTGGACAAGAAGTTAGTGGTTGCTTCTTCTGTTTGTTTGTTTTTAAAAGCCCGGCAATAAGTATAAACCGAATTTAGGGGAAAAGAATCAACGGAAGCACCAGAGCCAAAGTAAACGATGATGAGTACACATACACACCAAACAACTGGTTTGGTGTGCGGATTGTGCAAACAGATGTCTTCTGGTGTTGCAGGTTTGCACACTAGCGGCCTTAAAATCACTGACCACTTGGCTCACTCCCCCCACCCCCTGCGACACATCTCCCGTGCTCCCAAGCAAAACCCGAAACACATACGCTCGAAAGAGGTTCGGTCGGATCGCGCATTTTAGGCGTAGTAGTGGTGGGGAGATTTTATTTTATTACTCGTCACGGATGTCATAAAATATGCCACCTTTGCCCTCTCACCGTTTGCCCCGGCGACTAGTAAAAAGAAGAAGAAAAACGAATTTCCTTTCCGCACAACTACGACACAACAAATGGCCGTGCCCTTTTTATGGAGCTGTGGTTTCACAAGCTCTAATGGATCGGTTGCGGTTTCTGGTGTGTGTTTTTTTCCTGCTCGATGCTCCCTAACACCGGTACCTTACATTCATTTCGTTTTCCATTTTCTCCGATGATGTACGACTGTTATGGAGTAGTATGCGGTAGAAGAGGACACCCAAATTGGCCACACTCACAAAAATAATTCGCTTTTCGGCGCATAAATCGACGAAAGTATGATTTTTTCCAATGACCTTTCGGTTCGGCATTGGATGGCTGCAGGGAAACGCTTTGTGTTAGGTTAGTGCGCGACCATAAATCATCCGCTGATGTGATGAATCTCGGCATGGGAGATGAACAAAACCAAAACAAAAAAAGGCGCACATTTTAAGGATGGTTTACAGTCTCCTTCTCTCGTCACTATTCATTCACTATCTATTGTGACTTTTCAGTTAAATAGAAACCATTTTACGAAGGTGACTTGTTTTACACTACCCTGTCATACTGACACGTGATGTTTAGCAGGATCTGTCGGCGCTGTAGAGCGTACTGAGGATGTGAATTTCACACCCAACGTTTTCCTGTTTGCAATATCGGTTTTTGAGGAACGTGACCTACAACAATCGCCATTACTGTACCTCGCCATCGTGTGTGCCCTCGATTTATTGCTTTCTTGAGCGTCTTTTGACAGCAGAAAGGGACAAACAAACAAAAAAACAGAAAACTGCGCGCTGGTGGAACTGGAAAGTAGGTTGTTGAATGGACGTAGCTTTCCCTTTCATCTTGACCTTACGCCATCGCGACCGAATTGAGCCGATTTGGTGAACAGGTTTGCGAGCGGGTTTTGCAGTAACAGCACAGCAGTACGGAAGGATTCCGGCGATCCATATGAGGTAATGGACGCGATTCGGTTCTGCACCAATGTAAGACGTCCACCTTGACACATTAAGAACACACCGTATTGGTATCATTTCCGCAAATGCTTTGTTGAATAGGTTGAATGTACAATTTATTATAAAATGATGTTAATGATCGTTAAAAATTTGGAATTTTGGTTTCGGATAAGAGAAAACCATCCATGGGCGCTTACGAGACAATGCATTTCTCCTTCCCTTGTCACACACCTTGTCGACAAAACCGAACGCAATATTTGGTGCTCACTCACTGTCAATGCCATTCGATGGTGCGCCATTTTAGGCGACCAAAACCGGTTTGCTTTTTTCGATTTTACGTAAGCGTAATGGAAATAGGCCACCGCCGCAGTGATGTCACTGACTTGAGCGATGGATGCAGTTTTCGGTTGGGCGATAATATTCGTGATGGCGATGACATTGTCTTGTGGCAATCGCGAGGAACCAGCGAACACCACTACCACCGCAAACGGCATCACAGCTGATCGGTCCAACGCAAACCAGAGGAAGCAATTATATGTGGTAAACACAACGACGCAAGGAAAGGACTGGTGATCAGAAGGTAAACAAGATTCCTGCGTACGTTGGCATTGGGTAAGGTTTGTGCGTAACTTGTGGACACGGTGGAAGCGGTTGCGGAGCAGGATTGTTGTATGTTGAAAGAAACCGAACAACCGATTTGTGTAAACCTGTTACGCTACATTGTTTTGAGGTTTTTGTACTTGCGGAAGTTGTATTTGTCCTACGACTTTGAGAGTTACGATCTTTCTTAAACAGGTCCCGAGGTTGAAAACGGTGCTTTAAAAAGATAGTGAAACTTGATGAACCATAGCTTTGATGCGGCTAATGCTTGACGTTCCAATGGATTCACTCGGTAGCTTTCGCTTTTAGCAACGCTCGATAGTATTAGGAAGAAAATTAAAACCCCTGAGATCTGAATGGAGTGAGCTGTAACTCCAAAAGAGACCGTGAGAAGATAATGTTCGTAATACACACACGAGCTATGTGTATGTCTTCATCTGGGCGATCTTTTAACTGTGACGATTGGGTCGATTGCGGTTGGGAAATGGACCGCGCACCGTCCCTACTAATGCGGTCTTAGTTGCCTGCCGCAAGGGAAACGTTGTCAGGCGTGACGAAAACGGCGTGGTTCACGGAATGAGTGAATTATGTGAGTTTGAGAGCTTTAGGTATTTTTCACTCGCTGACTTAAGCAAAAAATAGCCTAAAAGCCGTGAGCCTAAAAGCGAGAGGATGTACAGAGTGACGTAAACGGATGACGACATCAGGATTCGTCGTATCATCCATCTTCGGTGTCCTTAGGGCGGTCGGTGACAATTTTCTTCGCTTTCGAATTGAGCGGCACACGAAACGACGTTAATTAACGGTAAGCGTTTTGGAGCACAAAAAAAAAGGTGCTTGCTCCTCCTTAAGGTAAGACGCGAAAATGTATTGCGGATCGGTTCCCAATACGACATTACGGGATGTAATGAGAAAATTCATCTCGAACGGAACACGGAACACGTGGTCGATTTAAATGACGTGTGGAGGAAAAGTAATTTTGCCCGCCAGTGAACAGTTGATCCAATTACCGATTACATTACGCCCGGGCGTGTTAGGTTGAATGATAGATTTATAGGCAATTTTGGAGCGTGGATTCGGGAAAGGAACGAATGTGTTTCTTTGAAGCGAAATGATGAATGATATGGGAAAAGAAATAAATACATCAAACCATGATTTAAGGTGCCAGGGATAGGAGATTGGCACGATGCAAGATACAAGAAATTGGGAGCATTTAGTCAACCGGTTGGAAAATTATGACATTAATACAAAAAAACTTCTTTCCTGAAAGAAGGACCCGGCGAAAGAAAATGTTGGAAAATCCGTTTTAAACTTTTCAAATTTTAATCCTTAATTGAAGAATAAATTGCCCCATCCGGATCCGAAGGATGTGTTTCAGTAAGGCATGGAAAACCAAAGGGACAGCCGAACGCTGTGAGGTTGGGAAAGGAAAGGCAATTCGGAAAATAACAAAAACAGACACTTACCGATCGTGCTGCCCGCGTATGGTTGTGCGATCGGCGGCAGGTCTGAGCCGCTGCTCGACGATGATGATTTGGCATGAATCGTCCCGAATGAGAGTGTGTAATGATCATGAAAATGGGTGTCATCTAAAAGAGGAAAAAATATGCATGATAAAAAACGAAACAATGGCGTGGAAAAACAGTAACGATACAGTATAGCTGTGTCAAAAACGGATGAAATGTATTTTAAACCGCTGTTGGGGCATCCCTTCATCAAAAGAAAAAATTGCAACAAAAATGGAAGCAAACGGCCGTTGTAAAGCTTGGCCGTTTCAATGCACAGTTGGCTTAAGTTTAGTTCGTTTCCGAGATCCGAGAGCCCGGTTTTCCCGGTTCATGATCAACGAATCTTCCCAGCTTCTTACGGATGGGCACTAACCTTTGTTAGGATAACAAAATCAACAAACTCCCACCGGTTGCATGATCGCGAATACGCAAACGATCCTCAACCGAACCCAGTGTACCCGGTAGGTGTTTGTTTAATTTTTCCATTACAGCACACTACACACACCGTTACTGTGTACGAGAGCCGGGCCTGCCAGTACGGTGGAAAACAATCCACCGACGTTAGCTCCGCTGCACGTGTTCGCTCAAAACGTCGTCATCATCGTTGTCGGGTTCGCCGCAATGCGCAACTGCGGCGCAAAACGCCACCACCGACAGAGCTAAGCGGCGAGAAGCGCTTTTAATCGGTTCGGCACAAAATTGGATTATTGTAATTATTTTCTCACACTGCGTTGTTGCACCGTGTGGCGTTGCCTTTTTTTGGTTTTTGGAAACATTTTAAGCCGTGGTCAGCTGACTGCCACCGAGTTGGACAATGTTTTACATTGCTTTTTAAGGTGTTTTTTACAATAAATCATCAAGACAACAGCTTACAGATTGTTTGAGTAGCTGAAGAGATACATAAAATACTGTCTCATCCTTTGAAAGTGTTAAGAATTACATTACAACTTATAAGAATTGTACACCTGAAGTTTAATTTGCAGAATTTTAATATTATACACGAACACTAAAACTTGCGATAGCGAATACGAGTTTCCTCTGCCGTTACGAACAGACATCACACCACGAACCATGTGTTGCAAATCGGTTGTCTGCAATTGTTAATAATACGGACACGCCGAATTATCACCCGCCTAATCCGTAAAACCATAAATTCATCACCATACTGGCACGAATACCATTCATTTGCGTAATTCAATGTTTATTTTTTATGTCGTGTGTCCTCAAAATGGCAACCCCAAAATGGTGCAAACTGCAGGTGATAATGAAGCTGCAGCTTTGAGCGCTATGCGTTGAAACGGGCGCTGCTATTTTGTTATTCAACAGCCCGTGCAAACGAAAATGGCCAGTGTTTGAAGTATGCAGCGGCAGCAAAAACACGAACGGAACCAAAGAAAATAAATGAAATGTACAACACAATGGCCCAACGCAGCGTTTTAGCTGCACATGCCCCGTGTTAGGATTTTAATAAAGAAAGCGTAGCAGGCGGACAGCAAAAGCTCATCCGAAAATAAACGATTCGTCCGACCGCCCTTGGGCTAGCTTTTCGGGTACAGCAGATCCTCCGATTCAAGGGCATCAAACAAATCTGTACAATGCGAGAAGATATCGAGGTACGCTACCGATTGGTGCAGTGTTCGGTGTGGCGAAAAGACGGAGTGTGATGTGCATCAAGAATTGCACACGCCGGACGTCCTTGATTCGTCCTATGTGCGCGGCCATCGAAACACTGAGATGACCTGCATCTAGCTATTTTTGGTCCTACCCAAAACGGATGTTGATGGTTTCGATCGATCGGTAATGGATTTGCAATGTATTTTTAATTCACAGCTCTATCTTCTGCCCAAACCCACCAGCCACTCGCATACGATTGAATGTTTTGTCTGCATTGTGACAGCTATTTTTTATTGGGGGTGATATTTGGCAACAAGGCACCAGGTACCGACGGAATAGAAGCCGAGCTGAACAAAAATGGAGGTGCAACACTCGAACAGGAAATTCATCAAATCATTACTGAGGTATGGGATAGCGAATCGATGCCTTGTGATTGGAATCTCGGCATCATCTACCTCATATACAAGAAGGGAGATAGGCTAGAGTGCAGCAACTACAGGGGTATTACGGTGTTGAATACCGGCTACAAGATTCTCTCCCTAGTTATACAAGATAGGCTTGTCCCATTCGTTGAAGAGATAGTTGGAAACTATCAGAGTGGATTCCGAAACGGAAAATCAACCTTCTTCTTCTTCTTCTTCTTCTCTGGCACTACAACCTCTGTAGGTCTTGGCCTGCTAGTAATTGCTAGCTCTCTGTGACTTAGTTATACCCGTAGCTGGATAGTCAGTCCTGCGTACGGGGAGGCGGTCCGCCGGGATTCGAACCCCAGTCCTGCCGTGTGAAGACCGGCGCCGCTATCGTATACACCACGGGGCCGCCCCAACGGGAAAAATCAACCACTGACCAGATATTCACCATGCGGCAAATCCTGGAGAAGATGGCGAAGCAGCAGCTACACTCCTATCATGTCTTCATAGATTTTAAAGCCGCATACGATAGCATAGCCAGGGTAAAACTATACGACGCAATGAGCTCATTTGGAATCCCGGCCAAGCTTACCAGACTTGTACGTATGACAATGACCAACATCACATGCCAGGTGAAGGTGGATGGAAAACTCTCAGGGCCCTTTGCTACCACCAAGGGTCTGCGCCAGGGAGACGGGCTTGCTTGCCTCCTATTCAATCTGGCGCTAGAGAGGGCCATCCGAGACTCGGAGGTGGAAACTTCGGGGACCATCTTCTATAAGTCACTCCAGATCTTGGCATACGCTGATGACATAGACATCATTGGTTTGAGGTTCTCCTGTGTAGCAGAAGCTCACCAAACGATCGAGCATGCGGCACTGAACCTCGGGTTGGAGATCAACGAGGCAAAAACCAAAATGATGGTGGCACCACCAGCGGCCCTGCCAACAAACACTGATTTACGCAGGGGTGATGTACAGATAGGTAATCGCACCTTCGAAGTCGTCCAAAACTTCACCTATCTGGGGTCAAAAGTCAGCACCGACAACAACATAGACGTTGAGTTGCGCGCAAGGGTGCTGGCTGCCAACCAGTCATACTACAACCTGAGGAAACTTCTCCACTCAAAACACCTGTCGCGACGGACGAAGCTGGGACTGTACAGAACCTTTATAGTCCCAGTACTCACATACGCCTCTGAGACATGGACGTTGTCCAAAACTGACGAAACCCTCTTAGCCGCGTTCGAGAGGAAGATGCTCAGAAGCATTTTTGGCCCTGTATGTGTGGAAGGACAATGGAGGAGCCGCTACAATGACGAGCTCTACGAGCTGTACGGTGAACTCACCATCGTGCAGCGAATTAGGCTCGACAGGCTCCGGTGGGCTGGTCATGTCATGAGAATGGCACCGGACAACCCAGCCCGTAAAGTCCTTTTAGACCGTCCACATGGACAGAGGAGGCGTGGTAGGCCCAAACTGAAATGGAGTAATGGCGTTGATGCGTCCGCCAGAACGGCCGGGATAATTGATTGGCAGACGACGGCGCTAGACCGTGAGCGGTATCGAGGATTGTTGCAGCAGGCCAAGACCGCGAAGCAGTTGTAGCGCCTGATAAGTAAGTAAGTAAGATATTTGGCAAGAAGCAAAATTCTTTTGACACCGCACCGCTAAACCATGAACGGGAAGCTTTTAGAACGCTGACTAGATCCGGACAGACGTTTTTGCCGGAAGCCCCGGCCCAGGAAACGCCTTTTCATCCTTCCGGGCTTTTGCCGGTCGAGGCCGGTTTTGCGGTCGATAAGTCACGGACGGTTAAGGATGAAACCTGACGCGCAAACAAACCGTCAGCAATCACGTCCCAAACAAAAACCGATGGTACGGGATGAGCTTATGGAAATTTAATGTCCCGCACATTAGAAATGGAGTAGCTTAACTCACCTCCCCCCGGGGAACTATTACTATGCGGTGGCTGTTAACCTGCTGCTGGGGATGGAATTTTTCAGTGCGAGAAACCGAGCAAACTTCCTAACGCCGTGTGGGCGTCAGACGACACGCAACAGGAACCAAAAAGGTAAGACCGAACGTTTGGATAATAAATTGGCTTTTGCTACGATTTAATCAGTATGCTGATCCCGTTTTGGTATGTTTTGGTGTATAATTCAGTTTAATTGTATCATGTTTTCGACGCTTTCGTGCCTCCGAACAAGGGGGCCAAAATTAGACTTTGCCTCACTGTGCGTTTCGTTGTGGCCGTAAGTAAGTGAGTGTATTAGGATTCTTATTTTGGTTTTGGTATCCTTTCCGATTTAATTAAATCTTACTCGCACAGTCTTGCCTCACTTGACCTAATGTAGTTAATAAAACAAAAATGTAGGACATGACCCACTGCACAAGGAAAACACAAAAAGTCGGCCAGAACTTCTCCGTGACGTTTAACGATTGTAGATGATTGTAGAAATTCGGTACACGTGTTTGGCAGGTGGAATTGCGTTAAAGATTGATCCATGGCACAGATTGAAATCACCACCGGGGAATGACTTTTCGCTCCCGCCTCAGGTCGGAACAACATCATCCCACTTGACCGTCGAGAAGATGACGCACTGCGGACAACATTGGGATTGGCCCTTTGCCCAAATAATACCACCCAATCCGGGTGGATTTTGTGTGCAGAGATTTCGGGAACATCCCAACCCCGGGCAAACGAGACACGTTGGACATTTAATTATGTTGAGACGGCCCCCAGACAATCGATCGCCAGGCACACTCCACAGTGGCACAAAAGTTGATGATTTATAGATTTGGAAATGAGTTGTATAATGTGGACATCGGGTGTGAGTTTTATGTAAAAATAAGTCTTCCGTTCCGAGTCATGTCCGTTTTGCAGCGTAGACGACCATTGTTTCACGCAAGGACCATGAAACAAATGAAGCCGTCCGGACGCGAGATAAATGAATTAGATTAGATTTTTCTTCAGCGTATGAAGGAACAGCTTAAGAGGTGCTGTTTGTCAAAATCTTGATGGAAATTAGGAGGCTTTTCGGAAGATAAAAGAGCTGGAAAGCTTCAAGTTTGGAGTGAAATTAAAAGAATAGAGCAGGTCCTCTCCGGAGGGAGATGTTTGAAGTGTGGAATGTGTACGTTAAAATTGTAGTATCTTCAGGGAAGGTTTTCAAGGGTTTACTTGGCACCATAAATCATTCGCATCCAAACTTACAGCCAGAGGGCAGAGCCAAAAAAAAGGTAAAATAAACCGGCCGGTTTTCAGGATCCTTCAGCGTCATTCATTCAGCGTCGGTCAGAGTTGGTGTGTCCATCGTGTAGCACAGCACCACAGCACATTTACGATGGCCCATGACCCGAGAAGGAAAGTGTTCTCCGGATCCTGCCGTTTGAATAATCAAGCAGCCCTAAAAAGGTCCAAACAGGAATAGCACCCGTGTATTGCCTGGGAAAGTTTAAGTAGTTCGTTTTCTTTGCGTGACGTGTTCCGATTGATCCACTTTTTTTTTGGAAGGGCTAGTGGGTTGCTTTTAGGCAATAAATAAGGGTAAGCGAAGTCGTACTTAGAGCTGGTTCTGTACAGTTTCTATTGAGGTCACTAGATATACTTTTTAACAAAGAATTGTTATAAGAGTGAAGACATTTCCGATCCGATTACTTGTCCACGAAATTGAAATAAAATATTAATTTATACAAACACTTAAATATACTATAAAAAAAGAAGAAAGTTACATAAATAATTTGCACCTTGCAGATCAGGTTTGCAAAGTCCTGACAACAAAAGCCTGACAAGTGAACGATTCACTCATGACACTTTATGGCTCCAAGCAACCAACCGCGGAGTACCACAGTACATGAAATGCGGCCAACCGCATCACGTATCGAGAGCTCGTTTTGCAAATGAATATCCCTGAGCAGGACTCAGGGAATTGCACCTCTGTACCTTGTATGCAGCAGAGTACGCAATGGATGATAGCAAGAAGTGACGTGTGCACAGGCGTATTATTAAATTACAGCGTACACCACCGGCCGGAGTCGAACCGAATCAAACGAGGGACAGAAAACGATATTGGAAAGCGGTAAAACGGTCATCAATTATCCATAAGTCACGTGGTAGCTTCCGTTGCACACAATCGAAACCCGTTCGCTCCCGTCACCTGGTTCCGGAAATAACGAGCAGCTGTTCCATTACTTCCACAAAAGTAAAATATATCAGCCGTGGGTGGGTGGCCGATATTGAACAGTATCAAATAGTAATATGTGTTTTGTTTCCTTTCCTATCCTTTGGTTGCTTTTTTTCCCCAAAGCAAACCAGCTTCAACCCTTATTTTTCGTCCCGATTTTGTACGCATACGAAGGGAAGCTTTCCACCTCCATACGAAATTGGACGAATCCCGCAGCAACAGCTCCCAGAAGAAACAATAAACACACGGAGAGACTGCAGAGAGGAAAATGTAGAAAAATTGAACACTCTCCCCAAAACGGTGGCAGAAGCTCTCTTTCGTGCGAGAGACACACAAAAAAAGAACAGTGCGCGGATTGAAAAGCTCCGTCCGTTGGAGGCATGGATTTCGCTTTCTCGGTTTCTATTACAAGGTCGCATGCATTGCGCAGATGTCGCTAGACTCCCTGTTTCCCTGACACACAAACCTAACTAACACAGTGGCAGCGTTCCTTCTCTCTGCTGCTACTATGCAATGCCTTTTGCTGACTGAAGAAAAGCGCGAATCATTTCTTTCCATCCAAAAAGAAAAGAAGGAAAAACGGAAGAACGAAAAAAGCAACATCGTTACCATGGTGCCTGGTAGCTCGTGTTGCAGAGAGTTGTGCTTTTCCCTTTCGGCTTGATGCTACAAGGAGAAGCTTTGGTTTGGCTTTACGTATACTACAGTTCTTGCAGTGGTAGTGTCATCTTATGGGTTTGCGTGAGTGTACACGACTTGCTGACCGCGTAAGTCCTTTCGGAATGGTATTAGAAAGGTGTTAAGCTGTCGCTATGATTACAGCCGACTCAAACATGAGCTTCAAGTGTGAGTGGCGGCCACCCTTTGGCTTGAAACGAGTTTGCCGACATTACGGATAAAATAACCTCTAAATCAAGCAAAAATAAAATGAGTTTTTTCTGCTTCCTTTCACCATTTCTAGTTGCCTTAGATGCTTGTAATGCATCAGAACGAAACAGCAGGATAAATAAAATGAGAGTGCTGAACTGCAACAAAAAAAAGGATATATTTTGATCCGCCTCGTAGCGGGAGCTCGTCCGGTATAATCGTGTACCCATCTGCACAATCTTGGCGCAATGCCACACTAGAAAATAGAGCAATCGCGTATTAACGAGAGGCTTCCATTTGTGTCTAGCTGTGTGTGTGTGTGTGTGTCTGGCTGTGTGAACGAAAAAACCAGCAGCGGGCGAATGTAGGACACGGACGAAGCTGTTAAAGTCCGTTTGATGCCAACACTGTTCGAATGGCTCCTCCCTAGGGAATGCCTTCCTCTTCCCAGGACAGTGAAGGTACTGGAGCATATCTCTCGGGTAGGCGAATTGATGCAGCTGCAAAATGGTCCTTAGCACAACAAATCAAAGCAGAACAGGGCACAGATTCGCTATATTAAGATCTTCATTGTTTGCTTGTGTGTGTATTATAGTTGCAACTGATGATAGGCAAAACAAAAGGCACAACGACGTTAGGTTGGCAATTTTTTACCACCGTAATCGTTACTGAGATTCTTCGTGAGTGAATGGGATCCTATACGGCACACGGATACCGAAGAGCAACTCCTGCTACTCTGGGCCGCAGAATGAGAACAGAATGAAACTCGCCGAAAGGACGATAAAACAATAATGTAATCTTTGAAATGAATCCCATCGAAAATGGGTCACCAAGCGCCAACGATGGAATGGTTGGTCTAGAATTGGCAGGAACCCACACCATACATACGCTGAAGCCATATCAGTGTGGAGTGTTTTGGGTTGTGCTGCCTACACCAAAGCTGACGTATGTGAAGGAAAATAGTGATTAAACTAATGGTGACACTTTATTGAAAAACACTACTCTGGAATGACTATTGTAAAAGAGCACCCTAATTATGAGGCTTTATCAGCGAACGCTATCAAACCAATTAGAGGCATAAAATTGTAACCTAATTCGAACGGAAACTAATTGTTTAGCTTTAAAACCACATCGCGTTGGCAGAACGTTAGCGTGCTTTGAGGCTAGAACGGTACGAAATGTTGATATATGGCACTTCAGATAAGGTAATTTGTGGCCCATTGCTTGTAAACATATCGGGTTTTTAAAAACCCACCTCATTCTAATCAGTTCACTCTGGTAAAGTGTGCTTACGATTCACCAAGTAACCCCAAGTAAACCTCGCAGTGTGTAATGCGTTCCGGTGAGTTGGTTTAATAGTTGAAAGCGGAAATTGTTTTATTAATGGTGAAAAGCGAGTGAAAAACGATGCAATTGTGACACTCTGTACAGCGCTCATCTAATCATATACCGAATTTGGTGTGAAGTAATTAATATACCGGTAGCATTCAATGTGTCTTTGTCTAGTTAAAACTGAAATTGTGATACAATTTATGCAGCGAATCCATGCAGCAGAGAAAAAAAGGCGGAAATAGCTGAGTGAGATAAAGTCTTTGCTCATGAAAAAAAGCGAAGAGGAGCTATTGTGACGGCACACTTACTGCTTTTATCCCGTGCTCTATCGGAACATCAAACATAGTCTGTGCTGCAAAACAAAAAGCATGATCACCCATTTCCACCGACCACCGGCGCAAGTACCCGAGGGACGCGCGCTTCAACAATCCCATCACCGGTTCATCTTCATCACTTCACAACAGCGCTCTAATCAAGCTCGCTCGTGCTGCACTGCACAATGCACCGAGATCCCGCCTGCATATCCGGCACCTGCACATGGTGCACGGGGGCTGATACATTCTATTACTCGATGTACCTTCAGCCCTGGAATTGGGCTGCTCGCTCCGCACCGGATATACAATGGCAGTTCGCGAACGAACGGGCGAACGAATTAGAAGCGTTCGTACATGTTGCCCCATGATTTGACCTAGCGCCTGCAAGCTGCAAACGTTCGCAATCACATCTTGCCCGTTTGTGGTGGCCCTTGTTTCATACTGGATGGCTTTTGTTTGTAATGCACTGGCAGCAGCAGCCGGGCAAGCGATGCTGTCAAATGCGCTCCAAATGGAGGCGAACTGTACGGGATTGATGCAAAAAAAAAAATGGACAGGAACATATGCGGAGAAATGATCGGAATGGTATACACAGCCAAATGGTTGGGGTCTAGTATTGTTGCCGATAGCTTTTGTATGCAGCACGGAAAGCACGGTAGCAACTGGCAACTGTGTATCGTTTGAGGAATGAAAATAAAGCAAAACCGTTTACTGCGGAAGTAATACGGCGGCGTGGTTCTGACTATCTCGTCGGAAAACGAGACAAAGGATAACAGATTTTACCTCCAATTTATTTAACTTGTGTTTGAATCTGTTGTACGAATACTATTAACGCAATCCATGTACTATCATGTAACCTTACTAGTAATTTTCTAGAGGTTGAGCAGCATAAATGAACGACTTTGGCTTTGGAGTTTTGTCCAATATCCATTTGCAATTTAATTTGCTCATTAATATGCGCTTAATTTGCGTAAAAACATTCCAAAACTTTCCAGCCCAGCACACACAAAAACAAAAAGAGAAGCATTTATTAACTCTACACATAAAATGCAAAAACCACCCAAAACTTGGCACAATCAACCCCGAAACGAAAGAGTTGCAGCGAAAAATAAAATCGATGATTGATGAAATGTTTGAACCTTGAGTGCGGCGGGCCCCGGGTTGCCCTTTTTCGATTAGCCTCTGCATGGATGATTGCTGGAACTAGGCCGTTTGCTGGGGCGTACGTATTTTGCTGAAATGTTTACCCCGAAAAATGGCATGATGAATGACGTTTTGCGGTCATTTGTCAACGCGCGTCTGTGGTAGGGTTGTTCGGTGGTTCCGTCAGCCAGGGTGGAAAGCTTAACCATAAGATAAACGCAAGCTGTACGATACTGCGTGATGGACGAGTTATGCATAAATGATTGGGTAGTGGGATAATCCGGAAGCAGCGCACGAGTAGAGCAAGAGGGACGACAGTAACCAAAGCTGATAACAAAAAGCAATCCTTCCCGAACTTAGGGGTGTATGGGGCCATGTTTGATAGTGGTTTGAAAGAAGCTTTTAATAAAACCATCAAACGAGAGCTTATTGGAGATTCGTTATGGACATCCTTGTGCTTAAAAGACATAATTTTCCGACTAAATAGTAAGTACGGTTTGATACGGAGCAAAGAAACCTAGAATGACACTATTGTTGAGGACATTCACAGCGTCACTAAGTCCTTCAAGGGTTTTCCAGACAAAAACTCCTCTAAAGCAGTGTTTATGTATGAACTTCACATCTATACCTAAAACAATATAATTCAGTTCAAGTTGAACATGTCTAAAGAATACGACATCCTGCCTTTCTTCGTTAAACCCTCAGAATCATTTCTGGAGCATCATCTCTTTTGCTATAGTTCTTACGTTACAACGATGATCAGTTTGACGGAAACGGGGCAAACATCCCCAATTCCACACCGCCGCAGACTTACCGTTGGTACTGAAGTGTGACCGCTTGGAGGTTCCGTCGTCGGTACCATCGTCCAGGGGTCGCTTGCGCGAATCACCCAGTTCCGGGCTTGGACAGGTGGTGTCCATCGCAGCATCGGCGGCCATTATACTGTTGTTGTTATTGTTGATTATGTTAAGAACCTTATCGCAGACCACGTTACCGGAGGCTGCTGCTGCCGCTACTGCCGCTGCTGCTGCTGCTGCCGCCGCCGCCCCTGTTGTCGTACCGTGCTCCACCGTGACTACGTATTATGCCACCGTACAGTGGAAAGCAAGGCGGTGACACGGTGTGTGGCCGGAATTCTGGGAAAGTTTGTGCCGCGAGTCCTCTCTTGCCCGGTAGTTGGCGCACAACACGAGCACCACGAGGATACAATTACAAAACAAACTCGCAATCACGAATCACTGCACTTATTTGCCCTTTGTTGCCCGGGGAATGGTGGGGTAGATCAACTTTTTCCAAGGGGTATTAATAATAACTTTTCAACGCAACTTTTCCTCTTCGCTTTTACTGTGAATCTGAGGTCGCTCTGTGCGGGGTTTACATAGCGCACTGCTTCACTTCCACTTTTTCAAACTATAACACAAATACTCTCCTACACTGAAGCACACACGCAGCCGTTTCACATAAATTTTCACCGAGGACACAACACAACCCACACGGGCACGGGGATATAACAGAAGAACATCAATAACTATCCCGTCAGATGGGGTTTCAGATGGCTGTGGGGCTTTGCAAAACGGGGCTACTTAGCGGACCGCGTGAAGCAACAATCACTCAGTGCGGGACACAATCCGTAAAACTCATTCTTGGGTGTGAAACGAAACGGAAACACACACTCGGCTCGGTC
The DNA here is from genome assembly GCA_002091835.1 of Anopheles maculatus. Taxonomy (NCBI): domain Eukaryota; kingdom Metazoa; phylum Arthropoda; class Insecta; order Diptera; family Culicidae; genus Anopheles; species Anopheles maculatus. The sequence continues at coordinate 39,263 of KZ061916.1, read as the reverse complement.
GCAGACTCGACAAACGCGACAAATCAGCTGCACGGCATCGGAAAAGCGACGAAACCTTAATATACGCGTACCGACCGCGGTTGATACAATGGCGTGTTCGCAAGCTTCGGTCACAGCGCACGCACACACAGACGAACCGACATTTACCCAACAATGATCACGATCAGTTTGCAGCAGAAGGAACACTTTTACCTATTGCACTTTTGGCAAGCGTTGTTTTGCTCTATGCTAAATCGGAGAGAAAGAGAAGTAGAGAAACTTATTATATGCACCGTTTATATTTTTCGTGAGGTGTTTATGTGCTCTACAGCGAGAACCAATCTGCAAACCTTCCAAACAAGCAGGTAGATGGTACGGCTTATCACGAAATGTATGTTTATGCTTCACTTTCGTTATTGTGCCGGAACAACCCTCCTTAGTGTGTATGTACCTCGGTTTGAAAGAGACAACACGGTTCGATCATGCGTACACTTGCTATCCCGTCCACTCTCGTTCTTATCTTGCGGTTCGAGACGTGCTCTAGCATGCCCGGATGAGGCAAATCAACTGATAACAGCGATCGGGTAGTTTGCCAGAACACGTAGCAACATGCCTGAAATACATTCACACACTCGCCTAGACACACACACACACGCACAGTCAGTGCTAATGTTTCTTATCAGACACACATACGGGGAACGCGCAACCTGAGTGCTATCAAGTGCTTGAAGTGCGTTCTTCTTCGGTACGGCACGACACAATCACACACAACCATCATGCTATCAAAACGCCCCGGCCTATGCCTTATTTCATGGTGTCCGTACATTGTAATTGTACCGTACGTGTGTGAGTTTGAGGTGACAATGAGCGGGTATAAATAATCTGCTTGCAACCCTCGCGGGTCAACTGAATATGATCGAGGGGTAGTACATATACCGGCCATTATTGTGTTGCTTTGCTTATATTCACCAATGAAACCAGGCTGATTGTTGGTTATCTCACATGCGTAATAGCTCTGGCAGACGTAGTTAAATGTGTCAAAGGCGGAAAACAAGATCAACACTACGCATTATGAATGATCGACTACGATCGATGTAATGGACGTAGAGTTAAAAAATTCTTGATCCTTGCGGCTCTTAAACGTCGAGAGGTCTTGGCCGGGTTCCTTTATTTTAATCGTACCGGTAGTTAGATAGTCAGTCCTGCGTAAGAAGAGGTTCATTATTTGGTCCTGCCGTTTGAAGACTGTCGCTAGACAATTCTTGAGTGCTGGTTTGCTACATTTTTTTAGGTGTTTTTGTAAGCGAAGGATAGCACGACTGAAATCGGAGAGAATGAGTGGCTCCGCCAAGAGGGCCGAGCTAGTTTGGGATGAGCGCATCGAGAGAGAATTTCCTTACAAAAAAATCCTCCCCAGGCCGGTCGGGTACGTACGAGTGCAGGGCTCTCCAGCAATTTTGTCGCTTTTAATCGCATTGCGTCACCCTACAAACCTTGAGTATTAGATTTCTCGCTCTTTCGGTCAGTTTGTGGGCCCGACGCAGGTTGAAACACCTTGAAACGGGGGGAACCACCCAGCAGCGCGAGCGAGCTTACACAATACAAATGCAAAACGGCCTGTTGAAGCGTGCCGTGTTTGCATGTGTGCGCTGTACGATGTCGACTTCAACGAGCGAGGCGGTTCTGCGCATGCTCGGACTGCTTCTATCTCCGCACGCTTTCTTCTTCTTGCATACACGTCCACTACGCAGTTGGCTGTTAGCGTCATCGCGAGTGGACGTGCGTCTAGGACTTAGCATTTTTGTCCACCGGTTTGTGCGTGATTTATGCACAAAAAGTGCAATCCAAGTGCATTGGGTTTGCCCTGTGCAGTTGTGCAAGCTCGTGCAGTGTTTTCGTGAAGAGAAATGTGTGTGTGCCGCTTATTTCTGGCGCCTAAAACGTGTAGTGTTTGGTTGCTTTTTACACTCCGTGTTTGCTTCGGCAAACGACTTGTTTTTGGAGTTAGAAAGCAATCTTACGGTACATGTTGAAGAGAACAACTTCCATACAAAGTGTAGAAAGTGTATGAAGTGAAATATCGTGTGATAAATCGGTATTCGTGATGATTTTACCGTACAAAGTAAGTGCAAAAATGGTGGCGTCGCAAGCGGTGTGTGAACGACGCGAAGCGCTAAGTCCGTTCTTTCATTCGTATTCGTTCAGTGTACAGTCGACCCACATACATTGCAAAACACAAATGACACGCACACACTGACGCCATCCCAAGCTCGCACTGCGCGATCGCTTTCGGAGAGCGCGCCATGTATTTTATATGGGGTCTCAGAGCATGCCCCGCGCTGGATGAAAGTCACTCATCCCAAATGCGTCTAACCGAGCTAGTTTGGGATGAGCGCATCGAGAGAGAATTTCTATACAAAAAAAAACCCTCCCAGGCCGGCCGGGTGGACTCACTCACCGCTGCTCACCATCGTGAAGCAAAAGGATGCGATTTTCATGGCACGCTTGAGAAATGGTGAGCAACAAGAGAAAAACACGGCACAGTGTTATTGATAGTGAACAACGGGTTAACGTTTCCAAAAGGATTCTACTTTTTACTGCTCTGCGTTGGGATGCAGCTATGTACGCAATCTTCACACCTCAAACCATGCTGACATCCCAACACGCGTAACGCAGTGACACTTTTTCTCGGTAAGCGAAAGATTACCAGCTGACGAAAACCACACGGCGTTGTCCCGTGCATTTCACTGTTGGAAAGAACAAAAAAATCCCACCCAAAACACACACATACACACACCAAAAAGCATAGTCGAAGCGGTGCCACACGGTCACACAGGCAACACACGCATTTTGCTCGGGGTACGTTGAGATTGATGTGGAATTTGTTGCATGTACCGCGCCGTGCACCGTCTTTTAGTGCTTCCTTCTTCTCCGTTTTCGGAAGCGCAACCACATCATGCCATGTGACATGCCAGTTTTTCCTTTTTAACTTCACCCAGTTCTAGGGCACTCTGCTTCACACTGCCAGCGCTTTTGCTACCACTTGCGCATTGATCACGCGGACACGCACTACCAGCCCACAGACGCAGAAATACGGCCAGGTAAAGCACCAGGTGCCCCCTCGTAGGTGACAACCTCGAAAGCTATGATTTTTTTTTTAGGGTACAACATTCTTTTCACACACATTCGACTGCTGAAAACATTACCCTGCTACTGCCACCCAATATCCGCATCCACACCGCACACACAGGTGGTCACAGAAACCAGATTTCTCACACGCTCACACATGAAGTCGCGAAGTTTTCTTGACGCACCCTGCCCCCGTCTTCTAACACGCTTGCCCTTTGGAGGCAAACAAAGCGAAAATTTATTGTTTTGTGATCACCACATTGTCACAGTGGTCGGTGTTGGTGCTGTTCTCGGCGTTAGACTGTACTAGTGGTTTGCCACCTACTACTACTTCCCAGCGAAACGTACCCGACTCGACTTACACGCTGCAGCAGCAAACATCGGTGTGCTAACCGCGATGCACACGGGTGTGGGCACTGGGGGGTGGAGGCGAAGAAGCGGAGCAAATCCGCGTCGTCCCCAGAGTAGTGGTGTGTGGCAAACGCACACGAAAAGCGCCTCGCGGTGAGATACCGATTCCAAATCTCACTCACCACAACAGGGTGGTGCGTGCATGGGGGTTAGTGTGTAGGAATTATCGTATTCTATACAAGCTTTTTCTTGCGATAAGCATTTTACCGAAACCACTGGCATGTTCTCGAACTGTAAATCAAACAGACAAAGTTGGTGAAAATGTGTCAATGAGCACTTGCAAGAAGTCAGAGCTATTCTCTTGGAGAGGAGGACACGTGTGTAGCGAGATACCTCAATTCTGACGTATTTTGGTCTTCAAATAAGTGCTACGTCCGCCATCTTGCACCAACACCCTTCGTTTAGTGTAGTGTGTTTACTATTGTACTACTTTTCCTTATTCGCTTTTAACATCTTGAGTCATCGTTTGTACGTTTTGGAATCCTGATGAATATGTGTTATGGCACACAAGTGAATCGATCATCCTTTAATGTTAATGTTGCCCTTCTGTAAACACTTAAATTTCTTTCGAATCACAGTTTTCTCGGAAAATCGAAAGCACTTTGAAGCAAACACCGGCCAACACTGTTCTAAACCACCCTGTACTTTGTACACATCCACATCCGATTCTCTCTCTCTCTCTCTCGTTCTCTCTGAAACATATACACACACCAACTCTCGCTCTCTCTCTCTCTCTCTCACAGATTTGTTGAATTTTCTCACTCGAATTCGTGCGTGCAGGTGGGTATATGTGGTGGGTGGTTGTTCGCTGTGCGTGTACACCGTCCGTTCACGACTGGGTTAGGTCACTCAAAAAGCCCCAAGTAATCTTGGTGTATACACCGTGTTTGCGTCCCGGGCACAATGATTGCGCAAGTCGCAAGCAAAAAGGTAGCGCGCGAAGATGACGTCACTCGAATCGGTAGACCAACAGCGGGTAGTTGGGGTATATGTGTGGGGTAGAGGGTGGAGACAAAACACATACACACACACACGCACACTGTGTGGCGGTGAGATCCAACAGCGAAAAGCAAAGAAGAAAAAAAAAAACACACACGCACTTCACGGGCTCACAGGGGCATTCCGGATTCATTCACAAGCTGGTGCTGCTGTGTTCACAATGTGGGTCGTTTGACAAATGAATTCTGCGAACGGGGCACCGAAAACGAAGTAGGCAATGGTATTTCGAATTCGATCGATTCACTCGCTCGACGAAACCGCGGGCACACTGATAACACACGCACACACACACACACACGCACGCTCTGTCTTTCGTGAAGTTGATAAGACGTGCAGGAACGTGTATTCTGGTTTATCCGCCCGTTTTGTCTTCGGTGTTGTGCACTACACTAATGATCTAATTATGTGTAGACGAACACACCGCTGAACCACCTGACACACTCGCACACTTGCCTCTCGTAAGGTTTTAAAAAGGGCCCCAGCTCCGTCCGTCCGTCGTCGTCGTCGTCGTGTTCACCGTTGTCAAATGCCAAAACCTTTTTTCCGTGCGCGCTGGCTGCTGGCAAACTACAACGTGATGCTGCTGCTGCTGCTGATGTTGACGTTCTGCTGCCCGTACGCAGCTCAATTTTGCCCGATCGCTCTCTCGTCGCTCTTTCCTGCTACGCGCGCCCTCTCTCACTCGCTCTCTCTCTCTCGCGTGCTAACGCCTGCTTGTACGCCGTGTGTTTGTGTGCGTTCGTTCTATGCTCGTGCTTCTGCGGTGTGTGCGTGTGTTTAGGATGTGTTCCGTTCCGAGCGCAGAATGTGTTGGAATGTTGTACGACGATGGGCCCCATCTAGGCGGAGAATATTTTAATTGTTTCATCTATTTTGTACCATCAATATGATCCTGAATGTTTTGCTCTTATAGTGTAACCACATTCGGCTCCGTTTCATAATGGCACAGTTCGGCGGTTTTATGTTGTTTAATGTTGTAACCGGGGGTTTCTTCAAACAGCACAAACACAGCGATGACCAGCAGTGCACATTGGAAGCGAATCAGGCCAAAATAAATTTAAATTTTGTTGACAACGTGACTCAATCCCTCTCACGTTGTTGTCTCTCTTTCTTTGTTTCGCTCTCATCGTTTGTGAATAGCATGGGATGGGAGAATAGGCACTTCTTCTAACGATTTAATGGCCAGTACCAGTCCCGTAACTGCATCCTTTTGATAATAGTTAGATCAGTAAAGTTAAGCATCAGCTAAAGTCAGTAAAACTTCTTTAAGTAATCGAGAAAAACGGGAAAACCTATTTTCTTCAAAACAACCTCAAATTCTACAAACCTCTAAAGATGGTTCAACGATCGTGACGTATCGTTTTCGTTTAGCGTTCGGAAGATCTTCCCAACCTCTCGATCAACCTGTTGTGAAGCGAAAGTGAAGGTTAATGGATGAAAGATGCTCGAAGGCAGTAATCATAACTACATCGATGTTAGTTTGCACGCTGCATAATCATCCTCCTGCCCGCCTCCGTAGAGTCGTTTCCGCTTCGAACAAGGTCTCCCCAAAGATGCTTTATCTATTTTGATTGCAGCCATTGTGCGAGATGCGATTTGCAGGAAACAGCCTTTCAGCCAGCTGTCGCGAATTGAAGAACAAACGAACATTTTGATCGTGCACGACTAATCATCGCCTTAGCGGTGTGCGTTACAACGGTAGGTTTCGTGTAAGCCAAACAGCACACGCGCTGCTCAAGCGTACACGTTAAACAACAATCTTCAAAGATGCACGTCTAATTTATAGCAACTTCGTTTATCATCCCTCCATAAAGTGCTGGGCAGATAAGCTATTCTGGGGTTCGAACAATAGTCGCACGTAGATGGATGTCTACGACTTTGCGCCATTTTGACAGGGATTGATCGGCTGTCACCTGACCCTTGCGCTTGCGTAATGGTTTGTTGTGGGACGTGGAGAACGTGGTACCCCATGTATCTAGAACGATGTATTCTAAGCCATGTGTATGACCACCAGACAAATGCATTGAATTTGATCTTCAAAAGAAAGATAGCTCGCCACACAATCGTATTTGAATCCTGGACGTCCCCCACCCACAATCATCACCACGTGGGGAAGTTAGATTTCGTTTTTCGATTCGTTCGATCGCATCATGCTGGTCATGGTCGATGTTTACGTTCAGTCGCCGCCGGCGATTCGACTCCAAACGCAACGGCCAAAAAACGTGATCCAACACGTGGTCACCGCACAGTGCTGTTGTAATAACCGATTGAAACGTGGTAGACCGTAGACAGGAGGTTAAGTTAAACCTTCGCAAAGGAAGTTCCCTTGACGGTAAAAGGGAAGTTTGGGTACCCGTTGTTCAGCGGAAACAATGATCCACCATTTGGATGAACGATGAAGTTGTACTGTACGCCACGTTCGATTACGAATCGATTGGTCGTGGTCTTTAGGTTTGTACTCGATCTGCGCAAAACATCCAGCCAATGTTGGGTCCGGTTTGCCCGGAAATGATTCACAGCGAAAACATTGGACGATTTGTTGCGTCTTGGTACCAATGTTGTTATTGACAAATGCTCACCAAATATGAGGTTCTGTCACAGTTTAAACAGTTCCCTCAGTAGGCAAGCGTGATGCCAAAGAAATAAACATTACATGGGCCGCTTAAATTGACCGCCCTGGAACCTATGTCATAATTATGGTAACAGTGCGACAACAACAACGTCACAATCGGATAGATTTCGGTCAGTGAACACGGGTTATAGTGTCCGACGTAATCTTTTAGTTTTAACGCTGGAATCTACTAGAAAAGGGTCATTAATGTAAGGGCTTTCACTTCGTTTTCACCCGGTTGAATTACGTTCATAAGTTGTGTAAAGCAAACGAGATAAAGTGAGGGTGATAAGCTGCTTTTTCTGCCCTTTCCTGCTTTGTTATCTGTTGCGTATCGTTTTGCTAAACAAATTCAAATCTTTTTATGATAATGTTGTTTCGGTTACTTATCATTTCCTTATTTTTTTCTACGTCGTTCCAGGTTGCTTAACAAACGAATAGTTACAGAATTTGTTTAGGAAGAAATTTAATATCTTGTACCAACATTTTTGCTGACCCCCCTTTTAACCTAAGAGATGTCTGTGATTTGGATGCTTGAAGCGAACGGCAAACGATCACGGTACCCCGATATCGGTTGCAGCTGGTGCAGTTTTCCATCTTCTCTGCGTACGGTGTGTATGCGTGACGCACTTTCGGTTCACCTGGCAGGCAGAAAATAAACCATTTCCAAGCAGAATGTCCGGCTCCTACTCATCATCGACGTCTGCCGTTGAGTACTGCGGCTCCCCGTTTTGTTTCCTTCCCCTTTTTGTGTCTAGGTGGTTTCGGTTTTCGCGCTCTTGCTTAATTCTTTTGCAATCGCCACGTATCTCAGTCTGTGTGTGTGTGTGTGTGCATGAGTTCTTAGCATCGGCACGGGGTCGACAATGTTTGTTGGGGTTGGTTGGTTTGTTTATTTTTAGCACCCCGGTGCACGGGTGCCGTGTATCCCAGCTGACCGGGGTGGTCATCGGGACGTGGGCCCGTGCCCAGTCTCACTTGGTCGGGGTCCGGTGTGAATCATATGCTCACACATGTGTGTAATGCGCCCCTTGCCGAGCGCTGTGTGTAGCACAATGGTCATTTTTGGTTGGTTCCCTTGGTACTGTGGACTGTTGTTCTGTTTGTACGTGAGTGTGTATTGTAACAACATATCAAAATGAAACATCATAAATCTTGAAGCTCTTGAAACATGAAAACTTAAGCGGTTAGGGCTTAATCGAACAATGTCCTTAGAGAGCTCGTAATACACGAAATAAATCTGAATCTGAATTTTTGAACATCAGGACTTCAAATCCCACCCCGTAGTTTATTTTAAATTTCGCACACGCCCGTCACTCACTCACCGACCGACCGACTCGCTCCACATGGAGCCACATTTTATGCCTTTTTAAACGTTTGTTCAGCATTATCGAGGTCATATTGATGGCGTTCTGCAATGATTTGAATAACATTTTCCTCCGGGGGCAACGGAAACATATAGATAAATAGATAAACAAATGCCGGCCGCCCATCCACCGTCATCCAGAACGTCTAAAGTACTCTAAAATTCTATACCCCCCCACCGGCATGAGAATTCGAGTAATGATGATCAAACACGCGCCTGGAGAAACGGGGCTGCATTTACGCGCCAAGCGCGCCTTTTGATTGCAACCAGTCACGAAACATAATTTGAATTTCATGTCCATAAGCTGTCGAACGGGACTGACCAGAGTGCGTCGCCCATCAGGTTGAGGTGCTTTTTATGCCGCTGCCGCACACTTACCGGAACACTCGAGTCCCACCGCGCGATAGATCCGGAAGGTCATCGCTAGCTTAGGCTGCACGATCGATTGGTTTATTTATGCTGCTTGCTCCGATGTCCGATGGTGGGAGAACGTAGCTGTAGTTCCGTTGTGATGTTTACCGAAAGGGCGGATAAGTTGTTCCGGAATAGGTCGAAACCATCTCTCTACTCGCTCGCTCGCATGGCCTCCGCAGTGGATCCGGTTTGAGGGACGAGCCCACGCCAAAACACGTGCCAACATATCGACTGGATGGGTAACCGATAAGTATGGTCCACCAATTTTTCTGGGTCAAACTCACAACCGTATTGGGGCCGGTCGGTCACAGCCACACCAAAGACTCACCGCTTCCGGTTGCCCGTGCCCGACCGGTTGCCGGTGGTGTAAGGTTCATAAATTTTGCACCCATTCAATCGGCCGGCTACGACCACCGGCACCACACCCTGTGTTATTAACGCTGCACCTTTTGATATTGGCTCGAAATTTATGCTCCGACGTCGGGCTGTGTGACATACGGAAGCGAAACGATCGACCGGATCTTCGTGGCTGACCTGCGACCTACGCGAAGAAAGCATTTATCCATGTGGCTTTACCCTGATGCAATCGCGGATCATAAATACTGCCCGAACGGCGTTACTTCGATAAGCTCAGCCGTGGTCATGGTAGAAGCGTTGGCCGGTTAGGCCTGGCCCGCAATGATCCGTGCGAACGAACGGTTCGTTGATAAGAAATAGTTGAAATACGCCCCGAAATTGTGTCCGATAAGATAAGGCGCAAGCTTGGTGACGAGATGGATTGATGTCGAGGGATCGAGGTCTTCCTGCGGTGTAAGCGGAGTGCCGGCGGAGATCCTTCGAAACTCGTGAAGCAGCTAATCAAACACGTTATCGATTGGTTTGTTAGCTTTTGGACGAATTTGTCCACGGGTACGTTAAACAGAGGTCTACCATAAACATGGAATATCTGGATCGTGCAAAGACGATAAGAATTTGGATGGAAAAGCCGGGTGATTGGTGTTGAGAACAAATTTGGTTATTTTAAGTTAACTCAGAGAAATTTCAATATTTACCCAATCCACAATGTATTCATTAAGAGTGCAAGAACCAAGAGCATGACTCATAATAGATGAACGTCATCACCTTCTGGCTTTTGACTGAGATTCTCCTTCGATCCAGTCAGAGTCAAAGTTCTTGAGAGGGCATATTAACAAATCAAAGTCCATATTCATGTTGGTCTCGTCCAATATTGCTATCAACTCCGAACAAAAAAGGGAAGGTGATCCTTCAAAGCTGTCTGTAGACAATTACATTGCGGTTAAGTGACGGACAACTGTGGTAGGAGTCTTCAAGGCGAACTAAACCTTAGAAGGTTTTTTTTTCGTTATGTACAACATGGATAGTTCACATCTCGCATCATGACACACGACTCTGGTCTAAGTTGACGTAGTCTTCTTACATTCGTTCGAGAGATACACGGTCACATATATCTAAGGGGATATTCAAAAAGAAGGTCCGATGTATTGACGGGTATTTACTCATCGGGGTTAGAGTGCAGAAGTCGTTGAAGTAGGGATAAGATCGAGTGCTTAAAATCTGTAATTGACAGAACATATTGGGGCACATAATCAGCTACACAGTATTCGTACAAAACGACTAAACTAAATCTGTTTTAACAATAAAACATACGTAAATCTCATTTACTCGCTACGGAAAGCTTAAAGTTACTGCTTTTGAAAATGAAACGAAAAAACATCACAAAAAATTATAATAGCGATCATCTCGAAGGTTACCTGGGGTTAGTTTTTGTCGATAAGATGTCTCTTTATAGGATATTTCTGTTTTCATATCCTAGTAAGAACAAACTCTCAAAGTATAAAAATAGAAGTAAAAAAATGTAAAATCGCATACTCATCCCGTCCTGTGAATAGTGCGCAAGTAATGCCGAATTATTATTGTACTGTCATTGCCGTGACAGTAACACCGTAAGACGCCCAGTGTACAGCCTCCCAGAGTTTGTTTCCTCTTGCGAGCGTCATGAAGCCTAACGTGGATGAAACAAATGCCAAGGACATTGGCAAGGAATTAGTTTTTGCAACTAGATACCGCAACGAGCGTTTCAAATTAACCTAGAGGTGTTTGAGCACGTGTTTACGATGATGCAGAAGGTGATCGGTGTCACACCGGGGTACTACTGATGGTGATCTTGCTGATCGTCAACTTTTTAGAATATTTCTTAGATACTTTAGGTGATTAGTAATAGACTAAAGTAAGGCAATGGAAGTACAGCTAGACGTAGTAGAACATCGTACAACATCAACGCTTGTTCTCGGGTTTCAACCAGATGCACCTTCAAACGCAGCTTGATCGGAAGCAGCTGCATTAACCAACAAACGCGCAACACAATGGTCGATTGTTTCAGCGAGAAAAAACAGGAAATTCAACTAAGCTGTGTGGCGTAGTGTGCGCTAATGTAAGCTCGCGGCAGTTGCGTGTAAAACGTGATTAGCAGGGTAGTAACTGCCGATTGGAAGACACTAATTGAGCGCATGCTACTAATACATCGGAGGTCCGGAGGTTATTACTATTCCACCAAGAAAGGTGAGAAATATGAAAAGAACCACAACTATAGAGAGAAACGAAACCCCCTGAAGGCTTTTCGGGAGTGTGAGGCCAATGTCAAGGTTAAATGTGTGTAACACAAACACTACGAAAGTCTTTATGTTAAAAGGTTGAGAAGACATAACACCGTTGCCATACCTCTTCCTGTTAATACCGGTGTTAAAGGTGAGTCGATCCGGGTCAAAGTGTAGCAGCAGAATAATCCCCGGTGCATTTGGGTTGGTAAATTTGCATTCCAAATAAGGTTCGCTAACAGAGTGTGTGCGCGCGCTAGGTGGAAGTTGTTGTTTTCCGTTCATTACTGCACAAGCGAAACTCCGCGATCGCGGCAACCGCCGAAAGCATTGCGTCGGTACGATCGTTGATTGGGACCAAGTGCCTCACTTCGTACTGCTGCAGTGGTAGTGTAGCGCCCAATGTCCACCATTTGTGTACGTAGTGTGCGTCAACATCTGGACGATCGAGGCCGGGTGCAGGGCCAAGAGTGCATCCACAATCATCGCGTCGCCGGTCGGAAGATGGTGGTGTGACGACCGCATGGAATTGATTTGTACGACCACAACGACGACGACGACGATGATGATGATGGCGATGACTACGACGAATATGATTAACTTGGCTGGCCTTGGTAACGAGTTAGGCAAACGAGTTGTTGCGCATTCAAACGTGGCGAGGTTGTAAAGCTGTGCCCGGGTGGATAACGCATCACGTTATCGCCCTTTTCTCGATGCGTTTTTGAATGATCTTGCGGAAGAAGTCTAAACTGTTCTTATCTTATGAATTGTAACATTTTTCGTGAAGGAAGAAGTTTTCCCTCGATTTGGTGAAATGATTGCTGGCTCGAAATATCACTACCGTAGACACATTCGCGAGCGTATGATGTAATGTTGTTGCGTATGCCGTAAAAACGAAATACAAACACACAGAAGATGTTCACGGTTTAATCTTGGTTGACCTTGAGGCTGCTTGAAGAATCAGCTAATGAGCATTCATGGTCATCTTTATTTTGTTACTGCTTGCTGCTCGTTCGATACGGTGCGGCCGGCGAAGGCTATCAAAATCATACTTGCGCGTTTAATGTGTATTCGCGCGAATATATATGGACAATCATCCGGCAACACAATCTTAATTGCTGAAGATTGCTCTCCTATGCATGTAGTCTGCGATATGGGTTTGGGAATCATGTTTTTTGGTTCTATTTTTCGCCACTTCTTTGCATTGATTGCTCAACCGAAGATAATCTATTGTTCGTTGTCGATTTTGATGTTTCATGACTTTTGACAAAGTACGATATTTTCACAAGAAACACCACTAAATTCTTATTAAAACGATCTAAACTAAAACAAAAAGAACAGTATTATGGAAATAGCATAGGATGGTAATAAAAATTTTACCATCGAAAAGTTTCTAACGAAGCATTTAAACCTTTCGAGATTTTTAACGAAACATCACGAGCATCCACGATTGAACGAAACCACCCGATGACATCAACCCGGCCTGTAAAAACGCTTGACGTGAAGCGTTTTTCAGCCTCAACGAACCTTTTATTTGTGGTTATGCAATTTGGATGATGGATTCAAGCTCATTTATCTCTCTCTCTCTTCTTTCAGCATTAATGTAACAATAAATGCACTTTAAAATATGGCATCAATCCATAGCAGCGCACGAAATGTGTTGAATGCATTTCACAAAATATTTATTGTATGCGAGTATGCGCGAAAAAACCACACACAGAATATCAATCACACACTATTTACTGGCATTTTGGGCTCACACACAGACACCGACTGGATGGAGAGCTATACTCTACGGAATATCGTTTTCTTCTCATTTTTCACAACATAAACACACGTAAAACATTGATGCAAATTAAGTCATTGTTAAAAAAAAGCCGCGCGATACAAAAGTGGAAGCATATGTACCAAGGAAAGTTAGTTGTGTAAAAAGCACGCCAATTTGTAAAAGCAAATCAAGAGGTAACACACAATATCGTTTGTAAAAGTGATGCTATTCATCTTAAATGCTAGTATGGGTTTCGTTTTTGTTTTTAAAGATTCATGCAAAATGGAAATCAATGTAAATCACCATAGAAAAGATATTTTTTATAGATGACTATCACCTTCTCGACGCGTGATTTCTCCTCATCTTGTCCAAAGTAAACGATTGATTGTTTAGTGTTTAGTTTTAGTTTTTTGGCTGTGTGCGTATTGAATACCATGCGGTTTACTTGATTGGCGATTTGAAAGCGTTGCTTATGTAGGGAGATTGAGATACGATCGTACTGAATGATATCTAAGCCATCGCTTTGCGCACAACTTAAAGTAAAAGATTGTTCTTCTCTGCCCGGCATTGTCACTTTAGAAGCGGTCGGCCAGAAGCATTTCTACCACAATCCAACCTGCGTATTCTTCTGCTCTATTGTGGTAACTGATTTTGTATACTGCTTTTCAATTCGTTCAATCGTCCTATGAAAACCAACTGTCCTCACTGATAAATTGCGTGCTCGCCTATGATGTTAAATGATATGGAGCATCGTTTCTACTACGAATTTCTACTTACTGCTTACTTGTGCATCCTGTATACGTTCTTCATCCCTTTGTGTAAATAACATTTGTTTCTCTGTTGTCTTTACTCGTAAATGGCATCTGACGTCGGCTATATACGACTATATACTTCTCCTTTCTGGACTAGATTGGTTGTTTCGTGGTTATGGCCATCGGGACAAATATTTCAAATATCAAATTGCAACTTCGAAATAATGTTTCCTACCACGTTAGTAAGTAGGAAATTTAGAGGTATTTTGAGACAAAGGTGGGATGAGAGATTAATTTGTGCTTCCGGTTTCGGCACGCCTTGCCTTGTATCATAACACCATTGTGTACACAAAGGACATAAAATGTAATGAATATAGGAATGCAATTAGTCGGGCATCGATCGGGCATCGTGAGACCACTCGGTGAAAAATGGTACCATCTCCAAACTTATTTGGCCGCTTCTGGAGGACAATCCGGTTGATTCGATGGATGGGCAGCCCGAAAAGCGGGATGACCCTCGAGTTCGCGATCGATGCGCAAAATAATTGGATACGGGCGTAGATCGACATGGAAGCGACGTGCATTGAACACTTGCGGCACCAGGCAACAGTCGGCCAGGGTAATCTCATCGCCCACACAAAATTTACCCGCCGACGTTGAGAGCAGTTTTTCGATCGCTCGGAAACCACGCGTTATCCAATGTTGTGCCCATTCCTTCTTCTTTTCTTCGCCCACATGGATAAGCACTATCAGATTCTGCAGCGGTTGAACGCCGGAGGCAACGACCTATATGGATGAAAATGAACATTATTGGAGCTTCCTTGCTAAGAATTTTTTAAAATGCTACCGTAATATTACCTCGCAGATCTCCCGTACTTTAGCACGTTTTAATACATCCTGCGGCATAAGCGGACGTTGAGGACGTGTCTCCTCCAGATAGTACATGATCGAGAGCGATTCGATGAGCGTGTGTCCATCTGCAAAAGAAAGTAATAACATTCCATTCAATCATACATTTAGCTTGTGAAATATTTCGATACATCTAGAACACCACGAAAAGGCCACTGAAATCTTCCAAACACATCGCCGTATTGCTCGAACAGCAGATCCAGCTGTTCCTATCTTCCGTTCAAAAAAGCATCACATCGAAAGCAGTTGCGATAAGGGTACGCACTACGGTAAAGAGACACAGTGACCGTTGTCGGCGGCTCATTGATCCTTGATAGAGCAACCATCATAAAGCGAACATGGGACGTGTGTACGATTGTTGTTTCCGAAACTGGGTATGATAAACAGTTTATTGTATACAATCGAAACTTGACTGACCGTTCAATTCCGCTTCCGAGGTTCCGCTTTACGGCATTCAGCGGAAACGAAATTCTTTCCAACGGCTATAGAATTGGGCGCAAGCTTCAGATCCACATCAGTTTTCCTCCAGAACTTGAGACGATCGAAAGTGACCGCCTGTGCAACGAAGAAGTCCCAGTGTGCAGAGATATTCGCAAAAGATGTGGCAAAAGTTTGTGCTTGTAACGGTGCTGGCGTCCTTTGCCTGCCAGCAGGTGAGAAATAATTCGTCCAGCCACATCGTGAACATACATGACAACCCGGTGTGTTTTGTTCTCAACTTCCTTCCAGCTCGTCTGGTCGAAAACGGTAGCAGTGCCGGAGGCGGTAAAAAAAGTTCTGCCCCGTGCTGAGAGTGATGTGCTGATCGAGTTTGATCGGTTGTTTAACCAGCTGCACTATGACATCGACTACAAACTGCGCGTGCTGCGCATGAATCAATCGCTCGCAATTAAAAATCTGAACGCACAGTTCATTTCGCGATTCGGCATTGTCATTACACAGATCCAGCACGAGAAGCTGCGCGTGAAGGATGCCATCCTGCAGCACGCTCTGGACATTGGAGACACGCAGAATCCGTGCATCGTCGAAAAGAACGACGAAGCACTGCGGCAGGCGACATCGTCGAAAAGAACGGCGAAGCACTGCGGCAGTCGACACAAGCGGCAGCCGACATTAGTTTGGCAGCCGAGCTGGCCTACGCCGATATGGCTACCGCATCGCGCGTTTTCTTCTACCCGCAGGTGCAAGCATTCCAGAACAGCTCGACTGATCTGCAGAGTGCGGTGCTGGAGAAGCTGAGTCGTTCCAATGCCGTGACCGATCTGGACATTACGCTCGCCGAGCTCGCCTACATGTACGAGGGCGAGGAGGACAAAATCGAACGAGTAATTGTTGGTATTGAGGAGGAGTTGTCGAACTTCCAGGAGGTGGTCAACAATGTACGCCGCGACGTTTGGGCCTTGTCCGATACGATTGGGCGTAACTTCATCTTCAACATGGACCTACTGCTCGAGGATGCTCTGGACTGCTCATAAATGAACAAACCAATTGCTTTCCTAGGTTCCCGTTGCGTAAAATTTGCGGGGGGTGTTTTCATCTTCCGGTGTTTTGAGCCTGCTGCAGTAAAAAAGTTATCGCGCACCTATTGCCCCCAGGCTACAGCATGGACGGGACAACAGGTTAAGCGACAGGCGGAGTATGCTACTCAATTATCGAGATATGGCTTCTAATAAATGGTTTTTAGCAGGTTAAATGATGTTTTTTTTGCTCCTGATTAAACGATTTTTAACCCTCAAAACAGCTCAACCGTGTGGTCGACTATGCCTGCCCTCCTATCGCTAATCTAATCGGCACGATAGCAAAAACATCGGATCTCTCGCTTTCGCCGCCGGGTTTTTTGTTGGTAAAAGTAATTTTCGAACTGACGTAAAGTAGCTTGTCCTCCGGGTCCCTTATCCTGGTATGGAATTCAAAATTATATAAGAGCCTTCACTGGGCGGCTGTTTTGATATAGCAATTGCTCCATCATTGCCGCTCGTTTCGCTGCTCGTGAATATAACAAAAGATGAAGACGTTTACGACCTACGCGCTGTGCGTTCTGCTTGCTGCCGCGGTAAGTGAATCAAATATTCGGCAAAAGTTCGACACAGGGACGATCAAGTGGGTACGCGCGATGCTAATCTTATTTTAATGCACTGTTTCATCACAGTCGGTAACGGCGCAGCTGTCGATGCGTGAGCTCACCGAAATTACAGAAGATTTCCGAGTGCGGTTCGACGACCTGCACGACGACAAGGATGGTTTCATTAGCCTTACCCGAGTACTGACTCGGGCTGAATTGAAGGGTCTTAATGAGGCTACGCTGGAAAATTTGGCCATCGCGCGAAACGACATCGATGACCTGCTGACCGAAACGCGCGAGGATATTGCATCGGCCATCCTGGAGCCAAACGCGAACGAAGCATGTCTGCTTGCACTGGTCGATACGGTCATTGCGGAGGGGCGCCGGGCCGGTGAAGGAATGAGTTCCTGTGCTGCTGACAAGATCGCCATCAAGGAAGGACTTGGAGATGAGTTCCGGGCACTGACAAACACGCTCCAGCGCATTGCTACGGCAGCATCTGAGTATACGCTCTACACGTTCGCCATACACAACTCGTTCACCGATCCTGAGGAACATGTCGAATGGTTGGAGGAGAACTATGAAAATCAGCTCTCGTTCTGGGACAATGTTGCGCGTCCGGAGGCACAGGAAGATTTGGACAATCTGGAAATTAATCGTCCAGCCCTGGTGGAGGAAAATCGTCTCTGTCTCGAGGCAGTCGTTACCAGCCTTAACACCGCCATGAACACCGTTCGTCAGCAGATCAACAGCTGTTAACTAGAACAGCATCACAACATTTCAGCCCTACTATCCCTGAGCTGCTCTTTATCCTTTGTTCCATTCTTCCAATATTACCGTACTTCTGTGTATGCGTGAAATAAAACAGTAACGTAATATATAGGTTGGACGCATCACAAAGTTCATTCCGATCGCTCCGCTTACCAAAATGGTTCCTACTACCCGGCAGATTATTGGACCGCAAAGCTAATGCTATTGATCACGTTATCGGATTGACGATGGTTAGCTAATAGATTAATGGACCAATTGCAAACGGAATTTAGATAAGCCAAGGGCGCTGATATGGACTTGTTTTCTTTGCAAGTCTTACACACGTACGGCAAACCGCTCGAGGAATAAGTAACAGTGTGCAGAGATATTCGCAAAAGATGTGGCAAAAGTTTGTGCTTGTAACGGTGCTGGCGTCCTTTGCCTGCCAGCAGGTGAGAAATAATTCGTCCAGCCACATCGTGAACATACATGTCAACCCGGTGTGTTTTGTTCTCAACTTCCTTCCAGCTCGTCTGGTCGAAAACGGTAGCAGTGCCGGAGGCGGTAAAAAAAGTTCTGCCCCGTGCTGAGAGTGATGTGCTGATCGAGTTCGATCGGTTGTTTAACCAGCTGCACTATGACATCGACTACAAACTGCGCGTGCTGCGCATGAATCAATCGCTCGCAATTAAGAATCTGAACGCACAGTTCATTTCGCGATTCGGCATTGTCATTACACAGATCCAGCACGAGAAGCTGCGCGTGAAGGATGCCATCCTGCAGCACGCACTGGACATTGGAGACACGCAGAATCCGTGCATCGTCGAAAAGAACGACGAAGCACTGCGGCAGGCGACACAAGCGGCAGCCGACATTAGTTTGGCAGCCGAGCTGGCCTACGCCGATATGGCTACCGCATCGCGCGTTTTCTTCTACCCGCAGGTGCAAGCATTCCAGAACAGCTCGACTGATCTGCAGAGTGCGGTGCTGGAGAAGCTGAGTCGTTCCAATGCCGTGACCGATTTGGACATTACGCTCGCCGAGCTCGCCTACATGTACGAGGGCGAGGAGGACAAAATCGAACGAGTAATTGTTGGTATTGAGGAGGAGTTGTCGAACTTCCAGGAGGTGGTCAACAATGTACGCCGCGACGTTTGGGCCTTGTCCGATACGATTGGGCGTAACTTCATCTTCAACATGGACCTACTGCTCGAGGATGCTCTGGACTGCTCATAAATGAACAAACCAATTGCTTTCCTAGGTTCCCGTTGCGTAAAATTTGCGGGGGGTGTTTTCATCTTCCGGTGTTTTGAGCCTGCTGCAGTAAAAAAGTTATCGCGCACCTATTGCCCCCAGGCTACAGCATGGACGGGACAACAGGTTAAGCGACAGGCGGAGTATGCTACTCAATTATCGAGATATGGCTTCTAATAAATGGTTTTTAGCAGGTTAAATGATGTTTTTTTTGCTCCTGATTAAACGATTTTTAACCCTCAAAACAGCTCAACCGTGTGGTCGACTATGCCTGCCCTCCTATCGCTAATCTAATCGGCACGATAGCAAAAACATCGGATCTCTCGCTTTCGCCGCCGGGTTTTTTGTTGGTAAAAGTAATTTTCGAACTGACGTAAAGTAGCTTGTCCTCCGGGTCCCTTATCCTGGTATGGAATTCAAAATTATATAAGAGCCTTCACTGGGCGGCTGTTTTGATATAGCAATTGCTCCATCATTGCCGCTCGTTTCGCTGCTCGTGAATATAACAAAAGATGAAGACGTTTACGACCTACGCGCTGTGCGTTCTGCTTGCTGCCGCGGTAAGTGAATCAAATATTCGGCAAAAGTTCGACACAGGGACGATCAAGTGGGTACGCGCGATGCTAATCTTATTTTAATGCACTGTTTCATCACAGTCGGTAACGGCGCAGCTGTCGATGCGTGAGCTCACCGAAATTACAGAAGATTTCCGAGTGCGGTTCGACGACCTGCACGACGACAAGGATGGTTTCATTAGCCTTACCCGAGTACTGACTCGGGCTGAATTGAAGGGTCTTAATGAGGCTACGCTGGAAAATTTGGCCATCGCGCGAAACGACATCGATGACCTGCTGACCGAAACGCGCGAGGATATTGCATCGGCCATCCTGGAGCCAAACGCGAACGAAGCATGTCTGCTTGCACTGGTCGATACGGTCATTGCGGAGGGGCGCCGGGCCGGTGAAGGAATGAGTTCCTGTGCTGCTGACAAGATCGCCATCAAGGAAGGACTTGGAGATGAGTTCCGGGCACTGACAAACACGCTCCAGCGCATTGCTACGGCAGCATCTGAGTATACGCTCTACACGTTCGCCATACACAACTCGTTCACCGATCCTGAGGAACATGTCGAATGGTTGGAGGAGAACTATGAAAATCAGCTCTCGTTCTGGGACAATGTTGCGCGTCCGGAGGCACAGGAAGATTTGGACAATCTGGAAATTAATCGTCCAGCCCTGGTGGAGGAAAATCGTCTCTGTCTCGAGGCAGTCGTTACCAGCCTTAACACCGCCATGAACACCGTTCGTCAGTAGATCAACAGCTGTTAACTAGAACAGCATCACAACATTTCAGCCCTACTATCCCTGAGCTGCTCTTTATCCTTTGTTCCATTCTTCCAATATTACCGTACTTCTGTGTATGCGTGAAATAAAACAGTAACGTAATATATAGGTTGGACGCATCACAAAGTTCATTCCGATCGCTCTTCTTACCAAAATGGTTCCTACTACCCGGCAGATTATTGGACCGCAAAGCTAATGCTATTGCTCACGTTATCGGATTGACGATGGTTAGCTAATAGATTAATGGACCAATTGCAAATGGAATTTAGATAAGCCAAGGGCGCTGATATGGACTTGTTTTCTTTGCAAGTCTTACACACGTACGGCAAACCGCTCGAGGAATAAGTAATTTAGTAAGCTTTATCAAATTGGACGATAATTGATAATCATCGGATGCATGACGAAGCTGAAAAATACTGTTCTTATCACAAACCACCAAATTATCCGAGGAAGTAACGATATCTCCCTTTTTGAGCTGGTGTGGATTATGACGACCATGTATGAGATCTATCAATGGCAAAGGACATGTGGCTTTTTTGTTGTTGTTTTGTCAATGGAACATGACCTTTGCGGTTGAGGACAATTGCAATGCATATTTAAACGTCACGAGTGGTAGTGCAAAGTTCTGGCATATATCTTGTGCCATATCTCTATAAATGGCTATGTGTAGCTTAACTTACCTATGGCTAAAAAGACACTTTAGCAATTAAAATTAAGATTTTAATTGAGCTGTTGAATTGCCATTGGATTGTGAAAATTAGACAGTTGTATTGTAAATATCTAGACTCATTTTTGACATGATACGACAGGAGATAAGAAACTGAAACGAAGTTTGCTTGTGAATAGTAGTATAAACAACATTAGGAAATCATCTCATTTGCATCGTCGAATGCATGTTCTGGATATGGTTGCTCTGCAGCGCCGAAATGTTTGCAATTTTTTAACAACAGATTTTCTCACGCTATTTTTGGACCAAAATCCGATTTTTCTTCTCATCTTAAACATCTCGAAACATGCTTATAGTGTCACAATGGAGCTGTTTTAATACATCTCGCATTGCACGTCTTATGTAATCAACTGACAGTCGGAAAATCTGAAGTCATGTGACAATAGGAACAACGTGTTTAATCTTTAAGAAGAAATTTGATAATACTTCCATGCAACATAGCGCAAGTTGGAACGTGTTCTTGAAGGTTTCTTGAAGGTGTTACGGAAAGAAAGCAAACGACAAAAGATTGAGTTTACAGACCCCACAACACTTTCTTTAACATCATGAGTTCACACAACACTTTCCTTAACATCATGTGTTGCACACATCAGGTCATTTGATGACCGATATCTGTATCTGGTAACGAATTGCTTTCCTAGGTTCCCGTTGCGTAAAATTTGCGGGGGGTGTTTTCATCTTCCGGTGTTTTGAGCCTGCTGCAGTAAAAAAGTTATCGCGCACCTATTGCCCCCAGGCTACAGCATGGACGGGACAACAGGTTAAGCGACAGGCGGAGTATGCTACTCAATTATCGAGATATGGCTTCTAATAAATGGTTTTTAGCAGGTTAAATGATGTTTTTTTTGCTCCTGATTAAACGATTTTTAACCCTCAAAACAGCTCAACCGTGTGGTCGACTATGCCTGCCCTCCTATCGCTAATCTAATCGGTACGATAGCAAAAACATCGGATCTCTCGCTTTCGCCGCCGGGTTTTTTGTTGGTAAAAGTAATTTTCGAACTGACGTAAAGTAGCTTGTCCTCCGGGTCCCTTATCCTGGTATGGAATTCAAAATTATATAAGAGCCTTCACTGGGCGGCTGTTTTGATATAGCAATTGCTCCATCATTGCCGCTCGTTTCGCTGCTCGTGAATATAACAAAAGATGAAGACGTTTACGTCCTACGCGCTGTGCGTTCTGCTTGCTGCCGCGGTAAGTGAATCAAATATTCGGCAAAAGTTCGACACAGGGACGATCAAGTGGGTACGCGCGATGCTGATCTTATTTTAATTCACTGTTTCATCACAGTCCGTAACGGCGCAGCTGTCGATGCGTGAG
This sequence comes from Anopheles maculatus, assembly GCA_002091835.1. Lineage (NCBI taxonomy): Eukaryota > Metazoa > Arthropoda > Insecta > Diptera > Culicidae > Anopheles > Anopheles maculatus. The sequence continues at coordinate 16,854 of KZ061916.1, read as the reverse complement.
CTCACCGAAATTACAGAAGATTTCCGAGTGCGGTTCGACGACCTGCACGACGACAAGGATGGTTTCATTAGCCTTACCCGAGTACTGACTCGGGCTGAATTGAAGGGTCTTAATGAGGCTACGCTGGAAAATTTGGCCATCGCGCGAAACGACATCGATGACCTGCTGACCGAAACGCGCGAGGATATTGCATCGGCCATCCTGGAGCCAAACGCGAACGAAGCATGTCTGCTTGCACTGGTCGATACGGTCATTGCGGAGGGGCGCCGGGCCGGTGAAGGAATGAGTTCCTGTGCTGCTGACAAGATCGCCATCAAGGAAGGACTTGGAGATGAGTTCCGGGCACTGACAAACACGCTCCAGCGCATTGCTACGGCAGCATCTGAGTATACGCTCTACACGTTCGCCATACACAACTCGTTCACCGATCCTGAGGAACATGTCGAATGGTTGGAGGAGAACTATGAAAATCAGCTCTCGTTCTGGGACAATGTTGCGCGTCCGGAGGCACAGGAAGATTTGGACAATCTGGAAATTAATCGTCCAGCCCTGGTGGAGGAAAATCGTCTCTGTCTCGAGGCAGTCGTTACCAGCCTTAACACCGCCATGAACACCGTTCGTCAGCAGATCAACAGCTGTTAACTAGAACAGCATCACAACATTTCAGCCCTACTATCC
>KZ061915.1:215846-283468 GCA_002091835.1 Anopheles maculatus | reverse complement strand
TAACCCTAATCTAAACGAGCGTCATACTGTCCGGAGATGAGCTGCTAATCGTTGGCAGTATTGTTGAACACGTTACTATTTCGTTGCTTTAGCTTACCCTCACGGATCTTCGGGATGCCGAAAGTAACGCCTGTGTATTTGGCTTAACCGTTCATCTCCACTCGGAATCGCAATCACGGTGCGTTCAACTTACCTCCCTATGCCATTGGAACACCTTCGTCTAAGCGTATTGAATCGTATGTGGCTATGTACAGTGCGAACGGATGTGCGCGACGGATGGAACTGACTCACTTAATTCACTGCTAGACATTCGCTCAGTAGCACGTTGTGCAGATCGTCCATGTCTGTCCAATCTTTGCGCTCGTTACGGATGACAATGTTACGTATGCATCCTTTGAAGTTTTCTCTCATCAGCAATGTGCCACTGGAAGCCGCATCTGCAAACAGAAAATGTCGAGCTTATTAATACACAAACACGAGACGCCCAGAGCTCACAAGAAGCCATACCTGGAAGGCCTCCAATATATAGCGGAGCCTTAGTATTGACTCGTCCAAATCCAGCTGTCCCGTGTGGCAACAGTAACGACGGAGGAAACTCGTTCACTCGCAGCGCCATCTGATGATCTTCGTACAGTGCTGAAATGTTGTGCCATCGGTTGTCACAAAGCGTGTACTTCGAGGGCAGTGCTGTGGATAGGCGCACCGGATTACCATCACCATTGTCCACCGAAAGAATTATCTAGTGCGAAATAAAGAGAGCGAGAGAGAGAGTTTAATTAATCACTACATCATGCTGAGAACTGTCAGGTCACTTACATTTCCGTTCGATATTTCCAACGATAACGCTGGGAATCCATTTATCTGGTCGGCCACACTCAAGAGCAATCCGTTCATCTCCGACGTCCGCACCTCCAGCTCGATTTCCACAAACTTTCCTACGTTAAAGTTGCGTTCTACGAAAGAGAAAACGATCATGAGGATTAAACACGATTTTCCAACACCGATGATGGCTAGAACTCACTGTAAATGGCGTACGCATCGCCCGGGAAGTAGGAACCACGCTCGATCCGCGGGAAACACTGCCCCACGTGCAAATGGCGCCCGGGCCGTGCCAAATCCTGCGTATTGTTGTTCACGACAAACTTTCGCAGGCATCCCTTGAACGCTTCCGGCCGTGGTTGTAGCTCTCTGGGCAGTATCGGTACCTCGTCCGGTAGTCCACCGACGTGCAGCGTATTGGCCGCGTTCAATTTCTTTGGTAATTTCAATTGTGCCGAGCTGTGACTGCTGCCGATCTGTACGCTCAGCGTTGCTTTCTTCTTGACGCTGCTCAGCGCCACACGGTGCCACTGACCATCGTTCAGTTTCGGTGCGAGCAGCAGCTGGTCCCGTTTGCGGCCGCGCACCGTTAGCTTGAGGACGCCATCTTTTAGCGCCAGCATGATGAAGTGTTTCGCTTTATCTTTGGTGCCCTGTGGAAAACAGAAGAGAACAAGAATATTAAGAAATTTCCAGGCTATGCCCTCTTTCTTTGAAAGAAAGCAATACTTACTAACGCCACGAACAAAATGCCATTGGGATAGTACGTGCGGAAGTCAAACTCGATGTGGAAGTTGCGCTGCCAGATGTTTCTGGCCGGAACCGTCACCACGGAGTAGCTTTGAGGTTTATCACCGTACTTAAATGCATTCGGTTCATAGGAATAGCTTCCGACCTGGAAAAGCAATGGAATGCATGATGACACATCGTTACACAAGTGTCCATAATCGATCGTAACCGGATCAATATACCTTCCGTGGAGTGCGTGACTCACAAAACAAGCGTGTCTTAAGCTGTGCAATGTGTGTAAGGTCGGCAGTGGGGATTAATATAGCCCGGTTAGTAATCGATGGCGATGGTTTTGTTTTAAAGTGAGCGCACTGCACTGCCCATTAAACTACAATTCTAAATGTTCCCCACAGCACTACGTCTAAAAGGCTTCTTACGGTGTTTTATTTTATTGCCCAAACATCCACTGTGATCATGCAAGTATTACTCTAAAATAAGCCAAACTTCCCGCAACCGTTTTGAGTGTGTTTTTTTTTTAATGCTTAAGCCTAAATCAGTAGTAAAGTAAATCGCTAACTAAAGAAATCGCTACACTATATAAAACCCATTTCCAGCATGTTTAGTGTCTAACAATCGTCTGCTTGTTCCTTTGAGTTAGTAGCATTTTCAACACTCTGTAAGTACAGAAAGGTTAAAGGTGAGAGAAAGATTTGTAATCAATTACTATACTCTAAAATGTTTCTTCAGCCATGCTAGAGAGGACATTCTCTAAAGGATTCTTAAAATGGCAGTGTTTTAAAGGAAGTAACTACCACACTGCTATTTTAAGCAAAACCTTCACCAGTTCCTCTGTAGCATGAGCTTTCAACTGAAATTGGCCAAATAATGCTTATAGGAGAGGTTACTGCATGTGGTATACGAACTACTAAACCATCCATTTACTTACTCGATGGCAACCTTCGGGAGCTGCCTTGAAGCTACGCCCGATCGGTTCAGTCTTCATAAGTGCCGTGTACAACCCCTGGCTGCCCATCGCCGGTCCGGTACGACCCATCTGCACATCGGTAAAGTTGAGCGCTTGGCCGAAGGAAAGCGTTTGGTTGTTAAATACCACGTTTGCCACAACACCTTTCAACCCGTCGAACACCTTCGCCAGCGATGTGAACGCTGGATCGTACGGAACACCACCAATATAAAGACCACCACTTTCCCCGGGCATGTTAACAAGGGAGGATTGAAGCGTCCGGGACATTTGTAGCTTGTCGTCGATACGCAGTTCTACGTGGCGTCCCTGTTTGACCATCGCAAGCACATGATACTCGCCATCGTTCAGTGTTCCGTTCGATACTAGCTCCACCCGACCGGTGCCAGCATCCATCCAGAGATGAAGACGGCCTTCCGATAAGAACACCGAGTAATTGCCGAACGTATCCTTCGAATCATAATCATCGTGAATTCGACTCGGATAAGCAGATAACAACAACAAACAGTCCGGTTGCATCGTGCGGAACACGAAGCCAAAGTTAGCACGCTTTTTCAACGGGAACGAAGGAAACTCGACGTAACCTTCGCCGAAAAAGCCTGCCTTCACGATCGTACTATCGCAGGATGTTTCTATGCCGAAGTGCGTCGTACTGTCGAGTGGATCGTACGAGGTGCCACTGATCTGCAATCCTTTAACACAGCCCAAGAATGCATGATCGGCTCCGGGTGCTTTGGTAGTGCCGGTTGTGAAACCAGGCGGAACTCCTCCCAGATAGTACTTGTCACTAAGGACGGGCAGCATCGATGCGCCGATTGGTTTCGTAGGTGAGCCAAGAATGTTATCAAGGCCGTCCACCTTCAGAACGCCTTCATCGGTACGCGATTTACGGTACTGACGGGATGCTTCTACCGCCACCCAGGAACCGGTATTGTACCGCTTGGTTGTGTTTATTTCGAGCCGGGCATCATCTCCGTAATCTACACGGAACACTAAACGACCTTGGTTCAGTGTAAGTGATACCGAGCGATTCTAAAAGAAGAAAACAACATTCAGGTTAACATTCATCGCCAGACTTTCTGTACCAGCAATACTCACATTCTTCTCATCCAGCGCAAGGAAGATAAGCGCATCCTCGTCAAGCGTTTTGAAACTGAGACTCAGACTGAACTCCGCCTTGCTCTGACGCCCGGTATGCTGTAGCACCGCGTATCCATTTCCATTGAAGTTGCGTTCGTTTGTTGAGCTTGCCACTTCCTGCGGTCCTAGCATGGCGCCCGCACACTTTCCACTAGAGCTTGTAAAATGCCACAAACCAAGCTGTCGTCGATCGACGTACAGCTGGCTCACTGCAACGCCCAACCCCTGACTCGGTTCCAGCTCTGGCACACGCAAATCGTCCGGTATACCACCAACCCAGATACGACTACTCGGTCCGATGCTGATCGTCGTAAAAGCTAAACTGCTCGCATCAGTAACCGGGCGCGCATTGCTCAACACACCCGCCGGTAACATATGGCGCACGTTAAGCGTTCCCACGTTAAAAGTACGCGTGGCGTCAATAAAGTACCACGCGTCATCGTTCTTCAGATCGCGCACCTCTATCTGCTGAGGATGTGTCACCGTTGTGACTGTGCTACCGTCCAGACTCCAAAGCATCCGGATCTTGCGCTGCCGTAGCTCGAGCGCTATGAAACGACGATCGTCTCCTTCGATGTACGCAAGAGGTGAGTTCAGGACGTTCGGGTTCGTTAGAGCGATCGACATAACAATCCGATTGGTGGTTGAGGGTCCGAAATTCGCTGGGGCGTACGAACGGATACACTGATCTGCCGATTCCATCGAGACGCGAATCTGTTTCGTAAAGAAAATAGGTGTTAGGATCACGTATGAATATGCTCCTTAAACTTAAATACGTACACCCTCAGCGGCATGCTTGGCCAGTGCGATCTGATCGCGCAACTGCTGCAGCTGTCCGGAAAACGATTGATTCCACGCCTTGAATCTGTCTTCCTGTATTTTCGCTAGAGCTTCGATGCCGTTCAGCTTATCCTTTGCCTTCCGGATGTTACCAAACGTTTGCGATACGTTTTCTTCGGCCATGCCAAACTTGGTGTCCCATTCCGGTTCGAGCGATTTCAGCTTCATCTTCAGCTTGTAAACGTCACTGTTAAGATTGATCGCATCTTGGCGGACAAACTTCATCTGCTCGGATACGATGCTGGAACGGTCCAGGTCGGATTGAACCGTTTTCATCGTTTCTCCTCGTTCGACCTTGCCAAGCTCATCCATTAGATTGTTGTTCTTGATCGCCGTCTCCCATATCTGATCCTTAAGGCTCTGGACAGTCTTCTCCTTCTGTATCATCGTCTCATTGAGTGCTAAAACGATAAACGAAAAAATTGTACCGAAACATCTTCCAAAACACGGAATCTTCTTCACGATACTTACCAACAGCTTTGTTCAGTTCCTTAGTAGCTCGACTGGTCAGATTAGTAGATACTCCCAAAGCCTTTCGACTCTGATCACTGATCGTTACATCGTGCTGTGGGTGGATAAGCTGATCGGCTTTCTCTGCCATACTGGTCGCATTGTCCGCACACGACTGGGCAGCCACAATAGCGGAGATAATGTTCTCATACGCTTGACTAGCCTTCATAGCCATTGCCGATGTGTCTTCGGTCGTTTGGAACTTGTTCTTGATGTGATCCGCTTTCGCCTTCAACTGTTCCGCATGTCGTATCGCTTTTGGGACCTGCGTCTCGAGCAAGATACTTTTTTCGCGGATTAAATCTTCTGTTGATTCATTCAGTTCGTCCACCAACGCGTGTAGCGTACTGTTGTCACTTTCCAGTTGTCCGTAATTATCGTCGAGTTGCACCAGCGTGACATCCGTGTCCGCCATAATGTTAGTGTCCAGCAGCTTCTTCACGCTAGCATCGTCTTCGAGCGCTTGCTTGTACGCTTCACGGACCTTGTCAAAGTGCTTCTGGTTTGTCGTTTGGTACACTTCCGTTTCCTGCACGTGTCGGAACACTTGTACGGTGTAGTTCTGTAGATTGTCCGCCTTCTGGTGTATCTGTTCTATTTCGAACTTCAGATCATCCAACCTGCTTGCTTGCCGTTCAACCATTTTCGATACATTGGTCCAATGGTTGAACTGTTTGTTAGCACATTCAAGCACCTTGTCATCGAACTGTACCGCTTCGCACCGATCGCGAATGTCTGCTAGCAGATCCTGCGCTTCTTTCACAGCGAGAGGCAGCTTGACGTGATGATCGCCCACTCCGTAGTTCTTAAGTATTTTAATTGTGTTGCGAAGATCATCGTCGATCACTTTGATTTCATCATACAATTCATTTGCACGCTCGGCACATTTGTTAGTTTCCTCCTCGCGGTTTTTCAAACGATTATCCAACTTCTGGAGCCGTTTGGTAAGTCTGGTTGCATTGCGCTTTAGTGGTTCTGCAAATTCTGCCATAAACTTCCTGGCAGTGTCTTCCGCTTCGAGCAATCGAGCTACTCGGTCCGAAAGTTTTCGCGTTTTTGTCTCATATTTCGTCAATTTCACCCATGGCGCCGGGATACCGTTTCGATCGATGTGAGACGTTTCTTCAGCCAAACGACTTGCCAGAATTTCGAAGTCATCAATCAGCGTAACGGTACAGTTGTCGCAGACTGGAATAAATTAAACACAATTAACGGTTAACTGTATTGATCACACCACTTCAAAAAGAAAACTTACTCTTGCATCGATAATCCTGCACGATATGCTTGGGTTTTTCGCAACGATCACACTTACGACCCGTTATGCCCGGTCGGCAATGACACTCGCCCGAGTAATGATCACACTCGTCCGACATGCTACCCTCACGATTACATTCGCACGCCTCGCAGTGTCCATTGTCCAGATGCGGATGGCCAAAGTATCCACGCATACAACTGTCACACAGCGCTCCTGTATAACCCGGCTTACAAATACATTGCACATCATTGCCACGAACCGTACAACCACGGGCAAAGTTTTTGCGCGTTTCAGGACACGGACAGGGTGAACACTGACCAAGATTCGGATCACCGTAGAATCCTTCCGCACACCGTTCACAATGCTCGCCTCCGGTATTGTTACGGCAGTTCATACAAACTCCCGTTTCCGGATCACACTCCTCACTCCGGCCATTACATCCACAAGGTATCACCTTGCCAATCATATCATCTATTGTGGCCCACTCCAAATCAACGATCGGTAGACGGTGGCGATAGTAGCCCGGGCCCGGATTTTGACACGACAGTCCACTGTACTTCGAAGAGCAATTACAGCGTTCCACACCGTACGCATGGTTATTCTCTGCTCCTGCCACGAAGATTCCCGTATCAAGTGTCACATTGGTAAGTCTGTCAACAGAAAACAAAGTTAGTTTCACAAAACCATTCTGTGTGAAGCAACGTGGGACACTTACACAACTTGCTGAAAGTCCATTGTGGTTGTCCCTCGCACAAAAATATGCCGAACGTTCTGGAGGGCCGTCATCAAAATGGTCCGGTTGATCAATTCACCGTCGTAATGATTCCGCCAAAGACGTCCAAGCAATCGCACAGAGTGTGATTCTATTGTCTGGCCAGATCGGATGGATTCTTCGTAGAAGTCTAGTACCAGATTTTCATGCGTGTGCAGCTGTACCAGCGGGAACTGACGTAACGATGGTTCAGGGATGTTAATTGTGGCACCTGCCGTTATCAGAGTAAAGTTGAGCTGTCCACCGTAACTAGCGGTGCGATCACCTAAGAACTGAGGTGGTAGCTGGAAGTACAACGGATACCGGAACGTAGCATACGCTCCGATTGACACATTGCCCGAGGAGCTCGGAATTAGCTCGAGGTTGTTCATGCTGGTAATGTTCACATCTTCCCGATGCATGTGCGAGCCTTCCAGTTGCAGGATCACGACATAATCTACCTCAGTGTGCCCATCCTGCCGTTCCAGATACTCCACGCTCAAATTACGTGGCCCAACTAATCGAATCTGTCCCCACGAATGGTCACTCTGCGTACAATTGCTTGACCGTCCAAAGCAGAAACACCTAGTACATCCTGCCGGGTGGAAAGCGGCCAATCCGAACGTTCCCTGCCGGCAAAGATCACAGCGTTTACCGTACACCATCTCCTTACACTGGCATTGACCGTTCCGATCGCAGGGAAGCACAGTTCCGTTATTGCTCGGCAGTGTACCACGCTCATCACAAGCGCAACGATGACACGTTGGATAGCCGTAGTATCCCGGAGCACACTCGTTGCATTGCCGACCGGTATAGCCCTCCTTGCAGCTACATTGGCCCGTTTCTCGCTCACACGATTGTCCGATCGAGCCGACGATATCACAGGCGCAGTGTTTGCAACCTTTCTGGAACTCGTTACCCCAGGTGTTGGTGATACAGGAGCGACATTCCGGACCGTGACTGTTGGGCGGACAGATGCAACGTCCCGTGTCCGGATCACACACGAAAGATGCACTGGTACAAACATCGCAACCTAAAACGGGAACACACATTATATTCATCGGAGTTTTATTAAGTGTTAAAGCAAAACTTACGCTTGCAGCCCAGGACACTAAATCCGTAGAATCCTACGTCACACCGATCGCAACTCGTTCCCGCAACTCCCGTCTTGCAGAAACACTGCCCCGTATGCAGATCGCACCCATCCAGCTCACTCCCATTCGGATCACAGGAGCACGGGATGCATCCGTTCCCGGAATTCAAATCCCAGAAGCCCTTCCGGCACAGATTGCACTGACGGCCTTCGATGTTTGGTTTGCACTTACACTGGCCCGTCTTATTGCTGCAGGTAAGGCCGAGCGAACCCTTCGGATGGCAGTTGCAGTCTGTGAAAGTGAAGAGCAAGAAGCGTCGATTAGGCAAGATTTACATACATACGAGTGGATCTCAAGCAGCAGATGAAATATCGAAACCAGATCAAGTGGTATATGCAGTGAACAGTTTTATCGATTTTTGACGCAGTGTAGACACAGACCTGCCTACCAGACTGAGCGATCAAACTCATGCAGAAGTGTTTAGTTTAGATTGGAGCAGTGTAAACATAGAAAGTTTGACCAAGACTAGCCCGTACCACTTTCCCAACCTTTTCGTTGTTCCTTCGTGGTTGACTCACGATCTACTTCTGCACCACTAGAGCACGGTATGGGATCGCATGCACGCACGCACTCACTTAGTTCCCTTGATGAAGATCGATCGATTGCGAAAAGGCCTCTCAATTTTCATGGAACTGATGTTAAGAAATTCCAATCTCAGTGCGTCCATTCACGATCTCCACGTTCCACAATTTGTCAGAGAAGGAGCAGACTATTGACCACTTTAATAGGTACGTTAATTGGGCGCCTATCGGCAGAACCCCCTCCCGGCTAGAAGAAAGTGATGCGAAATTGACGTCCAAACTGAACCGTTTCTGGAACAGGGAACTGTTCGATTTGGTCGTTGTCAACGGGATGTTCCTTTCTTTCTCGGTTTTCTTTCGATGTGATGCTCGATAACATGCGCTGGGCGAATGGTGCAATTTGCTCATAAATCTTAGGACCGCATCCGCAACATCCGAAGAAGAGTTGGAGGATTATTTTCTTGTCGCTATCGAAAATGTTACTCCAGGCAAACAGTTTACCCCATTTTTTCGAAACGGGTAAGAAAAAATTGGTAAAGGAGAAGACACGGAAGACCTTTTGGACAATGTCAAATTATGTCATAAATCAGTATGATTTATGCACTGGACACATCATGTTGGTGCAAATCAAATATTTAACTTTCTTTTTTTTACACAGAATTATGGGTAATGCCATAAAAAATATTTAAAATTTGAAACTACGTACGAAGAATTTATACTTTTTTCTGTTTCTTTGCAGTGAATGAAAAAAAAAATACATTTTGTTCAAGATTACACTCTACCCACGATAAGATATAAGTCAAACAACTTCATAGGAATATATCTCATACAACCATTCTAAATCTAAACCCTGCTTGTCTGCTGATACACATAGGGGAGCTAACTAGCATCATCAGCTAATGTTCTCACCCGGTGGCCCCATTAGCATAGCTGACGAGACAGGGCTACAAACAGGCGCGATCTTTCCTAATGAACAGCAACACATTCCTGCAACATGCCACATGCCGGTTCGGAACTGTACATGGAAACTTACTTATGCATAAACACATTATGAGTAATGTAGCGAAATTTCTATTACATTGCACTCACTTTGCACGATCCGATACCGACCCTAGCTGACGCGAGAAGAGAAGGAAGCAGTGGCGGTTTGACGGCGGATAAGTAAATATTCATGCTGTGAAAATTTTCTATCCCATCCACGGGAGGTCCTGGGAGATCAGATCATCTCAGATTAGAGGAAAACGGAGGAATATAATTAAACCTTTGCAGTGAATGAAAAAAAAAATACATTTTGTTCAAGATTACACTCTACCCACGATAAGATATAAGTCAAACAACTTCATAGGAATATATCTCATACAACCATTCTAAATCTAAACCCTGCTTGTCTGCTGATACACATAGGGGAGCTAACTAGCATCATCAGCTAATGTTCTCACCCGGTGGCCCCATTAGCATAGCTGACGAGACAGGGCTACAAACAGGCGCGATCTTTCCTAATGAACAGCAACACATTCCTGCAACATGCCACATGCCGGTTCGGAACTGTACATGGAAACTTACTTATGCATAAACACATTATGAGTAATGTAGCGAAATTTCTATTACATTGCACCCACTTTGCACGATCCGATATCGACCCTAGCTGACGCGAGAAGAGAAGGAAGCAGTGGCAGTTTGACGGTGGATAAGTAAATATTCATGCTGTGAAAATTTTCTATCCCATCCACGGGAGGTCCTGCGAGATCAGATCATCTCGGATTAGAGGAAAACGGAGGAATATAATTAAACGTTCGCGTACAGACACGAGTGACCGGATCGATCTGTACAGACATGCACAGGCCGGTGGTTGTTAGCTGTAGATCTGTATCTCGATATCACAGATACAGGGTTCAGCATCCCCATTAACACCTTTCGACCAGGATTAGATAATCTAAACAACACCACCCTCTCTCGTCGTGCAGGTTAAGGTGTGCTCGGAACAACGCTGATCGAAATTCTTTTACTATTCTGAATTAAATTACATCATCGTGAAGTTGCGAAAGAAAGTAAGGTAGATCTCCGACCCACAACAATATCAAAACAAACGGAAGAAGTGTAAGCCTCATCGCTGAAGCAGGAGGTCCAAGTTTTATGAGGCGCCAATTCGAGAAGATTTACGGTTGTTTGTCTTGCTGTTTGAGGGATGGGTGGTTGCAGTCATTTAATAGAAAGAAGCGTAGACAGGAACAGACTGTGTCTAATTTCGAGTGCGAATCCCATCCCCATTAACACCTTTCGACCAGGATTAGATAATCTAAACAACACCACCCTCTCTCGTCGTACAGGTTAAGGTGTGCTCGGAACAACGCTGATCGAAATTCTTTTGCTATTCTGAATTAAATTACATCATCGTGAAGTTGCGAAAGAAAGTAAGGTAGAGCTCGGACCCACAACAATATCAAAACAAACGGAAGAAGTGTAAGCCTCATCGCTGAAGCAGGAGGTCCAAGTTTTATGAGGCGCCAATTCGCGAAGATTTACGGTTGTTTGTCTTGCTGTTTGAGAGATGGGTGGTTGCAGTCATTTAATAGTGAAAGAAACGTAGACAGGAGCAGACTGTGTCTAATTTCAAGTGCGAATCCATGCCATTATTAGGTGATTACTGTTTCTGATACCGGATGTATTTTTTGTGACTTAAAAATAGATTTGAGATCATCAGAACGGTTTAGATGTTGGTTGGTAATAGCAACTGTGATAAAAGGAGAAACCATCTTTAATGGAGCTGGTGTGACATGACGAATAGTGTGTTACTGACAAGATGACTGGAAAGATTACTAGAAACAAGACATTGTATCGAATGTTTTTGTACCGCAAAACAAAGAAAATAAATTAAATACAACGCCTCATAAAATAACAATTAACGAAGAAAATATTCTCAAAACAAAGCGATCTTGTATCATATTTCTTTCCACGATGTTGGGGCGATTACAATCTTGTTTGACTGTTTGTTCGCATTTACAACACTCATCACACACATTGTGGCAACAATTTACAACACGATCCATCGATTTATGGCACATCATTACGGCCGGATTATCCGAAGAAGGCCTGGAAGTCATGTGACCATGCGACACTTAGTGCGCAGAGAAGATTGACTTCTCGCAGCGTTCTGGTGACAATAATTTACCGATCTCGCGCCGTCCGTTTGATCTCATTGGAGAGTCCTCGTAGGATGAATCGGTGAAAGAAAACGGCACGTGGAAGCCAGCCCAATGGTGCGATAAACCCAATTTACAGTCCATTTTCTACCACCCGCGATAACGATCGTCATAATTTATCGACTTCTTGCAGACCAGAATGCAGTTTCGGGCCAGAATTTACGGCCCACTCCTCCGAAACCGGTAGCCCATGTGCCTATTAATCAGTCATACGAATGTGTCATGATGGCTGTTCACTGTCTCGGGCTTGGAGCAGCTTCTTCAACGCCCGTGTGCGATTGTTGCCATCGTTTGCCACCGAGCTGTCTGTCCGTCTGTCTGCTTGCCGGTCTGCTTTATTATTATTATTCTACCGTGCGCCAACCAAGACCGGGTGAGATCTCTGAATTAAATTACATCATCGTGAAGTTGCGAAAGAAAGTAAGGTAGATCTCCGACCCACAACAATATCAAAACAAACGGAAGAAGTGTAAGCCTCATCGCTGAAGCAGGAGGTCCAAGTTTTATGAGGCGCCAATTCGAGAAGATTTACGGTTGTTTGTCTTGCTGTTTGAGGGATGGGTGGTTGCAGTCATTTAATAGAAAGAAGCGTAGACAGGAACAGACTGTGTCTAATTTCGAGTGCGAATCCATGCCATTATTAGGTGATTACTGTTTCTGATACCGGATGTATTTTTTGTGACTTAAAAATAGAGTTGAGATCATCAGAACGGTTTAGATGTTGGTTGGTAATAGCAGCTGTGATAAAAGGAGAAACCATCTTTAATGGAGCTAGTGTGACATGACGAATAGTGTGTTACTGACAAGATGACTGGAAAGTTTACTAAAAACAAGACATTTTATCGAATGTTTTTGTACCGCAAAACAAAGAAAATAAATTAAATACAACGCCTCATAAAATAACAATTAACGAAGAAAATATTCTCAAAACAAAGCGATCTTGTATCATATTTCTTTCCACGATGTTGGGGCGATTACAATCTTGTTTGACTGTTTGTTCGCATTAACAACACTCATCACACACATTGTGGCAACAATTTACAACACGATCCATCGATTTATGGCACATCATTACGGCCGGATTATCCGAAGAAGGCCTGGAAGTCATGTGGCCGTGCGACACCTAGTGCGCAGAGAAGATTGACTTCTCTCAGCGTTCTGGTGACAATAATTTACCGATCTCGCGCCGTCCGTTTGATCTCATGGGAGAGTCCTCGTAGGGTGAATCGGTGAAACAAAACGGCACGTGGTGCGATAAACCCAATTTACAGTCCATTTTCTACCACCCGCGATAACGATCGTCATAATTTATCGACTTCTTGCAGACCAGAATGCAGTTTCGGGCCAGAATTTACGGCCCACTCCTCCGAAACCGGTAGCCCATGTGCCTATTAATCAGTCATACGAATGTGTCATGATGGCTGTTCACTGTCTCGGGCTTGGAGCAGCTTCTTCAACGCCCGTGTGCGATTGTTGCCATCGTTTGCCACCGAGCTGTCTGTCCGTCTGTCTGCTTGCCGGTCTGCTTTATTATTATTATTCTACCGTGCGCCAACCAAGACCGGGTGCAGATATTCGATCCCCGAGTCCGAGGTCCTATAAATATCGCCGACGCAGCATAAACTGCACGCCGAGCACCACCTTAAAGGAACTCGCTGCAACCACCGCGATCTATCGCCGGGTGTGTTTAATGTTCCGAAAAAAACAAACGCCGACGAGAACTGGTGGATGCTGCGCGGGAGGTAAGCTCCACAGTACGAGGTTTGTACGTGTGTGTGTGTCACGTTTGTTTTCATTTCACCCGTGGTGGTTCTCCTCACAACGCTGAGTTGTTCCCAGCGCGAAAACAGAACGTGCAACGGTAGCAGCAACGGCAGGTTTGATTGATGTCGGCAAAACAGGAACATCTGTTTGTAGGTCGCGCCTGAGGGTGCATGAGAGCATCGGCATGTTTTGGGGCGTCCTAACTTCAAAAAGCTTTTTAGAATATGCACACCCCCGGGTGAGAGTGTGTGCCCTTGCTTTCTCCAAACGACCATCACCTCGCCCATCGTGCTTGAGCGTTTATAGCGTGTCCGGACGTATGTTCTGCTGTTGTTTTGTGGTGTGTGACTCTGCAACAACTTGTTTGCATTCTACCCGATTCTACAGAAAGCAGCGAGAGGAATGTTACAACTTTAATTATCTGTCACTCTGGGTGGGTTGATCGAGAGTGTGTGCCACTGGTTTGATTAGCGTTTAGTTGATTATTCAAAACGCTTGGTAGTTGGTTTGTGTATCTGGACCCACTGACAGATGCTACACGTTCGAAGAATTCATGGTGGTATGTTTTATGTCTACGAGACGTTGTCAACGATCATCTCACATTCCTCTTAGCAAACGCTTTATCATAACAGGCGAGAGGATCCGTGACAGCAAGATACATCAAGCCAAATTCACACCGAAAGAAGTAAACATTGTGAAACGGTTTTTCATAATTTTCTGTAACGATCAGCAAAATGCCTGCGGTCAGTGACATAAAACAAACATCAGCAACCGCGCAAAGATCGCATCCTACGGATCGCTTCTCGATACGTGATACATTTTCGCTGTGATGGCCGTCCAATGTTTTGTCTGTAACGATCAAAGTGAAGATCGAGTCAGAAAACTCAACGCTTTCAGGCTTTCGGGCGAGATGGATACCAGCTGGAAGTCCAGTCCAGAGTTTACAGATGTATCAACTCGGTGGTGGTGAAAGGATCGTTTCTTAGGGATCGATTTCGTTCGGCTTTCCTCCAAATATCCACAGGCAGGCAGCACTGCGCCTAAATCTGCGTGACAGTTTTATCGCATTTTATCCCCAAGTTCCCGCTACAGCCCGCCACTATCGGTGAGTCATTTGAGGATGCTTAAATTGTCAAAAATAAAACACCAAACGGAACCAATAAAGCATCGTGTGTCGTCCGATTTCTTTCCTAGTTTTTTTCGCCACACGACCCCATCTTGCGTTTTTGTTTAGGGAGTTAATTAGTCACCGTTCGGTTGCAACAATAAAAAGTCTCCGGAGTCTCGATTGACATTCTGCTGCCACGATTGAAACGGAACGGTAAAATAGTTTAATTTCGCCGATGTTCAAATTGGCCGGATTCCGATCGATAGACAGGGTGTAGCAGCAGCCAGCAAGCGACATGATTTATCGACAACTAGCATCCGTATCCTGCCGCGTTTCAGTGCGAGCTCCCCCCTCGGGGGAATTAAAGTCCATTGCCGGCTGTCTATTGTTGGTAGGGTCGGCACGGGGGACATCTGCTAGCTCTGGCGTTGGTACATTTTACGAGTGTTGTTCCGCAAAGCGTGACTTTCTCATTTGTCGTACAGCGTGTTGTTGTACGATCCGGTGTCGTCGGGTGACGACGCCATTGGGAGAGAATCGGCTGTTGACACCAGCCAAGTTTTGTGTGGACATTAGAAACGGGAATAGAGGTAGGCACTGTATCGAGTTACTTGTTTTGGTTCAACTACATCCAACATTGAACCGTAAGCGTCTACCGTTTGGTGGACAAATGGGACACGGAACGGAAATGCTGTCCAGAATTTCTTTCTAGAGCCCAATGTTCAGTTGCCCAATGTTCTCGGTACGATCGTGGCAAGAAAACATGGCGGTGGTGCCGGTAGTTCCATGGATTCACGGTTCCGATTTGTTAGAAACCGTTGATGTCGGTTCCTTTTTCGTTCCAAGCATTACCGACGACTGGACGACGAAACTGCTGGATGCACTCGTGTTCCAGTGAAAATTGAGCAATTACACTAGCGAACCCTTGTGCGCCCGGTGGGCATTGGCATCGGGACGGCTATCGGTGCGATGTTTCTCGGAATTTCGTCCGGACATCGGTGCGGCACGCCAGTAGTGTTTGGCGGGATGCAAATCGCGCGGTCGCGATTAATCCGCAAGCAAATCGTGCCGTGAACCGGCGGTCAGCCACATGATCATCTTGCGACTTGAGACCTCCGCCCTCCACTGCCTCACTCTACCGTGACCGTACCTGCCCGATATCGATGGACACGATGGGAAAAGGGTCATATTGCCCGGCACATGTCAGGCAGCGGTACATTTCAGCCATCCCGTTGGAAAGTTGGGAGGTTCTTGTCGTTTGTCGGACGGCTGTGCCTCGTCTATATTTCGTTAGTTTGATCAGATGGTTGAAAAGTATGACCGTGAGGGATAGATGCAGACCTGGATAGAAACAAGGAAGCAAACGTCGAACGAGGGATCAATCGATTGATCGACCCTTGGGGAAGACTTCAGATCGATCCTAGAATGTGTTGTAAGTGTCAAAACGGAAAATCGGCTTCGCGGATATGTAAGGAGAGAAGATCACGGTCTTCCTTGTTCATAGGTAACACTCTAAGGTAACTAACAATGTTGCCAACAGCAACGAGATGAATGCTTCGCAGTAGGTAAATCGATCGTTGCAAGATTGCCTTAGGTTTCGTAAGGCATCGTAAGGGGCGATCATGATTGAACCTGGAAAAAGTGCCACAATCAATTTGATCTGGTACCTAGTCGATCGATAGGGCCACAGCATAATGTGTTTTGTGGAACTACGCAGACCGAAACGAAAGAAACCCATTATACATTATAGTTGAACTTTGCCACGGCTTAACGTAACCAACGAGCTAATTTATGTTTCCCGTTGGCTTACATCAATGTTATACTTAGTTCTCCATTCATTAACGATAGTTGATAGCGTCTGTTTACATAACATTGATATGACGCCTCTCAAGGTACGATAGTCGCTTCGCCACAGCACACTGGCAGAATCTGCCCTACTTCTGATAACGTTCTGCCGAGCCAACAAAGTGCCAACAAGCCTTGAAACAAGCGTTTATGTTTGCAAACACACGTCAGCGTAAGTGGTTGATCTTACCAGTCTGTATTGCTTCCTGTACGTACGATTTCTCAATGAATAGCTCAGATGTCCATTCATCGATGATAACCGGAACGGGCTCTCTCTCCGATTTCAATAGCAGCTAATAAAACAACGTTCGTGACTCACGGAGCACCAAACGCAGTAATGACATTCTGTTGTATAAATTTCGTTCTGTCCTATACACGAACACCATTGTCACTTGATCGTTATTCAAGTGTAACGGCGTCGTGGAAAGCAGTAAAAATCCAACGTTCTGCCGAGCCAACAAAGTGCCAACAAGCCTTGAAACAAGCGTTTATGTTTGCAAACACATGTCAGCGTAAGTGGTTGATCTTACCAGTCTGTATTGCTTCCTGTATGTACGATTTCTCAATGAATAGCTCAGATGTCCATTCATCGATGATAACCGGAACGGGCTCTCTCTCCGATTTCAATAGCAGCTAATAAAACAACGTTCGTGACTCACGGAGCACCAAACGCAGTAATGACATTCTGTGGTATAAATTTCGTTCTATCCTATACACAAACACCATTGTCACTTGATCGTTATTCAAGTGTAACGGCGTCGTGGAAAGCAGTAAAAATCCATAATAGACAGCGATTTTTCAACCTCAGTCGATCGATCGTTTTCACGCAGTTTCAGACGCAAACGCTTCAAGTCGCGACGACCCCAGATTTACGTCCCTGAGAAAGATTACAGTCATCAAGAGGACTGTCTGCAAAACCGAAGCTTTTTTGCGTTTAATCCGATGAATCGTCCAAGTGTTCAGAATACCGGTCGGGTGTCGACATTAGTTTAAACTGTCACAAACACCAATGGACACTAGTTTATCTTGGCTGGACTGTGTTTTTTTTTATGATTATGGAACCGTTTCTTTAAGATGTATTGGATTATGGCTCCCCTTTATTAACCGAGCGTGCAGCAAACGACAGCTGCTTTCACAGCATCGAACCATTTGAATTTAATGATGCGGCGTGCCCATCGTTTTTAATGTCTGACTACTTTTGTTGAAAGAAAAACAGTAAATTTTATTAATTTAATAATAAAAAATCACATCATCCAGGTCACAAGGCCCACTCCATGTTCGATTCACCCACAACATTAGATTGAGCAGTGCGAAAAACTCTCCCAAGAAGACGAATGACCCCGTGTACGCTGCTTGTGTATCTATTCATTGTGCTGTGGATTTTTTCCTTCTTCCACATGTTTTTGTACGCGTGTGCGTAACAGTTCCAGCAGACTACAACCAAACAAAAAAATAACACACAAACCAGAGACACATTTAAAATGGCAAATCAGATGGTTGAAGTTTGGCGCGGATCGTTGAAATAGTTGGCTATAGAGTGCTTGTGCTAGGCAAAAGCGAAGAGCAAAAAAAGCCGAAGCTACGCAGAGATGTAGAAGGCGTTCTGTGGTTACCAAATTCGGCGTGCACGCGTGTACGCGAACCGGTTGCCAGAATTCACGGAAACATTTTTGCCGCTTAGGAGTTCTCCACTGTCCGAGACCTGCGTGAGTTCCTCAATTCGACAGTCGTAGAATTTTTGGTGCGTTCGTTAGGCTCTCTGAACCCTAGAGAACTGTTATGAGGTCATCGGAGACCTTCGCGGCGTATGCGATCTTATCGGAGTGCGTTGATTTTGTTATCCAAGTCCAGAGTTCCATTGAATAGGAACGGACTATGATAGGTATTTGATACATTTTTCGCAAATAAAAGCAATGCTATAGTATTAGACACAGAGGAGTGTCTTTGGAACGAGGCTAGCGGTCTAACAATTCAGTAACCTTGAACCGAAATTCTCTCATCGGGAGCATTCCACATCCCGGTCTCGGAATGATTAATCATGTTTGATAGTGTGGTTTAGTGTAGAGTTTGATCTTCGGCTTAGAAGTGGCACTCGAGCAACACCTCCCTGTCTGCTAGCATGTTCCTATATTTATCCCGCCTATATCCTCGGCGTTTAATAGTGGTCATAGAACCGCTTCTTCTGGGACAACTCTCGGCGACATCATAACGATCCGTATTAATCCGCGAACAGACACCATAATTGCACTCACCTCCCTCTGGCCCACCACTTCACTAGTAGTCCCAACCTACTCACCAGACTACGGATGACTACTCCACCACCACGGCAGACAGCCAGACATATACCACTTGAGAGCCAAAATACATTCGCCGGCTGCAACTCGACTGTCTCGATTGGTCGTCGATGTGTTTTTTTTTGTCGTCGCAAGGAAGAAATGTATTTTCAATTAAACTCATACGTCTCTCGCACTTGGACAACTTGGCTCACCACAGGTTCTTTCTGCTTCGACTGTTAGAAGTCTCGAACTCTTCCGTACTCGACCAGTCCATCCGATGCACTTCCTACGCGCATCTGAAGTCAATTATTTTTAAACCATTGCATTTTCTTCGCAACACTGTCGTTTCTTTGCCACCGCTATCGCTAAAGGTAGATGGAGGATTAATGCTCTCCAGAACTGGGTGCAGCTTCGACTGTGAAGTGTGCAGTAATCGAACGGTTTAATGGACGGCGAAGGAAAGCGAATGCGGACGAAACTTTCGCTCTTAATGGAGAATCCGGAGATAGGCCGAGTCATGACATTTGGTGGTTTTTTTTTAAGTGTATGTCGTTTGCCGTAATTTGTCAGCATAAAATGTTTGCATTTCATCAGCAAAATCAACATACGCGTTCGCTTGTAGAGTGTGTCGGGGACACACGAGAGTGTCAAAACCAGCTTCCAGCAATAGCGGCAAGTTGACCTTTCAGTGAATTGACCTCGATTGCATCAGTCGGAGGTTCCCTTCAGACATTGAGCAGCCCTTTTTTTTCGTGCGTTTGCATTTTGTATTATTTACGTTCCTCTTCATACACTTGGCGAGAGCGTACATGTTTGCTCTGAATTCGTTCTCTGACTCTTCTCATTACGGGATGCTGGGAGCTAGGAAGATAACATTCAGTTTATACGTATATCAAGCACGTACCGACTGCATACCGAGGATAGCATCCGAAGCAAAACCGGAAGCGACCAGCCAAAAACCAGTTTTCCCATCGCAAAGAGGCATCGCTTCATATATGCTTCATTCACGCTTCACTCGTACAGCTGACCTGGCGAAAGGGCATTCCGGTGTTTACCCCGTAGAAACCTCCCGACACAATGTCCCAGCAGTAAAATTGTGGTTCATTCATATGGGGAACAGAAAAAAGCGACTAAAAAGAAATCTCCATCTTCCACGACGTAAAATAAGCGCATACAAGTGATCCGTACTGGAGAACAGACATACTCCCCCAACTAATCCTCACTTGCAAGCAACGTCGGAGGAACGTCATGTTGGCATGTTTATTTGATTATTGCTGCACACATTATTGCTGGAGATCCCAAACCGAACGACCACAATCGTGTGCCGCCGACTCCGTTAGGTGCCTTGTCAAGATATGGGTGCCTTCCAGAAGAATGGTGTCCCTTTGTATCGGATGTACGACATGTTGCGCGGGTGCAGTCCGTGTGCTCCGAGGCTCCAACCGAGCGCTGAGCCATTTGCACACCCACAAGAATGTTCCTGCATGTACTTGCACACTGAACGGTGTGTCGAAGTCGCTAATTGAGTGTCATTCATCTGGTTGGAAGCGAAATAAGAAGGAAGTGAGAAATGCATCCAACAATGCGCGAGAAGGAACTGCTTAGGAAAGTAGGACAGTCAGCCATTGGGTGAGGGACACACATAGTGCTAAATAGTGGCTCAAGAATGAGGTAGGTGGACATGGAATGTGGATCGCTCAAGACACAAATAGGTTGTGAATGTGTAACAGATCATTTCATCCTACCGATGACAGCTATAAAAGATAGCTTTATTCCAACTGTGGATGCTTGTGGCACAATGGCGGATCGTGTAAATGATTATTGGAAAATTGCAAGACACGTTTCCTTCTCAAGAATTGATTGACCGTTTTATATTCTTTCAGGTGTGATACAGCTCATCCAAACCAACCATGATGTCGAGACGACACTTAAAAAAGATATCAAATGGTCCATCGAATTGAGTTTCCCCTCATTCCCACCCGTCTGTTTTCTACTGCTTCTCTTACGGAGCTTCACGAACTTCCAGAAAACACGCATCTACAAGCTTTCACTTTGATAATTTGTTTGCCAGCTATCGCTAGCACCGGATCAGATCCCGCATCGCATCTGCTACTACCCGGCCGATAATCTTTGTAATATATTGCCCAACCCGGCGGCAGAATCTGTTAACGCGAATCCGACGGTTGCGGTGCGTCGGCTTTGGTTATTAATTTATCAACTACCGCAGCAGATAACCATTCCAATGTCGCGGGATGCAAAACTCGATCGTCAAACACAGGCGCATGAGTGTGCATCATGTGGGAAGCACCAACGTTCGGGGTTCAAGGAGCTCGCTACATTTGACTGCATCCAAGATGTGGGGTGTGTTGCTTGTTTCGGTCGTTAAGGCGTTAGGATGGACAAAACACAACGCCATCTAAACCGTTCTTGTGGTCCCGATGGGTGTCGTCGCTTCAGCTGATCTTGATCCTCGTTCTCTCTCTCTCTCTCTCGCGCCGAACGCGGACATAAACATGGCTAAATTATGGCTTCACCGAGTCAAAAGTTAATTTGCAGCGATTTGAAAATCTAAACCCACTCACTATGTCCTCTCTGTCTCGCGCGCGTCTTCCGTGTTGCATCCAGCGCCATCCAGAGTCACCCGTGGGGCGGTTACGACAGAGTTGTACACATAAAAACCGCCTCCCAAATAATCATTTGGGAGAAGCTGAGCGGAAAACGGAACGGCCACAGGGAATATGCCGCACAACGGGATGAGTGTTTTGAGTTATCTGACAGATCTGATCAGACCATTGCTGATGTTGAACAAATCTGACAAAGATTGAGGATGGATCCTCCCGATATTTCGAGTCAACGGCGAAACCGATGGAAGGAAGTGAAAGGAAAGTGCAGCAAACATCTTCCCACACATGCAGACATGTCTGTCCCACCCGGTCACGTGGGAATACAGTGTGTACCGGTATCGAAACATTTTCTTGCGATCCCTTACGGGGATGGGATCTGCTACCATCTCTTCTACTGGACGTTACACAGGCCAAACACGCACTCGTTGCTATCAGATGCAACGGTTGCAGTACTGTCACGGGCAATTGCTCGAAATATCAATCATCTGTTGCCCACAAGCTACACATTTGCAACTGACAGGAGTGAGTGAGTGAGGAGTGTCCGTCGAGTGCAAAGGGAGAGCTGCCGTTTTGCTCTCTTATCCAGTTGTTTGAGCAAAAATGTCACGAAACACTCCGAATCTGTTTTCGGAAGGCAATCAGCCGTGTAACACTGTTGGGGATTTCTTTTGCGGACAGTCCAAAGATAGCTCCACATTCTGTCTCGAGTCACATCAGCGTTACATGCGCGTGTAAAATTGCCTCAAACCACCGACATTAACCGTCAAAGCCCTATTTCTCCCCTCGATGATCGTGACAAATGAGCTGTACATAGAGGAGATTGGAAAAATCTATTTACACCTTGACACCTCGTAGACCACATTTATTGATGGCTTCCACACTTCCCACTCAGCGATAAGAAGCGCTTGGCAAAACTCATCAAACCAAAGCTCTATGTTAATGTGAACCTTTGCTTGTTCGCAACACAGAACCACACAAACCGAAAAGCACTCGCAAAACACATGCAAAGGCAGCTAAACAAACGCATTCCCCCATCCATCACACACACGTCCGTCACGTCACTCGACGCGACCACTACATTTGTTATTCTGACCAGGATAAAAAGGCTTCCCTATAAATTACGTCATTTTATGGTTCGAAACCAATCGGCCTCCGCCACCGGAATGCCGCGGCGGCGGCAAGCATTGATATACATTTCGTATTCGCGGCATTCTTCCACCGCTCGTGGCCTGTCTTGTGTGCGCAACTTAAGCGGGCGTTGGACGCAAGACGAAACTCCCAACCAGAATCTGGTGTATTGCTTTGCAGTTTGAACCTCTTCGCTGTGTGTGCAACTCGTTAACTTTTGTTCGTTACACCACACCGATCGTTGGCCTCAGAGTGATGCGAGAGCGTGCGAGCGAGTATGCTAAGGCCTAACGCCATTTGCATACGGACACTAATGGGCGCTGGACAGCGTACAGAACACCGGCGCTCTCCGCGTTCAGTACCTTTCATTGATTACGTGACTAATTTAATAACACCGGGTCTTGGTGAATCAGTTCCGGATCGCAAGTTGCCACCGATCGTTTTGTGCTTGTTCATTCTGGAGCTACCGGCTCTGGAGATCGTTGCACGGCCGTGCGTCTGTATGTCCCTCGCTTCGAGAGGTTGGAGAAAATCTTCTATCCATCTAGCCGTGTCTAATTGTCTCTCTACTAGAGAATGAATGAGATTGAAACTCGTCTTCTGTTTGCAGGTGGCAATACACTTTGGAGCAATATTGTACCACAAAGACAAAGTCCAGAACCAACGCTTCTCTCAGATCCCAACCTTCAAACGATAAGCTGCATGGTACTACATATATACATTTGCAAAAAGAAAAACTCTCCCATAAACAAGCATCCGGCAGAGCAGTGTTTACATTTTTATGCACACCCTACAGCATTGCATCCTCACACCCGGTCGCAAAGCGTGTGATCAGCGCAAGGGTCTAAAATAAACCGACCGATCCTATGGGACAGACATGACCTGCCCGACTTTATTAGCACAGCATGGCCGCGGCCGAGATGCAGCTACAGACCTCACGCAGAAAATGCTTCCTGGTGGTGCTGGCAGTACAACAATGTGACACTGTGACCATAGACGTAACAGTACGACACACCAAAGCCAAACCCTGTGTAAGGGCGCCGTGAAATTAGCAGACCAAACAGACGATAAATTACTCCCCTTCGCATCTTCCAAACTGTTTACCAAAACGTGTGTGTGTGCTTTGGTGGGAAAGTCGCCAAAATCGCTGCCTACTTTAGCGGAGGTGATGAAAAGGGCGTCATTTTCTTCGAATTGTTTACACCACAAGAAATGCATGGCGTGCTAATAACTTTCGTGTGCACCTCGCTACAAATCATCGACAGTGGAACGCTTCTTCGCCGGGGTCATAAAATTGATTTCCCCATCTAGGAAATGTATCCAAATTTACGGCGTCCATTCGAACCGGAGAAGCGTTCCAACTGTAATTGCTTCAATAATAGATAGGCGCCCCTTGATAAATTTGGTTTATGAATCTCCACTAACACGCCTGAAAGTAGGCAAACTCACCTCGGACGTGCTTGAAACATTTGTAACGCCTCACGTGAAGGACGCTCTCGATCGTGGTACCACCGTTCGGATGGTGCTGGAGCACATTCTCTTCCAGCTGATAAATTTCGCCATTAGCGGACAGATTGGGCTGATGGTAGTGTGGATGTGGCGGATGCTCCACACCGCTAGCATCGATGTAGATGTAGTCGGTAGTCTCGTTGCCGTAGACGCTCGGACCTGGCCGGTTGGTGGTTTTCTTTGGTAACTTGGTGGGCCTCTTTCGTGGTCGTCGCGATGGTGGTCGCTGTCTTAACGTTGGCTGTACGTTGGCAGTGGGTGGTTGCCATCGTGCGGACGTTTCGGGACCGCTTAATGCTTCGCGCCGTTCGCGGATGGCTACGTATGGTGCCCGGGGGTCGTCCGTATCGACCGCCGGTTCACCCGAGACTAGGTGCACTCTGTTCGACCCAACGTATAGGCCGATCGTCAGCAAACCGAGCACCGAGATGGTAAGTACCGTGCGGC
Source organism: Anopheles maculatus (assembly GCA_002091835.1). Taxonomy (NCBI): domain Eukaryota; kingdom Metazoa; phylum Arthropoda; class Insecta; order Diptera; family Culicidae; genus Anopheles; species Anopheles maculatus. The sequence continues at coordinate 258,866 of KZ061915.1, read as the reverse complement.
CCAGTACCAACCAACACCGGCGACGCTGCTGGAACGTCTCATACTGGTTGCTGTTCGTTCTGGCTCGTTCGTCCATCATCTTACTTGCACGAGGTTCCTCCCATGGCGCATCTTCCTACCGGTACTAACTACCACATACTCTTCCCCAGTAGGAAGGAACGCGTTTTGTTTTTCGTTCACCACACGCACACACACACGGAACTGCAATTAGCAGCTCATTTCTTAAAACACACAAACACACACTGTAAACAGAGCGCTGTTATCAGTTACACGCAAAACTTTGACGTTACTTTTTTGGGGATCTTACACTAACGCTGGTTACGCTGGTGGACATAGTGTAGGGTCATGAAAGCGGAGAAGGTGATGGAACAGTCGCGACAATATGTGGGAACTTTAGAGGTTGTAAGTGTTTCTTGCTTCTTTACTATTGAGCATAATACATAGTTGCAAGCAACAGCTGGCTGAATGTTTCGTGATAAGGGTAGGTCGGCACTGATAAGATGCCGAGATGGAATTAATCGTTAGTATTAGCGGCCTATCGTAACCTTGTTCCGTTTGATTAACGTGCGTGTGTTAGGTAATATCAATTTTGATTCCAGGAATATCTTACTTCAATGCTAAACAGTGTATCACTTTCGAAACTAATACATCTTCAATTCTCTTTATTTGCTCTTTCTGCCACTCATCAAGCCACAAGCATACACATTACGGTAGATACACTAATTACTCCCGTGGAATTTGTGGCCCCGGCGTTGAAGTTGCGGATTTGTAGGTAAGCAACCAAAAAAAAAAAAAGGAAACGAAACACAAACACAACGGGTTTTTGGTGGCGATTCGTCGGTGTTGTTGCTACTCCATCTCGAGTCTGATTTACTGACCAGCAATCGGAGGGTTTGCCCCCCTCTTCTTTTGGGGGCTATTTGTTTACTTGATGCTCGTTTAATTAAATCATGCTCGTATGCGTTGTACCCCCGGGTGCTCCCCCGGGGAATTCTTGCCCACCCGTCCAAAAAAAAAAAGGAAACGAAACACAAACACAACGGGTTTTTGGTGGCGATTCGTCGGTGTTGTTGCTACTCCATCTCGAGTCTGATTTACTGACCAGCAATCGGAGGGTTTGCCCCCCTCTTCTCTTGGGGGCTATTTGTTTACTTGATGCTCGTTTAATTAAATCATGCTCGTATGCGTTGTACCCCCGGGTGCTCCCCCGGGGAATTCTTGCCCACCCGTCCGCCCGTCTGAATAAAACATCAAACATAAAGCATCATCATCATCAGCAAACCGAGAGACCCTGCGTTCGTTTCTCACCAATTTTTCCCATCCAAATCGGCTCCGTTAAAAGGCCCGAGTTTCTCGATGTGGGAAATGATTTGTCGGCACTTTTCGGCTTCTTTTTCCACTGATCCCGCTCTCTCCTTGCTGGTCGATGAAAGAAAAGAGATTCAACTCGCGACTTCCTGAGCCGCCGGTAACTGAAGAAGCCGTGCGCCATGTACCCCGGGGTAAGTGTACTTTCGGGCACTAATTTGATGTAATGCTGTGGAGCGCCGCCATGGACTCTCGGCTGGGTGTACGCCGGAGGTCTAAATCTCGATAGATTCTTGGGTGGTGGAATTGGTTGCTTGGTCCGAAAGTATTGGAGGGAAGTTTGTGTGAAAGGAAAGGTTAATCTTTCATCGCTTTTCCTGTTTCTTAATAGATTTTCACAAGGTTTACGCTTCCGAATGATGCACAGACCGTGTTATCGATTGATTGGCCCAGGTTTCTCGGGAGAAAGGACCAATCGACTTGACCTCATTTCTGCTCCAGTGTGAGAGCGCTGTTCTAGACATTCTCGTTTGTCACGCATCATACCAAGCTCGAGAAAATCACTTCGCATGATTGATGCAATTGCAACAGCTCGACTAATTCTCGAAGCCTTATAATGAAAGATGAACACCCCAACTCCGTTATTGCCCCCAAAATGAGTATAATTATGCAATCAAACTTACAATGCACAACACTACCTCTAATGAACCGTACATGATTCGTGTGTGATTCGTAATAATGCGTTCATCACAGACCAAACTGCTCGACTTTTTGCTTTATTTTCAACTGCCAGCAACAAAAGGAAACTAAACAGAATGAAACACGAAAAAAAAGCAAGCAAACATGCACCCTTCACGAGCCCAATTCTCATCCCCAATCGATCTTCATCGAACACGGGTGGTGGCGATTTTTTGACCGCCCGCAACACGCACACACACGTCCATCCACGGATCGACACGGATCAAGACACACAATACATAATTTATGTATTATGATTTAATGTGTACCCTTCGATTCGAGTGCTCGAGTTTGAGACCAGCGTTTTGGATGATGGTGGTGGTGGGCCCTCTTTTCCACGTTTCCTTATTGGTGCGCCCTCCTTCACATTGCACACATTGTTCTCGTGGGCCTTCTAGCTTGTTGCTACTCATTTTTTGTTTCTTTGGTGTCCGTCCCACCCGGACGGTGGAAGTTGGAAGGTTGGGCGATGCTCCACACCAACATTCACCACTCGCCATGACCACCCAAAAGTCCGTAGCACACACACAAGAACGCCGTCATCATCGATCCATCTAACTGTCCATTCCTCCCGAGCTTGTGAGTGGTGCTCCATTCTAATGTGCCGTCGCCACCGAAGCGGACTCTCACTGTGGGCGCTTCTGGGGCGTTGGAAGAGTGCGCCCAGGCACGAGCATAATTAAGCGGTTCCAAAGACGCTGAAATCCTAACCGCAATCTGCGAAATTGGACATTTGGCGTCTCGTTCAGCTATCCGTAACTTCCAGCTATCGATCATATGGTGAAGGTGACTAGAGCATCACGCAACTTTCGATTATACTCCTTATCTTATCATTTTATTTGACACTCTTCTGCGAAACCTCCTACCACGATTGCGTGTGAGGTTGTATATTCTTGGAATCTTTTCAAAATTGAATCTCAGTGAACGTGTTGTGCGATAAATTCATCACGTAAGAAGTCAGACTGGCCAGACACATGATTCATATGATTGTATCGGTTAGTCTGAACTACAACTCCGCACGTTGAAGTCACATACGCGGAAATGGGCAAATATTCTTGCAAAAACCCTTCGTGTATCACGTTTCACTTCGCAGCATCTGTTGATTACGTTATTTAACGAGTGTGTCGCCTTCTCGCGCGCCCCTTACACTTCTTCCCAAGCGTTCCCCGTGTTCTTCTCCCCCAAACGCTCAGAAACAATCAACGGTACACACCAACGGGGCCCCCAAATGTGGGGCGTTTTAGTTGCTTCATTATCCGGTGAGCGAAGAGAAGCAGCATGGTCTGTAATTTTTGTTTGTTTTATGTTTCAATTTTATGCCCTCCCAGCTGATAACCACCAGCCAGTATATATAATCCTGTTTAATCTCTCTTTTTCATGCGAATAATTTCTGTTCGTTCTTTTTTTTTACCGGCCGACCGTTGTTCGATGATTTTTTAACAAAAACATTTCGTTTCACGCCGGCCATTGCGTACACCACGGAGAGCGCAATTTTGTGTTCTGGTAAGCGATTTTTCACGATCAACAGTTTTCTTTCACCCAATTAAACCTAGACCGTCCCCGAGGACGGAGGTGTGACGTGGAACAAATAATCGCCCGAAAGTGTCAAGAAGTGGACGGTGGATGCTTATTGTTCATATATCCGAAGGGATTAAAAACAAAATAAAGATTTAAATATTTCTTCCCAGTCTTTTTTTGCCCAAAACAGGAACACTTTTGATACACTTAAAGAAACAATTTAATGACTTTAACGCGGGACTTTGTGAGAGACACTCGATTTTAATCGCTTTTTTGTTTTGGACACCACAAAGCTCCCGCTTTCATGACCCTTCTTTTGCACGCACTCATACGAATCTTCCTTTTTTTTTGCACGTATCAAGATTCACACAATCGCACACACACACACACACACTTCGAAGCCCCAGCCGAGGGACCACCTTTGAACCACATTTTAGACGAGACGAGGAAACATCAATCAGAAAATCATATTTCTTCGGTGCCGCGGGGCATGTTTTGTGATGCTGCTGCTGCTGCTGCTGCTGTTGTGTTGATGATGACGGGCCTCCGACTGCCGGCAAACGTAGCGGCGGCGGCGGCTCGAGGGCTTTTTAAGGTTTCCCAAGAACTTCGGCAACAACAAAAAACCACGACAGAATCGGATTCTTTTTCTGCTGAAAAAGGCTGAAGCTTCGGAATGCGAAATTTGCTTCTGTTCTGACTTTAAGAACTCATCTTCCGGAAGCACATCTCACCCGAAGGTATTTCTGAGGACTATTTCTGTTTCTGGTTGAATTTTCGTTACTTCACATAAGCTTTTTTTTGTATCCTACAAGGATAAAACATCACACACTCACAAACTTCTCAAACCGGTTAACACTTTTGCCGCTTATTTACTTCTTCATTTAAGCACAAGAATTAATGTCACAACATCACTTACACTCCTTTTTCTTTACGACAGGCACGCACAAATCTCGCCTCTGCCTGCCTCCGATAAGAGGATCTTTTGCGGATTATACCGAGAGAGCGCCGTTGTAGCTTGTTTCCCTCTGCGCGTACACAACTTGCGCAAGCTTCCACGATCGAAAAACACGTGCACTCGCGACGAAGCTCACCGAACGACTCGCTTGCTGCGAGCGACCGTGGGCTATGTTTTGCAGTGCGTGCGCGCGCGAGTACCGTGTGAGCTGAGTTCCGCAAGAGAGGAACAAGAGAGCGCTCAGCAATGTTGCATGAATGTTTGATATCAAACATAAACGCAACTTCACCATGTTTGGGGTTTCCGAAAAGGCATGGACGGAGCACGCCGGCGTTTTGGGGGGAGCCTTCCAAAAGGGGAGAGCGTAATATTCGTGGGCGAAACTGTTGGTGAGACCCTGACTGCCCAGGTAAGTTCATGCGGACACGATCGTGAGCTCTCGCTGATCAAAAAAGGTTCATTTCATTCGCGTGTATGCGAATTGAAGCTGTTTATTTATCAGATTTATGGATATTGGGGCATCAACTAATCCATACTTCAAGATTTATTTCAAAAAAAGTCGTCTAAAACGTCTTCAAATTATCTAAACAATCAAGAAACGTTTGAAATTGATTAGAAAACATTAATTCTTCTCACTCTCTTGGTTCCTAACCTGTCCGTTGCACAATGAAAACCCGATAGCAAACAACGAACGGATAAATGCATCTCTCCACCACAAGGAATGCTCTGGCCTGTCCTCCGCGTCCCGTTCTTGTCGCACACCCCCATCGATGACAGTTTATGAATGGGCTTTGCGTGTTGTGCAATACGCTCCCCACCGACGAAGCCTCCAATCAAAAGGCTCTCGGCCCAGCGCCTACCCATCGATGGCGGTGCTACAATGTCTACACAGTAGACTCGCGCTGGTCCGCACACAGGTGGACTTGTCCGCTGGAAGGAAACAGACAGCCGAGCAACACCACGCGGTACCAACAAAAAAAAAAGTTGTATATAAAACACAGAAATAAACATGCGACTCATGCTTCCCTCGAGCTTACCACAGCCTCCCGGAGAAGCAGTAGTTGAGGTATACACCCAACTCTACCACGCAACCGTATCGGTGGGCAGGACGGGCTCGACGAAAAGCCAAAGAAAACCACCTTACACAGCCCACGCATCATTAAAACGAGACCCAGTTCCGAGTCGGCGTGTGCGCAAAAAAAAACCTCCCCAAGCCAACTCCGGGCCCTGGCGGACGATTTGTTTTGTGTTTTTACCTCTCGTGCGGTTGTCTTTAGCTGTGATGTCCAGGCACCCGGGAGGCTTGGGGAAAGCGACACCCGGTGGGCTCCTTCGAGGCTGGCTTGATTCATTGACAAACTTCCGCTGCTCCTGTGCCCTCGACAACCCGCGCGCGCGATCTATGTGTGTGTAAAGGGTTTATGAATGAATGCATTTTTTATTGGTGAAATCTTCAACTGCAGTGTAGCGTGGGACGTGAACGCAGTGGTCCTCACCAAGTCTCTCCTTCTCCTCAAACAGGCACACACGGATGAATGCATCGATTAGCACGTTTGTTCGTCTGTCCCCGAAGGGGGTGGACAACAATCGGGAAAAACGGGGTCCTTTTAAACGTGGTGTGTTAACGTGCGACCCGTTGTCACTTTCTCCGGAACGGAGATAGAATTTCAACCAAAAAACACCGAAAACAAACCATTATTCATTGTAAAGTGAGGACTTTATTTTTAGGGTCACGTTAGACGAGGTTGAAAGTGAGTCCCCGTCCGGCCAGATGCATTTGCATTTTCTGGTTGGTCCACTCGCACCCAACCCTTCTACATTAGTAACGAAAGTGAACGTTAGCTTTATTTGTTTTTGATCAAAGCGTCCGATATTCCAGCGCCTTAGAGAGCTGTCACAATTTAAGGCCACGACACAGCAGCGACAACCGTGAGATCAACATCACCAAGAACGTGTTGGTGTCCAATGTTGGAGGTGAGAAAACTCGGTTTCCGTCATCTGCGGCTGGGGTACCTATTGCGTGTAGGCCCCAAAAATTGGATCGTTGTGTACAGAAAGCCTAGTTCTTCTCGGTTCCACGATCGATCCCCGATGCATGCGACCGATCAATCGATGCCGATCTGCACAGATTGACAGGACAGTGTGAAATTTATTTAGGTTCAGGTGCGGTATGGGTGTCACTGGCTGCAAAAAAAAAAGAGACGCCGGATATGGTGGGCCCAGACCGATGTGGTGCAAAGTCCGCACTGTTTGGAGGCGATCTTGTAGGCTTCCAAATGTGTCGAACGAACGAGACCGGAGCGACCGAACGCGGACTATGACTCAATTTCGGACAGAGTTCGTGGGCAGAGCGCTGGAACATGTAGCAGCGCGAATGGAAGAAGTTTACTCTAATTGACACGGTTTCCTCCGATTTGGATGTCGTTCGCCATATCGACCAATTCTCGTTGGAGGGTTTTTGTTTGTAAGAAGCACCTCGTGACAGTTTATGAATGGGCTTTGCGTGTTGTGCAATACGCTCCCCACCGACGAAGCCTCCAATCAAAAGGCTCTCGGCCCAGCGCCTACCCATCGATGGCGGTGCTACAATGTCTACACAGTAGACTCGCGCTGGTCCGCACACAGGTGGACTTGTCCGCTGGAAGGAAACAGACAGCCGAGCAACACCACGCGGTACCAACAAAAAAAAAAGTTGTATATAAAACACAGAAATAAACATGCGACTCATGCTTCCCTCGAGCTTACCACAGCCTCCCGGAGAAGCAGTAGTTGAGGCATACACCCAACTCTACCACGCAACCGTATCGGTGGGCAGGACGGGCTCGACGAAAAGCCAAAGAAAACCACCTTACACAGCCCACGCATCATTAAAACGAGACCCAGTTCCGAGTCGGCGTGTGCGCAAAAAAGAAACCTCCCCAAGCCAACTCCGGGCCCTGGCGGACGATTTGTTTTGTGTTTTTACCTCTCGTGCGGTTGTCTTTAGCTGTGATGTCCAGGCACCCGGGAGGCTTGGGGAAAGCGACACCCGGTGGGCTCCTTCGAGGCTGGCTTGATTCATTGACAAACTTCCGCTGCTCCTGTGCCCTCGACAACCCGCGCGCGCGATCTATGTGTGTGTAAAGGGTTTATGAATGAATGCATTTTTTATTGGTGAAATCTTCAACTGCAGTGTAGCGTGGGACGTGAACGCAGTGGTCCTCACCAAGTCTCTCCTTCTCCTCAAACAGGCACACACGGATGAATGCATCGATTAGCACGTTTGTTCGTCTGTCCCCGAAGGGGGTGGACAACAATCGGGAAAAACGGGGTCCTTTTAAACGTGGTGTGTTAACGTGCGACCCGTTGTCACTTTCTCCGGAACGGAGATAGAATTTCAACCAAAAAACACCGAAAACAAACCATTATTCATTGTAAAGTGAGGACTTTATTTTTAGGGTCACGTTGAAAGTGAGTCCCCGTTCGGCCAGATGCATTTGCATTTTCTGGTTGGTCCACCCAACCCTTCTACATTAGTAACGAAAGTGAACGTTAGCTTTATTTGTTTTTGATCAAAGCGTCCCATATTCCAGCACGTTAGAGAGCTGTCACAATTTAAGGTCACGACACAGCAGCGACAACCGTGAGATCAACATCACCAAGAACGTGTTGGTGTCCAATGTTGGAGGTGAGAAAACTCGGTTTCCGTCATCTGCGGCTGGGGTACCTATTGCGTGTAGGCCCCAAAAATTGGATCGTTGTGTACAGAAAGCCTAGTTCTTCTCGGTTCCACGATCGATCACCGATGCATGCGACCGATCAATCGATGCCGATCTGCACAGATTGACAGGACAGTGTGAAATTTATTTAGGTTCAGGTGCGGTATGGGTGTCACTGGCTGCAAAAAAAACAGAGACGCCGGATATGGTGGGCCCAGACCGATGTGGTGCAAAGTCCGCACTGTTTGGAGGCGATCTTGTAGGCTTCCAAATGTGTCGAACGAACGAGACCGGAGCGACCGAACGCGGACTATGACTCAATTTCGGACAGAGTTCGTGGGCAGAGCGCTGGAACATGTAGCAGCGCGAATGGAAGAAGTTTACTCTAATTGACACGGTTTCCTCCGATTTGGATGTCGTTCGCCATATCGACCAATTCTCGTTTGGAGGGTTTTTGTTTGTAAGAAGCACCTCATAAAAGAAGGTGTCATATATCTTTAAGGCAGCCGCGGATCGATTCGCCCGACAGTTTCCGTGGATTCCGAAACGACCCCGTAACATCTCTATTAGACTTCGCAGCTAGCAGGCATGTGTGTGAAATCGTGGCTGCCCCTAATGTGCACGAGGCCAACATAAATCTCGTTACTGTGCCCATAAATTCCCGCGCCCGATGAGGTGAGGTGAGTTAAATTTGAATTATTACGATCAGCGCACTCGAGATATGTACGGTCGGCCGCAGCATCAGCCGAGCTAATGTTGCGGAGTTGTGTTTGCTCCCTTCTGTCCGTGCATATCCCCCACGGCTGGGATCTTACAATGCAGGGAAGAATCTGAATCCGCACGCTCAATCAAACCGATTGATACGAGATTCTATTCGAGCGCCATTCCAACCACACCCTGCGATACTGTGTGTGTCTTCCGGCGAAGAAGTTTCGCAAATGCCCCGGCGCTCATGTTGCCGGAGTGTCGGAGGTTGGCTTATGATGATTAGCATAGTCAACGGTTGTGATCTTAGCTGTTGAAGTGTATCTTGCCGCGCGGAAGAAACGAGCCTTTCAATCAGAATCAAACGCCGGAGATCTCGATGGCGTGCAGGCAAATTTGTTTGCTATTTGCCAAACCCACGGAAACGGTGCAACATGCAACGCTTTGGTGCCTTGGTGTGCTGCACCAACACAGCCTCAGCCATTGTCGAAGCAAACCCAAGGCGAGCGCATAAATCATCGCAAAAAGTCGTTTATAATGTCGTTTAATGATATGCTCAAAGTAAATATAATAACCACTATCGTACATTCCTGCGGGATAATTTTGCCAGATGCATTTTCCGACGGCCCGATCATTCCTCCGAAGCGGGAATCTTGGGCGAGACGATTTCGAAGCTTTTGCAAAGGGACAACAGGTCAACGCTGTCAAAGATGCGTTATTTTCGTACGGCCATATGATTGGGTCGACGACAACAAGCCCATCGTTTGCGTGAAATTGAGTCGTTGATGGGTAAATTATTCAGAATATATGAGCTTTTTTGTTAAACATGTGATCTTACAAGATGGGATTTAGGGAAAGGAGAAAGAGAGAACCGTTTAAGTTATGCTCATTGACACAATGCCATAGCTTTTCAATAAAAGTTTGTTCAGTCTGTCTTTCTGCATCATACGCTCCAAAATACGAGAATGAAATGTAAAATATAGCAATCTAGTGGTCATGCTAATTGATAAAAGGGCACCAAAGTGCGCCACAGAAAATCTCGAAGAACGGAAGTGCGATATCTTCCAAGAATGCATAAAGTAAATGCAAAAAGTAAACAGCGTAAGAAAAGGGAGCAAATTATAGCACATTGTTCCGAGGATGAGGCCAGTTGCTCCGCCACGCACGTGAAATCCCAACCTCCAAGTAAGCGTCGCGCCCAATACCGACACCCAACTCCATATCTGACGCATCTTATCGACAGAAAATTATTTTTTAAAAAGACTGCCCGCTTATCTCCCTGTCATTATCGTCATCGGCATCAACTCGAGCGAAGCAGCTAGTGCTGTGGTTTCTTTTGCACTCTTATCGGTAAGAACGCTGTTTTCCGTGTCCCAAAACACAACATGCACAAGAACAGCTCCCCAAAAACACCAAACCAAAGATCAACGGTATGCCAAGAGCAGGATTCGTGCTTTTTGGTGTTCTTTGGATTTACACATCCAAGAACGGGAACGATAAGACCGACCCCGACCGAGGAGTTTGAAGCTGTCGGCATGCAAATTATGATTGAGATTCGAGACTCGAGGAGGTTATTGAATCTTTCAGCCTTGCTGCGCGAGGACTACCCAAGTCGCGATGGAACACGAGATCACAGGACTTGTCCAATAATGACTTTATCCTTTTCCCTCGGGGCAGTTTGCAGGGCGAGAAGTTCTTGCTGCAAAGTCTTCTCTGTCCTATCATTCGTCTCTGCTTTAGGGTTATGTTTACATAATGTGGATAATGAATGGCGTGCTGGTGTGGACTAAATTATCAATTTTCGCAAACATCTTCGACGAATTTACAGACACGCACATTGTGTTTGTTTGTTTCTGCTGGCTTTTTGAAGTTCATAGCAGAAGAGTTTAAGCTATTTGCTTGAAGCTTAGTAGAACCGAGGATTATTAACAGAGCTGCTTTACTCATCAAGTGCCGATTGATGTGTAAGTTAAGGGCTACCATTTGAATCGTGCCGCAGTCTGGTAATTAGCAGCTTGTTAGCCAATGCACAAATTCCAACATCATCCTTCAGGCACTTAAGGTGCTAGAAACACTTATCGTGCACACGAACCAAAGATGCATCAACGCGGATAAACCTCTCCCTCTCAAACTCTCCCGTTTTCCCGCCTGTTGCACTTTAGCCAACGACTTGAACACCGCAATTAAAGTGTAGTTAGCAATACTACTAGAACGGCATGTGTGTAATGTCTTGGAGGTTTGCCGGTTTGATTCGATTTTGACGCCGGTCACACGCCAAAAAGGCGCCCAGCTTTAGCACTTTGCGGGCACGAACGAACCGGCGGTTGATGTTTAACCGATCGCTCCAAACATGCAAACTGGCAATGAAGAGGATCAAATCTAGACCGGTCCGGGAAGTGGAAAATTGCCAACGCTCCTTTGATAAGCCATTGCGCCATTCGATTGACTGAGCGAGAAATGCTCCCGATGGCGATCCGGATCATGCTACACGGACCAAACGGACCAAACTAGCAACGCCGCCTAGAAGCGGCGAGTGTTATTGCGTGACTTTGGGCAGTCACCTCAAGCTTTAGCTAATATTTGAAAGGAAAACCCCGTAGACTGGCACTGGGACCACTGCAATCGGCACGATTTTTCATTTCCTTCGCCACATGGCACCGAACCCGACGACTCGGATGCAGTTGTAAATGGGGTTTCATATCTTACCCACATCCACGTCGGCATCGGTCGGCATTCGGTGTCGTGACGTGTTGATTTAGTGCCGTACCTCAATCATTTAATTTCGCTCACTTTTACGATCGGAATAAGAGATACTTCAAAATGCGATCAAATCACGTCCATTAGAGGTAGCACGCAAACAAAATGGAGCCATGATCGTACAGGAACTCGCATTTTCTATTTTTAGGGAACGTTTTACTACAGCAACTATAAATAAAGCTGCATATTAAAGAGAGATTTATATCCTAACAAACAAATTGGGGAAGCGCGATTTAATGCTCGCCGAGTAAGGTCATTTTGAGTAAAAGTCGATCCAATTTTATCGATCATTTATCGAGCTACTGCACAAACAATGCCACATAGTAGCAAACTGCACACCGGAAATGGGGCGATTGATTTAAATTTATTAATTTTTATTAGCCCATCAAACCATCCGGAACGATTTCGGGCTTTACTGCCGAGCACGCTCGCTCACCCAATCGTAGATGATAATTCGATCGCTTTCGATCGTCGGACCAGCGGTGACTAAAGGTGGGCATAATTTTACGATTTGTGTAACCAGTTTTCACCTTCCAAACGATCCGACTATGAAATTGTACCTCTCCCTCCCTTCTTCCCCCAAACGTTGATTAACGAGCCACTAATGCCTCCGTGCGGTCTGAGTCGCCCATGGGAACCGTGAGCCGATCGGTGCAGAAGGATTATTTTCGATCGTTTGCAATAAACCGAACTGCTGGTGATGATCTTCCTCACGTGGATTTGCATCGGGAATGGGCAATGTAAGCAGATTATTAAGCACAATTTAACCGCACCGTAAAGATGATACTTTTGCCACCTTGGCCAGCTGTGAGAACGATGCACCTCCCTGCCGTGCGTTTATTTGCATTGGAATGGGCAACTGGTGAGCCTTTAGTACGTTTATCTTATCTTCAAGTACCGCACTTTATTAGGTCGGCTCGATGCGTTTATGAATGGTGATGTTTGTGCGCGAATGTGTGCTTGTAGTTGCAATACCTGTGTGTGTGTGTGTATGTGAATCTTGACGAACATCTGCCACTGTTGGTCGAGCAAGTTTTCTTTTGAGGATCTCCCACGCACGGTAAGCAGTGCTACAGCTGAATAAATCGCATCGTAGGAGTTGTTCGCTTTCGACGTGCAAGAAGCTGCAACTTCTCTTGGATCGTTTTCGCGCTTGCTTGAACTTTCAAGCGCACAAATAATCTGTACACACTCCAGAAACCCTCCACCTCACAGTAGCGTCCCGCGTCGGTTAAGATAGGGCGATGCAGGAGAGAAGATCAACATCATCATCATCCTCACACAGCAACATTTCCCATTCACCTCGATCTGCGGGCTCGTGAAAGGTGTTGAAGATGAAACGACTCCTCGATCAACGGTGCTACCACAGGCTGAGCAATTCATAAATGTGCATTTAATGCGCACCGTTCAGCGGCACAGGAATGTGCGTTTCAGCGCTCGAGGGCAGAAGAAGAAAAGTGATCCTCTAAACAACGCCATCAGCTGCTACGGCACGAACAGCTACAGCGCCGGTGGCAAATATTTACACGCATAACTTATGCTCGATGTGCTGGATCGTGGTACTGCTGCTTCAATGGCAAAGCTGCTGTGAACTGCTTCCGGCTACGGCATGATTGAGAAGATAAGAAGTGCCACTCGAACTGCCCACGGGTTAGTAAATATGTCTTCTTTTTCATGGGATGCGCGATGCAGCCAGCCAAACCCAGGCCGAACGAGGCTCACGCTATCTGCGCTACGGCTCTACAGATGAGCCAGCGTATTAATCACATTTATTTGATGACGAAATAATTTGCCATCGTGTTGCGTTCCCGCTTATGATAAGCGCTTTTTTGCCGTCTGCAATAAAAAGAGAAATTTATTAACTCAATTTGTCAATGTAACATGAGGTTGCTGAATCAATGAAATGATACTTACAATTTATAGGACTTCATTTTTACGCAAGATATGTTGCATGGAAAACAGCTCCTAAAATACGTAAGTTGAGTCCGATTCCCACAGTCCTTCTAGTATCTTCACCCTTCTTCCACCCAAACCGTTTGATCTTCCTTAATCTTAAGCCAAAATCCGAGCTCACTGCACGAGCACTACCACAACCCTTGCGCCAACCGATCATTAGCCATGTAATTAATGTTTTACCACGGAAAATTAATACCAACCGACAGTGTACAAAGCGCACATAACTGCACACACACACACACGCACACTCGTGCATCGATGCACCGATTGCGGCGACACCGCGAACTCTGTGCAGTGACTACCGGCCCACACAAAACACGCGGACCGGCATCTGCTGGAACTCGTCGTCGTCTGCTGGGGTTGCTGGGCTTGTTTAACCTCGATTCGGAACAACCCGGCGGTGGATCAGTCACTCTCCACCCAAATCAACCTCGCTTCGCCCTACCGCCTTATAAATTATTTTTTCGACAGGAGCTATCTAACATGTCCCCTGCTATATTCGCTCTAGCCTCTGGTGTGGAGAACCGGAATCCAAGCGGTTAATTTGCTGTGGCGGAACGCCAAATTCTGCACCGATCGCTCGTGGTAGCTTAAACTTCACGCCTGCATTACTGGAACATGCAGCCGGGACGGGAGACGGTAGGCGCTTACGCACCGATACGCACGCTTCTTGGGCCAGCATTAATTAAAATGCTCCCGCCGGAATTCACCACCCAACGAGACACATAATTAATGCTGTTTAACACTCCATTGGCTCGCACCTACGACGGTGCGCGATCCGAGCGCTTCGACCGCTTGGATCGATTTGTTTCTTGCAAACGTCTCGGGCATCGTAACGGCAAGTGAATCGGGGCTGCCTATCAAGCTGATCTGCGCACAGGAAATTATGCTCTGCATACGTCTTGGAGAAACAAAAAATGAGAAAGTTCGGCTAAAGAATTCGATGGAAGAAAGGTTATACACTTGGTCCAGAACACACGTTTACTGAGTAAAGGTTACGAGGTTCTCTTTTCGAACGTTGGTGTTCATACTGCGCGCATATTCCAAGAAAGTAAATCCGATTAAACAATCTTCATGCCACCGGCAACCAACGCCTATGTAGCGTTTTCGGGTTAAAATCCCCATTTTACGAGCCACAGTCGAGATCTGGAGGGGTGTGCTCAGTAAAGGTTAAACGGTTGTGATAATTCTTTGAGTTGTTGCACATAATGCAGGGAAATGGCACATGTTTTGCTGACGTTAAGTAGGATCAAATGTCAAATTATCACCAGATCACAAGCAATTCGATTTATATTATCACATTTTTTGCTTCGTGACTCGCTCACCGGATGAATCCGTTTCCAGGAAACATTCATATTATCTCGAAAAGGGTCAGATGCACTTGATCTAGCTTATAAACTCAAAGTGTTTTTCTGCAAGCCAAGTAAGCGAAGCGGCCTACTGCTAAGGATCTTGTCAACCAAAAAGGCCTCGCCGTTTAAGAAGCATATCCGTTAAAGATGCGATGTCCTACTCGTTTCGTCTCGTCTTCCAAGAAACCGTTTCGTACAGGGATCTTGTCGTCCAATAGGTCTCACCATCTAAATAGCTTTACCTACTGTGGTGTCCTCCAAGAGACCTCACTATCTGAGGAGTTCTGAGGGGACTTTGCCGATCTAATATAAAAGTTGACATCTAAGCACCATTTACCATCTCTTTTCATGAAACAAATTCGTTAAATTCGTATTCAACACCACCGCTTACACGATCCTTTCATCAGCTTCCCGCTGCTCAACCAGTTCTCTGGCTTACTGACCCAATTATTCGCCCTTTTATAGTGCACCGCTTGCTGCACATTTCACCGTTAAAAACCATTCTAACATGCACCGGTTGTAAAATGCACCGTAAAGCTCCGACCACGAATAGATCAAGCCATGGTTTTCTCCGTGACGGACGATTTTCTTTAAAACACTCCTTCCCTCCCCCCCCATTCCCTTAACTTCAAACCCCATCTCCCCAGCTGGGAGGGCTAACAAGTTGCAAATGATTTATCCACAGCCGCCGTGGCAGTTTTGATCGGGTCGAGTCTTCAGGCAGAGTATGTCGGGAACTTTTATTGCCCTTTTCGCTCCAACGGAAAACCGTGACTCGAACCATGGGGAGTCATTTCGGTTTTCATGAGACATATATCCCTAGCACTCGCCGCAACTCTTCCGACCAGAGTCGGTGCAGCACGCCATGTTATGGGGGAAGGCAACAAAAAAAAAACGTGTCCATTCCCTACAGGTTAGCTCTCATCGGGGGAGTTTGCTTGCTTAGATGTAAGACAACAGGTTTCCGGTGATTTATTCATACCATAAAGGTATAGAAATCATGTGAAATGATTGCCGGTGTGCGAAACCGGCCTGGTTGTGCGTGCGGCGATCGCTAGATTCATTCATAAACGTCTAATCAACGATCGGAACCCATCGCTCAGTGGCCTATGTTTCGCCCGGTGAGTTATTGAATGTCTGATCACAGTTTATTGCCCATCATCTGTCCGGTGCCAATTCCGTGCAGGCATCATTCGTCATGCTGTAGAATTAGCTCGCAATAGTTGGTTCTAATCCAACGCCAGATATATTGCCGAACAGGGACAGGGACGCAGATGTTGCGCTAACTACGAGCACAGCTAAATTAATTTAAATGCAATATTTGAGCGGATTAAACGGATCCAAATTGGAGATAAGCGAAGAGATTTGTTTAAGCCTGTTTGCCTGCCAGACACTCTGCCGAACCCGAAATCCGAACCTACCCACCCATGTGGACGAAGATCACTCGAGGTCTCTCACATTCATATCTCAATCAAAAACGAGTGAGATTATTTTTTCAGCACCCTATAACGGGGCCCACCAACCAGCCCTTTTTGCCGGGGCGTCAGCCACTCCCTGCCCCGGTGACGACGGAGGTCTTTCTAATCCCGGTAACGGAATAAATCAATTAGTACAACACACGCCCGTAACCCCTAATGGCATCGCATGGGGGAGGCCAGAAAACAAAACGAACGTACGAAAAGCCCATTTATCTTTCGGCTACGATCGCCCGGTGCCGATAATACGATGGCCACGATCCTTCAAACTGCAAAAGGGTCACTTGGGCTTGGTCGGAGCGGAGCAAATGCAGTCGTGTGGAGCCCTCTTACACACTCGCGCGTAAGGGAACTCTGGCACTGCAAGCTTTGAGGATAAATGGAAATAATTCAATCGACTCACGATTTCCATCAAACCGAGCTACACCGCGTCAGGCTCGTCAGGCGGTCCCAGTTACTTCGCCATGACCACCGAAAACGAACGACAGACATTTCAAGAATGTTTCCCCCTGAGTCGAGATAAAAAAAGGGCTTAGGGTCCTCCGAAAGCCGGGATGGATTGTGTCTTCGGCGTGCATGTACGAGGATCGGGAGAAAGATTTACCGCGCGTACGGAGCATAGTTTCCACTAATCGATCGACAATCTCCATGTTCGCAGACGATTGACACGTCGTTCGTGTGTGTGTGTGTGAGTGTGGAGAATAGAAATTCTACTCATGTGTGCCCGTCGTTTTCACCTGCAGGTTTGATGCAATACCCCACCCAGGAGCAAGACCTACCGTACACAGGAGAAAGGGATCAGCGTATTGTGCGAATGGGATATAAATAACGCTAAAAGTGCCATAAAACAAACTGTCAGTGCGATCGCGGAAGATCGCGAAATTATCACCCCGGTACCAACACTGGCAAACACCGTTGCCGGAGCTGATGGTAGCACCGTCCGTGCGCAAGTGCACAAAATTGCACTGCATCTCCCTGTACCTCTGTCCACACGGACCCTGCCAACAGTCGCACCGAACGTACCATGGTGGCTCCAATTTGTCTGATGATGCGATTAATCCCATTTCACCCTTCTACTACGACCCTCATCGATGATGCTACGAAGAAAGGGTGCAGCAGATGCTGCTGCCCCCGGTGCGGTTGTTGTTGCTGGGGCCGGGTTTATTTGTTGCAGCAGAAATTGCGCCTGGATGTGCGCTCTCACCGGGGCACTCGTTTTGTTTTATTGCATTTTAATGTGCAATTTCATAACGGATTCACGCGGCGTTTGCAAGGGGTGGTGACACTAGCCGGCTCGCCGGCATGGCTGCCGCTGCACGCCGGGAATTCTGATCACCAGCAACACACCGACCAGTCCCGAGACCTGTTGACAGCGTGGCAGGCAGAGCGGGCACTATTGTGCCGGGGCTTGGTGCTCTTGTGGCAAACCGGCACGCACATAAATTACCATTCGGAATTTATCGCTTGCGACAGCTTGTTGTGGTGCTTTGCCAGTGCAGTGAGAGCAGTCCGGTAAGGTGCAATTGCAGTTTTTTTGTTGAAGAACACGAACGGTGATGATGATGTTGCAGTTAACTCTCCAAGAGGATGAGTGCTACGGATGGAGGTGGAGAAAGTAGATTAAATGTCTCATTGTTGCATTCCGAGGTGTTTTTGGGCTGGGTTATATGAAACATGACGTGTGACGCAATATAAGTCAGGACACATCAAGTCAGTTTGCTCATGATATCATTATATATTTACAAGAATTGTAGAATTGTAGTATGTCTTGCTGTCAACCTTAAAGTACCGATTTATTAAAGAGTCAAGCAACTTCATCAGCAAGATGTCCATTTTAACTTGATTCAGATTGAACGCGGGAGTTGCAAGAGTCGCGGCTCCAGAATTGATTGATCTCTTCTTTTATAGACTTAACCGATACAACTCCAGAGCAACTTTCCTGTCGATTCGACCACACCAGAGGCGCAACAAACACGTGATGAATAGATTGAAAGACATTCGAACGCGTTCAACCGGAACGATGTTGATGATCGAGATGCACCACATCCTCAAGTGCGACCCTCATCCCGTGTGATCTGGACCAACGTCAAGACGCGCCAGAGATGCCTTTTTTGCCCTCCTCAATAGCATTCTCATTTCGATTACAAAACCGTGAACAGAGAAATGGCCGATGTTTTGATCTAGAAACAACTTACCAAACCTCGTCTTCAAGCGGGTTCCTGCTCTGCGCTAATAAAACTCATCTTTACTACTTTCCAAGAGTACTGCAAACTCTCATTCCGGTTCCTGTTTTACATCCAAATTGCCAAAATAGAAAGGTTACCATTGGGAAACGGATTTCTACACGTTCCGGTTTTGTTGCGTCTCTCGAACACGACCGGCCGAGCTCAACCAAACGACAAGCTTTTTATTAATTTTATTCAATAAAAATTCCGCCAAGTCATTAGTTTCTAATTGATTTATTATTAATTCTCATATCAATGGCGCAGCGGAGAACACATGCGACGGAGCGACAAGAGGATGAAGGCATAAATCTGAACCATCCAGTAAAAGACTCGGGCGTGCGCCACATGTACACAGGATGATGATGATAAAGTTGTACATTTTATAAATTCTTCCTTCCAATCACTTCCCAGTTCGCCTCCGACCACCGAAGCCTTTCTTCGGCCTCCGCAAGATCAGAGCCTCAGTTCAATTAATTGTGGTGGAAAAAATCAGCCACGTCAGGGTATCCCTTTACCCTTGACTCATCATCTCTCCCTTGCCGGAGTTGCACGGTCCCTTCATTTCTATAACATCGATTCGATCGATTTTCTACACCACGATAAGTGACCGCATCCGGACGAGCGTACAGACCACCAAGTCTACCCAAGCAGTCTACCAATAGCAAATTACTCATCACACGACGATGGCGCGACTAGGCGCGACCTCCAAACCGCCAGCCACCAGCACATTGACCACACACGACGACGTGCGGCGGTAAATTACCACGGTCGGATGACGATCGACGAAGCTGGGGGTAGCAGCTGAAGCACTGAGCCGCGATTAATTTTCCCAATGAGCCGAGGTAAAGTGAGCACACACACGCACAACCTGCTGCTACACCGGATTGCGTTATCTCGGTAGCATTCGTCCTCTGTCGACGGGTGGTGGGAGGAAAAATCAATCGAAAAAAGCCGCCCATTCTCTCTGCGTACCCGTGCGCGCATGTTTGCGGAAGCTAGGTGTTGTGGCACTGTTTGCACAGTTCGTGAGTCAACCTGATCGTATTGACACACGCGATGCGACCTACGCAAATTTCGTACCCTCCGAAAAAAGTCAACAGTTCGTCACTGTTGTGAATTATTTGTCCCAAAAAACGAATGACGGAACGAAGCAGAAAAAACAGTAGAACGTAGAAAAAAGCTCCCAACAGCTCGCGTGATGGCCAGCAACGATCCGGCGAAGCAGCTTGGCGATCATACCCGCCCGATAACTCCGATGCGGAGGATAACGTTGATCTGTTTGCCGAGCAGCTTATTACAACGCATCCGTAAACCGGTTCCACGTCATCGTTTCACATTTCGCACAAAACACATAAACCTCCATCAGCACACGCTCGAGCAAAAGAAGAAAAAAATAAGTTAAAATAAAAATCATCAAAAAACTTGACGATCGAAGTAAAACTTTTTAATTAACTCGCACGCAGAACTCCGCGGTCTCGGTAAGTCTGGCGCTAAAAAGAAGCATGAACCGACCCCGATGCTGCTACTTTGCATGCCCCAAAAATAATTACCTCATCGATCAATCAGCCAATTTTATGGTTCATGTCTCGCATGCTGCTTCTTCGCCGTACGAACGATAATATTTGTTTACTTTGCGCTGGTTTAAGATGAAGAAAGCAGACCATTTTTTTTTTTTGGGAGAAGGAGAAGAAATTGTTTACGGCACTGCAGTTAAGCACACTTGTGCACGATACTTCCTTTTGCCTTTTGCAGCAAACAATGCAGAATGCAGTTTGAGAAATTCTCTTCCTGTGAGGATGCAATCAGCAAATATGAACCGACATTTTGAAATCGATTTACGACCATTGATGCTGTTCATACAAGTAATCAGCTATACGGGATATGGTTTACGGCTCGTTTATAGCTGTTATTTGTCATGGTTTCGACTATTGTAAAGGTTTTAAAACCCTCGAGAGTCTTATTATCTGGTGAAGCTGTAAAGTGATAACTCAGAGACAACAAACTTTGGTACGTTGAGTATGTAAAAGGGATGTAACGGTGATTAAATCTCCCATCACGTTTCCCACCATCCAATCTTACTACACCTCCCAATCGCAGCGTCGTCATCTACCCCGGGTGGCATGGATTTAATAACTTCATAATCAATAAATTGTAATCTACGAAAACGGTAATAACGATAACAATAAAATTAATCTCGCCGCCAACTCCATCCGACCGGCCGAACGACACCACCGATCGTCGCACGAATTGCGAGTATGTGAATCAGTATTCTACATACGATCTAACCATGCCCTTGCACCAGTTCTCGAGGGCAATAAGGAAAAAATGTGCCCGCCCGCTCGCTCCTGTTGCAGGGAGGTTCGTTTTCATTTAATCGTTACTATCGCTGATATCAATCGACACAGCAAAACCGCGAGTTCCAAGTGAAACAGTATTGAGTTGTTCTACTGATCGACGGTCTCACATGTCTGATCTCGATTGCTGTTTGAGTTTACATTCGTTTCGCTGCATGCTACCCACTTCCGTTGATTCTGCATTAACTTGCCCACAAGCGTGTAACCAATTATCTGTGCTAATTTGTTACGGGTTGCCGTGGAACAGAAATCAATGTTATACCACCTACCTTCACAAGCATCCGGTTGCTCCTCGGACAGCCCGAAGAACCCTTCCTGGCAGCGATCGCAATGGATTCCCTCGGTCCCGATGGTACACTCACACTGTCCACTCACAACATTGCACATCAAACTAACCGAACCGTTCACATTACACGCACACGCTGGACAGTCAAGATCCAGATTGCCATAGCCCACCTGCGGAAAAGAATGATCGTTAGTCTTCAACCGTGCAGCGTGAAGTCTCCTGAGGCGATACTTACATCACACTCGTCACACCGTCGGCCACCATAGCGTGGTTTGCAAATGCACTGACCCGTTGTTACATCGCACACATTGTTCTCGAGAGCACCCAGCTCGGAGCAGCTGCATGGCTCGCAACCATCATCCGGTACGCCCCAGTAGCCGGTTTTGCATCGTTCGCAGCGCCAGCCTTCTGTGTTACCTCTGAAGAAAGGGGAGAGTTGTATGAGTAAAGCATATAGTTTTCATAAAAAATACTTGTACTTACAAACACTCAATACATTCTCCCGTTATAGCGTTGCAAGGACCACCATGACACGGGCAAGGAAGACACCGGCTACCGATCACCGTTGGCTCTCCGTAATATCCATCATCACATCTGGCAATTAAAAATGTCCCCCAATTATTCCATAAGTCACGCTGAGGCACCTCTTCCTACTTACAATTCGCAATGATCTCCCGTGTATCCGTCAGGACACTGTGTACACACATACTCCGTTGGATCCGAACTTCCACCACGTGCCTGACAGTTGGGCGAAAAGTTGTTGCTTGCATCCACCAACGGACAAGCACACTGTCGGCAATCATCCTGATGGCCAATAGTCGCATTACCGTAGTATCCTGGCAGACACCGTTCACAGTTTGTGCCCACAGTATTGTGTAAACAGCTGCCACACTCTCCCGTCTCAAGATCACAACTACTCGCATGTCCATTGCACATAGAGCACGGAATACAGCGACCGACCCGTTCGTGTGTCACACTAGTTTCGAAGATGCGAACATACCCGAATGAACACTCCTCACAGGAAGTGCCTCTATATCCCTCGGGACAGTCACAGCGCTCGATGAAGGTAGAACTGGCGGACGATGAGCCGCTGATGGAATGTGATCCTGAGAATTGCTGCGCACGTTCCAGCACACTTTCTACCTGGTCAGTGTGATAGGTACCTCGCAGCAGTATCGCTTCCACGTCCGTCAGAACTGCCATGAATTGAGATCGTGTAACGGGATCACCGTGATACTCCGTACGTCGCAGCCGTGTGATGATGTCTTTCACCGTCCGTGGAACGTGGTACCAGTTGTCTTCCTTCAACGGCACTTCGATCGTAGCTTCACCAATCTCATCGTAACTCTCCTCGCCATAAGCTATCTTCATGCCGTTTTTCCCTACCAACACGAGATTCGGCCCTACCGTAGGCTTCCCACTCGTGTCACCACGCACAGTGATCCACTGCATCTTGAAGCTAAGTCGGGATCCGTAGCTACGCAACAAGTTCCCCAGATACCCTTTCGGTGCCTTCCAGTAGATGGCTTCTGTTTCGGGCATTTCGAACATACCGAACACTAGGAATCCTGTTTCATTATCCTTCGTTGGAACGATCTGTTCACTCATTCCCAGATTGGTCACGGTCCAGCCTTGCAGCGTTTCATAACTGCTCGTTTCAACGTATGCCACTGAACAGCTCGTAGCAACTCCCGAGCAATAGCACTTTAGGCACCCATCAGGATGGCTTTCGTCCAGCGCGAAGTACCCGTCAACGCAACTATCACAACGCTCGCCAACCACATGAGCCTTGCAGCTACACTTTTCATCACACTCCCGACCCGGAAGTGTGCCTCTAGCATCACAATCACACCGCGCACACTTTTCTCCCGCATGTCCTGGAAAACATTCCGTACACCCCGGACCGGTAAATCCTTCCCGACAGTAACATTCACCTCCCATCGGATTGCATTCGCCTGTCGCACCGGGCGCGGTACAATTGCAAGCAACGCACGGTTCTGGATGGTTCGGTAATCGATCCGTCGGCCGATAATAACCCGCCAGGCAGCGTTCACAGTTGATTCCGGTAGTGAAGTGGGTACAGTTTTGACAAACGCCTCCGCCACTCATCTTTCCCCGGATGCTTATGCTGAGGTGTTGCTCATCAACCAGCTTATCGTAGATGCAGGACTTGGCGTGACCGTGACACTACAACAAAAAGACACAACTTACAATAGGAATGTCCATGCGGGTTTCAACAAGCGCGTTACCTACTTCACACTTTTCGCATTTGTTTGCGGCAACAGGAGTTCCAATCCGGTAAGGTCGTTGGTTGTACAGCGGACAGCAGCGATCACAGTGCACTCCACACGTATTGTGCACACACTCACACTGTGGTTCGTTGTCGATGTTATTATCGTTCGTTTTGCACTTACCGGCGTGGCCAGAGCAAAAGCATCTTCCGCCAATTCTCAGCGATCGAATGGTGTAGAAACTTCGCTGTAACAATAAACAATGAAAACCAGATTACCTTTTGTGTCGGTTTGGGTCATTAGACGCACTGGAACATAAATACGCCTAAGAGTATGCAATCCGCATTACTCGCAGCGAAGATCTTGCTACGAAAACGAACGGAGAGCGAAATTGAAACGTTTCATGAGTGTGAAATATTTCACCACCATGAATTCTTTCCTTTTAAGAACCAGTTGAATGCTTCAACGTAATTATCCTACTACTTTGAGCACTATTTAAGCTACTTAAACGTATAACAAACTATCCTGTTGCTTACCTGAGCTTCGGCGTGTTGAATGCGCAACAGCCGTATTCGAACGTATCGCGCAAGGGTGAAGTTTTGCAGCTCAGGTGAAGTACTCTTCTCGCTCGGTCTCCCACTTATGATAGATAGGTTGATTTCACCATTTTCCAGTGGCTCTAGCGAGGAAAACTGCGTCGAACAAATCACTTCCGTGTCGCTTTTGAAGATGTAGTTCGTGCTGTACGCTGGCAATCCGAAGCGCTCCCGGCATTCGGTATCGTCGGACGCGAAGTACTGCCAGGCATCGTACACCCGTCCATCCATCGATTTTTCTAGCACCCAGGCCGCAGGAAGCGGTGATATGGCGGCACGCATCGTGAAAAACACTATCTGATACAGCTGAAAGCACAAGAGAGATAGATAGAGGGAGAAGATCAATATAAATACTTTACATTCATTAGGATGTGAACATTCTCCAGGAACCACACTCGTTGACCAATCGGCACGGACCTGGGATGGCCTCCACATTGCATTCCAATTATCCATTCAAGCACGGGTGGACGGCTGAATTCAATGTGCAATAAAAATGTACCTTAAAACAGCAATTGGCAGGTACGAGTGCACGATGCAATTTGATCGCATCTTGAGCATGTTGCAACATTGGAAAAGTATTTTAATTTGGTATGAAAGAGGGCTTGCGTATGGTGTGTGCCGGTGCGTTTCAGGAATTTTCAATTACACCATAGAATTGTAACATGAATAACAAATATTTGCCTCTCTCTGTTTGAAGTCCCTGCAGATGGAACATTCTTTAAAAGCACAACAGCTAAGAGCAGTAACTAAATGTTATTCCAATACTACAGCCATTCCATTTTGGGAACATCATTCTGAGACTGTCACAAATGCATGATTTGTTCGTGTGGGTCAATGTTCAATCGGTTTCCCAATCATATTTGCAACAAAAGCTTCCAGCTCCCAGCTATGGTAATCACTACCAAACTGGCCTCGGCTAGTCACCGATCAAACACACTTAATTGGCTCACAAATAACACCCACAACACTTTTCCTACTTCGGCAGCGCTTCCAATCCTCCTCCGCCAACCTTCACACGATCCCGGTGGTCCCCCTGGTCGATCCGAGTGCGCGGGTACGACCTGCACAATTTGCCCACTCTCGCCTGTAAGGGAAATTCGTCTCGGGACATTTGTGCAGAAGCGGTACCATTTTTGGTGCACGGGTACAACGGCATCACATGCACACATGATCATTATTGTAAAACAAAATCAAGCTGACCTGTTTGGATTTGCGACGCGATCATTGGAAATAAGGGCTCAGATATGGAGCAATGTAGGGAACAACAAGGGAACCATTCCACCTAGAGTTATAGAGGACTTGTGGAGATGGTGGGTTAGATTTTGTCTATGAGGGATACTTGCTACAGGCTCTCCAACATTGAGGATCACTCGCTTGACTATGGTAGACTTCTCGTACTAAGAAAATAATTAGCCCCATCATAATGCTAGCAACAGCCTCACGATCAATCGCTCATGGGAGCTCGAAGTGAGTCACAGCTTTTCATCCTATCTAGGCTCCCCGTAGACTCCCATTCCACACTGCGCGGAGTGCGCTGGATCGAAATCTGTAGCACACTACTCGGGCACACCGAACCGATCCACAGCCAATGTACAAAAGTCGTGACATTCTCGCAAGCAAACAATTATTTTCTAGCCCTTTTATGGTCACAATTTAAAGGAGAAAAGTTCACGTACGAATAATGCGCGGTGCTGGAAATCGTCAACACAGTCCTGGACGCGCAATACTCGCAAAAGCGGTACGAGCACCTCCGCAGTTAAGCTGAGCAAATCGGGCACCGATAGTTGGACGGTTCCCGTCCCAGACATGCCCATTTATGTTATGAGTTTGCGCGACGAATCAATGTCCAGGACGGGGCGATGTGAGTGAGCCTATTCCAGATCGCCGATTCGCCGTGTTCTCGGTGTGGCGAAGCGCTCTCTGTCAAGAATTATGTGTAAATCAAGTGAGTTGCGGTACGAGAGAAACACGTGCCTAGCAGGGACGGGACGACTTGGCAGGCCTCGGAGCATTCCGGCCACATTACTCAGCAAAGAGATGTGACGAACAGCATGTCCCGGGACCCGATGTACATCCCGGGGGGGAGGGGGAAGGAGAGCAGTGACTGTCAGCGCGAAAAAGGATGTTCAATGCCAGTGGGATATGTTTGGTTTGACGTTTTATGGCATTCCGATCGGGAACGTGCAAACATGCGAATAGGATGACAAAAATCAAAAATTGAAAATCTGTGCGCTGTGGAAGGTACTATGGACGAGAGATATTGCAACGGGGATCAGATTCTGAGGCTCCTTCCAATTACACCACTGATATATGACGAAAAATTGCACTCATCGCAGCTAAATTAATGACCACAGCAGCGTCATCCCATCAATCTTCCGCACCGTCGATGCGTCGATCAGCGAACCAATCAATCTGGAGTTAAATCGAGCAAAAGATCGGAACAAAGTTTTCTTGGAAACCAATCCGATCCTATCTTATCCCACCGATCAAACCAGCGCAAGGAAGCGTTCCCAATCCGTAGTGTTTACCCTTGCGCCACGGTGCAATCAACGCCATGTCCGGTCCCCGTTTGGCAGCGCGACTATCAAAAGACTTCAACCGGTAGGGCGGTGACGAACCTCGATAATCTTAACGAGTTCCTACCGCGTGCTGGGAGTCACCCTTTATGAAGACGTTTTCTTCATTTGTTTCCTCTCCTTTGTTGTTGTTGTCGTTGCTGGTGCTTAGCACGGATGAAGATTCCTTACGGGAAGTTCGTTGAAGCAATCCGCCTCAAAAAAAAAGTGGGTCATAATGCGACACAATTGAACAGCAATGACAGAAGCTTAGCAGAGAGACCGCGAACAATGAGTGAACCCAAACGCAAGGGGCAAAGTGTAAATGGTGCTGATTGATTCTCGAAATGGGCATCGCGGTGCCGTAAACACACATAAACGATTTAAAGCTGTTGGGCCTGCTTTTCTCCACCCGTTTCAACGGCGTAGGCTCTGGACGGCCATTCATCAAATGTTAATCTTTTAACAAACGATACTTTAAACACCCGTTCAAATGGTCTGAACCTCTGAATCGAACAAAGCGCAACACAATTCTCAGGCTGCGGATGCTGCGTTTGAAAAGCTTTTAAAGTTTGAAGAGCTTTTTCTCTCTCTCTCTCTTTTCTACCGAAAGTCACAAAAACCTCCTCCTGTCCACCGTGTCGCTGCTTGAACAAATTTGACGAAACAATAAACGCATCAGCAAACGGTTTTTCTGTCCAAAAATTGCCGCCATTTAGGGATGCATTTTTCAAGATGAAAAGTGCAAACAGTAGAGGATTTTTTTTGTTAAGCGAAAGACAGAGAAGACAGTGAAATAACCAAACTTTTGGGGTATCGTTTCGCACCAGATCATCGTTCTAGCAGCAGCAGTAGGATATGAAGATGACTCAGACTCTGGGTATTCTCTTCCCGTACGGCTTGTTTGAACGAAGTCGTCTGGCAACTGCACTAACCGTTAAAATCAACAAAACATTACGATCTCCCTCCCTAAAAAAGGGTGTAGAACAGATCGAGGATCTGCATACCAGTGGACGGGTTCGCTGTATCAAGACATTCCACCCAGATGACCAACCAAGCGCCGCCAGCAACCAGAAAGTTTGTGTTTATGGGCAGAGTTTCCAAACAATCAAATATTGACAAAAATGCACCAAACAATACAATGGACGAGCTTTTGAAGAAATATTTTCAAGTGTCTTTCCCTGCTTAGATTGATAAATTACTAGGTCATGCCTTCCTTATAATGGGTCTCAAAGAAATTCCAATCCCGAGGTATCCCGCATCTCGATGATAGAAAAATGCAGACTACCAGACTACGCCATCGTTTTCTATTGGTTTACTTTTGGCACTACATTCCTGACATCTCAACCTCAAGGGACCTCAACTATTATGGTGCTTTTTCTATCATGGGAACTATTCGTGCAAGAGATCTCTTGATCTGAGGAACTTCGGCTAACAAAAGACCTTATCGTCCAAGTGATTTCGTCGTCTAAGGAAATCTGTTGTCTTTGGTTTATACGGCTTAATGAAGTTCCTCGCTGTACTGAAGTCTTGATATTGGAAGTGGCTATGCAATCAGGCCTTTCCCGAATACGTCTAGCAAGACAATAAAAGTCAGGCATAACCCAAGAAACTCGATCTACGGTTGAAGATCGCAAACATTGTTCTCCAGTTCATCCACTTCCAAGAGGTTCCTTACACTGTCAACAAGTGCATCAATATGCACCACAACTCCTAACTGTCAACTGCAACAGCTTACAGTACAGCGCACCAGTCGCTGTTGAACAAGTTTGTTGGATAATTGTGGGCATTATCATTCAAATCGATCGTCAAGTTAGATTGGGACATCATCCTCACAGAAGAAAAGAAGCATCTTGCAACGAGTTTCCACATGGACACTGGGGGACGATGCAACAGAGCTGTAGTTTTCACCGAAGCGGTAAGTGTGACCCAAGCTGCCAAACCTCCAACGCCATCCGCAATCGTCGTCTTGCGTGCCGAAGGCCACCTCACACAAAGCACTGAGCAGAGAAATATAAATATCATTTCTCTCAACATTTCTTCGACTTCGACTCGGAAAATATTAATAACCACAACAATAATGGGCGATGGGACATTCAGGGAAGGCTGACGCTTACCCGATCCGCTCTGAATGCACCTGAAGCGTCCCGACTTCTTACTGCGTGCGTCTTCGGGTGATAGAAAAATCTCTGTTTTTTCCCCATTGCTGCCTTCCCTGGAGGTCCCGTGTTTCAATGGCGCTGCTGATCGACTATGTAAATAAATATGCCCGAGAGCGAGAAAATGAACTTCACATCAGCCATACTTGCCGGCCACAGCGGTACAGGCAAGTGTCTTTCGTTCCTTTGCTGCTACTTTGTGTCCCGGGGCACACCCACCCAAGCGAGACATTTGTATAAAAATCACCAAACTACAGCACAACACTTAGGGCCGGACTTTTGATTTAATTCAATTGCCACTCGTTTTCTGCTCTGCTCCCGGGTGTGTGTGTCTGTGCATGATCGTGACCGTAGCGAGCGTTGCGTTTGTAGTTGAAGCTGGAGACGTCCAGCGGCGTGCACTAATGAGCCGGTTTATATTTGCCCGCGTGTGTCTGGCGTCCAGCTGAAGCCGCACACCCATGATTAGCGATGCAGTTGCGAATTATTTCAACACGTTTTATCGCACCAAACACCCGACGCAGCGATTATCGTTATTCCAGCGCCTGAAGATCGTGTGCGTGTAGAGCATGGTGGTGGTGGTGGTGTATCGAAATGGATATTGAGATGTTGTTGGACCCGCTGAAAGCGATGTAAATCGATTATTTACGTCGATTGGAATAAGTTTTATGAATGGGTTTTAGTGGCGAGCTTTCGTATTATGCAATTTAACCTTCTTTACGGTCTTATTACAAATAGTTACAAGCTTGCGGTAACGATATACCCATAAATATGAACGATTAATGTACCCTATTCTAGGGTATTAAACACATATTGATCTCTAATCGATAAAAATCAGTGAAACATGCCTAAATCCTTCATCCTGCCACACAGAAGTTTTCTCCTCGCATACTTCCATCGTAAAATATCGCTTTCTTCGGTCGACTAAATCGTGCCATCCGATCCGATCCGATCCGAAGATGTGTTTGTGCGATAAGATGAAAAATGTTTTACACGGTGCTACTCCGTCGTATATCCCCCGTTGGCAACACACCAACAAACCGTTGCTGGAAAGGCTCACCGAATCGAGTTAAAAATTAATGACAAAAAAGGACGTTGAAACAGACACCGAACGTGATGACAATCGAGGGAAGAACAGAAGAAAAACGGATGAGAAGGGCAAAAAAACACAACAAGCAAAACAAATATGGTGGAGGTAGGTAGTAGTGGCGGACCAGCTGTTCAATGGACATCGATTATTTACCGGGACTTCGGAGCTACCTCCCAGAAACTGTCGAGATTAATGTAACTGGCAGTTGGGAAAAGACATCACTGCGTCAGGAACACCAAACATATGCTATTATTGAGAAACTTGATTAATGAAGATCTTCGGCTCGTTGCAGTTTTTAAACAACATTATCGCTACCGTGCAATCTATATGTTGCCATGTGCTACCTCAGAGCAGTTTGAGAGATAATGTTTCCGTAAGTGATGGAGAGATAATTCAATTAAAGTCTACCTAGGGAATCCCACTTATCGCTACCGTGCAATCTATATGGTGCCATGTGCTACCTCAGAGCAGTTTGAGAGATAATGTTTCCGTAAGTGATGGAGAGATAATTCAATTAAAGTCTACCTAGGGAATCCCAGTGCCCAGAAGTCGAAAAGGTTTAATTCGGAACGCTTCCGATAATTCGTAATTTGAGTCTGTCAATTGCCGTGCAACTTCAGCTTTATGGGAGGTATCGTAGTCGTCAGTGGACCGTGAAACCTCTATAGCGGCAGGCACTATGCGGTAATGTCTTAATTTGGGTGCTCTGCGTTTCCTCCCAACAACAGAGAAAAACAAAACGTCAACCTACAATCAAGGCTCATAAAATACGATTAGTTAAGTGGAGTTGCTTCCAGTGGAGTTGCTTCGCCCAGCCTTACGGACGGTACACGATGCCATTTAACAGAAGAAAAAACTGTCGTTCGATCTGGCACTGCTCACGGCGGGTCTCTGGTGCGTCGTAATTTCAGTCTTAATGTCTGGGACTGATCTGCATGGTGCAGTTTCTCCCACACGACCCCACCCGGTGATAGAAAAATCTCTGTTTTTTCCCCATTGCTGCCTTCCCTGGAGGTCCCGTGTTTCAATGGCGCTGCTGATCGACTATGTAAATAAATATGCCCGAGAGCGAGAAAATGAACTTCACATCAGCCATACTTGCCGGCCACAGCGGTACAGGCAAGTGTCTTTCATTCCTTTGCTGCTACTTTGTGTCCCGGGGCACACCCACCCAAGCGAGACATTTGTATAAAAATCACCAAACTACAGCACAACACTTAGGGCCGGACTTTTGATTTAATTCAATTGCCACTCGTTTTCTGCTCTGCTCCCGGGTGTGTGTGTCTGTGCATGATCGTGACCGTAGCGAGCGTTGCGTTTGTAGTTGAAGCTGGAGACGTCCAGCGGCGTGCACTAATGAGCCGGTTTATATTTGCCCGCGTGTGTCTGGCGTCCAGCTGAAGCCGCACACCCATGATTAGCGATGCAGTTGCGAATTATTTCAACACGTTTTATCGCACCAAACACCCGACGCAGCGATTATCGTTATTCCAGCGCCTGAAGATCGTGTGCGTGTAGAGCATGGTGGTGGTGGTGGTGTATCGAAATGGATATTGAGATGTTGTTGGACCCGCTGAAAGCGATGTAAATCGATTATTTACGTCGATTGGAATAAGTTTTATGAATGGGTTTTAGTGGCGAGCTTTCGTATTATGCAATTTAACCTTCTTTACGGTCTTATTACAAATAGTTACAAGCTTGCGGTAACGATATACCCATAAATATGAACGATTAATGTACCCTATTCTAGGGTATTAAACACATATTGATCTCTAATCGATAAAAATCAGTGAAACATGCCTAAATCCTTCATCCTGCCACACAGAAGTTTTCTCCTCGCATACTTCCATCGTAAAATATCGCTTTCTTCGGTCGACTAAATCGTGCCATCCGATCCGATCCGATCCGAAGATGTGTTTGTGCGATAAGATGAAAAATGTTTTACACGGTGCTACTCCGTCGTATATCCCCCGTTGGCAACACACCAACAAACCGTTGCTGGAAAGGCTCACCGAATCGAGTTAAAAATTAATGACAAAAAAGGACGTTGAAACAGACACCGAACGTGATGACAATCGAGGGAAGAACAGAAGAAAAACGGATGAGAAGGGCAAAAAAAACACAACAAGCAAAGCAAATATGGTGGTGGTAGGTAGTAGCGGCGAACCAGCTGTTCAATGGACATCGATTATTTACCGGCACTTCGAAGCTACCTCCCAGAAACTGTCGTGATTAATGTAACTGGCAGTTGGGAAAAGACATCACTGCGTCAGGAGCTCCAAACATATGCTATTATTGAGCCCGAATTGAGCATCCTGCCCTCTTGAGAAACTTGATTAATGAAGATCTTCGGCTCGTTGCAGCTTTTAAACAACATTATCGCTACCGTGCAATCTATATGTTGCCATGTGCTACCTCAGAGCAGTTTGAGAGATAATGTTTCCGTAAGTGATGGAGAGATAATTCAATTAAAGTCTACCTAGGGAATCCCAGTGCCCAGAAGTCGAAAAGGTTTAATTCGGAACGCTTCCGATAATTCGTAATTTGAGTCTGTCAATTGCCGTGCAACTTCAGCTTTATGGGAGGTATCGTAGTCGTCAGTGGACCGTGAAACCTCTATAGCGGCAGGCACTATGCGGTAATGTCTTAATTTGGGTGCTCTGCGTTTCCTCCCAACAACAGAGAAAAACAAAACGTCAACCTACAATCAAGGCTCATAAAATACGATTAGTTAAGTGGAG
Organism: Anopheles maculatus; assembly: GCA_002091835.1. Taxonomy (NCBI): domain Eukaryota; kingdom Metazoa; phylum Arthropoda; class Insecta; order Diptera; family Culicidae; genus Anopheles; species Anopheles maculatus. The sequence continues at coordinate 226,164 of KZ061915.1, read as the reverse complement.
TTGCTTCCAGTGGAGTTGCTTCGCCCAGCCTTACGGACGGTACACGATGCCATTTAACAGAAGAAAAAACTGTCGTTCGATCTGGCACTGCTCACGGCGGGTCTCTGGTGCGTCGTAATTTCAGTCTTAATGTCTGGGACTGATCTGCATGGTGCAGTTTCTCCCACACGACCCCACCCATCGGGATGAAGGAAGATTGACCTTTTTCGGTGAATTGTTTCAAGAGAATCCAATTTGTAGTCTCTAGATAGCATGGTGCGTGCGTGATCATAATTTGCATGTCTGTCGCAACCTATCATCGTTTAGCCATTGTTTTTTGGTTCAGCTGTTTCTATATAAAAAAGCCGAATCGTTTATAGTACAATAAATCCAATTAGTTGCTTAATGGGTTTGGAATCGAGTGGTTTATGAAAAACCGAAATCGTTACTTCGCGCTGGGTCATTAAAAGCCATTAAAATACAAAACGCAAACAACTCATCTTGATGCAATGAGTTGCAGCTTCAATCTAACCGCATGTTGATTATAGCAAACATTCACAACAAAAACGTTGTTCCTCAGGAGAGAACAACAAAAACACAAGTCTAGAGATGTACAAATAGCATCCTCCAACAAATCCTTGCCGTTCTCGAATGCATTTCACAGACGTAACGCGTCCTCGCAACACTGTGAAGGAAAGAGCAAAGCAAATTGTTGTCTTGACCCATCTCTCGCACCCTCCTTACTAGGGACACAACAAGCTTTACTAGGGATCATATTTCAAGCGCAGCCGAAATCGAACTACCGCATCGTTCTGTGCCGGTGGAGTGTCAGTTGATGAAGTCAGAAGTGTGTTTACAAACCACTTGAACAGGCCGACGACAAATAAAATCTCCCGTCGCTACCAAAACCTTGTCGCGGATTGCAAAGCACTCCCGGCGAGGAAAGATTTCTCCAAGAAAAATGCTCCAAGAATCAAAATTAACGGAATTTTGTAAGATTACCTGCTTGTTTACCATTTTCCGAAACACACACAAATATTGTTCCACTCAAAGCAGTAACATTAGTGCCCTGGGGTCCCTCTTTTGCGGTTGGTGGTCTCTCGGCTAACTGACAAGATATTTCCATTTAATCCGAATGATACTGAACGGCTCGCTGCCGTTACTTTACTAGGTCGCAGTGATAGTGAAACCGAAATCAACCAACACTAATCGGTCCTAATGCTCCAAAAGCGCTAGAGAAAACGAAACACAATCTGTAACGATGGCAGTCTTTCGGTGTGGCCCTTCGGTTGATTATCCGGAGGCTGCATTGTGAAGCGAAACGATGTCCGAAAAAATGCCAAACCTACTTCAGCTGTGAGAGGAGGCCGAAAAAGGGCCACAGACCTAAAATAGTGCTACCGGAAGCAGACAGCTTCTCACAGCGACTCCGACATCAATCTAAATTCACGACTAATCTTCAAAGGTAGTGAAGGGCTTGAAGGTAAAGGCCCTGTGTGTCCAATGAATTTGACCCCATTTTGAAGCTCACATTAGAGCCTCCCAACTTGGGGGAAGGAAAAGCTTGGGCATGCACCAAATGGAAAGTGTGATGCAACGGTTTTGGGTGATGATTTTATAGAGATATTTGATAGTTTTCTTGGTAGCGCAACCTTCGATAAGATTATCTGATCGATTAGGTCGATTTATCGCCTAGCGTTTAAACGATGAAAGCGTTATCTTGGTCGTCAGGAATACTTGAATATTCATTTGGAGATTAGTTTACCAGGTAAAACCTACCCATCGGCTCACGTACGCCCGATAAAGAAATTATGACGGTTTCGTGTGTTTATGAATTTACGTCACGCAATCTCCCTTCAATTAGCCCTCAACAAAAGTACTTTCCAAATTCCAACCACCGTTGCATTGCAGGTGTCCGGCCGTGTGCAAGCATCCCCGGTCCAGAACGGTCGCTATAAAAGACAACCTCCGCTCGTTTAGATATCAACATGCAATCCCTTCGCAGTCCTTTCACAACATCACCAAGGCAAACACAATCAAATTGGATCGCTTTTTGTGATCTTCACACAGGAACACCCCGAAAAAAAGGGGCTGCATTTTCTGCACTGGAGCCTGCAACCGGTGCCCGTTTTGGATGATGGGCTGGCTCTCTAACTAGAAGGAACCGCCTGAAGGACAGGCGGGCGCAAAAGACAACAAAAACACAAAACACAACACGAGAAAGGAGGTTTACTGTTTTTTTCTCTCTCTCTCCTCCCATGTTTCCCTGTGTTTTCCGCCCACCCACAGGAACGGAGTGCCGGTCGGTCGGGAATCGGACACTCATTAAAACATTCTTTTTCCCATTCCCGGACCTACGGCAAGCTAAATATGGCAAACGTGCCATATAAAAAAGGGCTGAACTGATTGGGATTGGGCACGGGAACAACGCGTGGAAAACCCGGTCCAGCCCGGGTCGGTTGGTTTTCCGTGCGTTCCTTTTCGGCGGTACTCCCCGGCAGAGTCCCCGGGAGTCACCCAGCCGTCAGCATAAGCACCAGCACATGCCCATATCCTAGCGCACCGAAAACAGGTTGATAGCATTGTCCACTTCCAATTACTGCGCGTTTTGCAGTTATACGCCGTTGCGGAGCGTAGTGCGTCTCGATTCGATCTACATTGCCATCGGCGGATTGGTTGGTTTGCCGAAAACGGACATTCTTGACCGCTCTGGCGAAGGGGTTCCTGGTTCGGCGAGAGCGCATCTTAGAACCTGCCGGTGCTATGATCGGATCAGTCCGTCAATGCGATAGCTGGGGGATCGGACAATGAATATTGTACGTGCTTGTCTTGGGTGTTCTTGTTGCGGTCGGTTCATGCCGAGCGTCCAACCTTAAATGGATCGTCAATACAACAAGAGCGCGTCCAACAGCAGATAGCCAACAGCCATAAAGCTAACTGTTAAGCAACGTTTCGATGCTATCATCAAACCTTCATAGGTTTGCAGATTATGTGTTCTCAACCAATTCTACTGACATCTCACCAAACTTAATGATGTATTTTCCAACATTAATTACGACGTAAATACGATTTTTCTTCTTGTTTCGTAGAAGCTTTTATTGTACTCCAATTCTCACATCGTTAAAGCGTCCCTCACACACAATCCCTTTACGCAAAGGAAACATTCACTCGGCACAATACGATCCGGCCAACACGATCGCATTTCAAATCGAATTGTTCCCTTTTTATCGGAGGTAATGCAGTACAGATTTGGATGTATCGTACCTTTCGGGACGAGCCTTATTTTCAGAATCTCACCCCCATTTCAAGATGCCTGATGCCGACTCGAAGGTTCCGATCGATAAGCACCGGTAATTCTCTGCGGGATGCAATCTTTCGAGGACGGCGGGAAGGAAGCGTACAAGACGGGTAAATTTAAAAGCACTTTACACGAGCAAACCCAATCCTCGAACGAGGCCCGTTCTTTTTTGGCGGGAGATTAATTGCATACCCATTTTTCAGCTGCCTAACAACCGCTCTAAAGTGCTTGTGGAAGAAAAACTGCATCACCGAGCGAGAGAGAGAGAGTGTGTGAGAGAACCTTTTCGTGCGTTTTGTTTTGGGATGACTCTGGTGCGCAAATGTGACCTGGACATTCTTGGAAGATTCGCGGTACGCATATGGTGTGCTCCGCTCATAAATAAGTGCAGCATCGATAATGAGAGTGAAGGGCTTTTGATACCTTTTCGGTGGAATAATGTGCGTTCGGCCATCAAAAGTGAAGAGGAAATTAATTTAATTATCAACAGTGCGGAAGGTCCCTTGCAAGAAGACACGGAGACAACGATGGCTACCAGATTTTGCCTTTTGGGATTCGCGTGAAAGAGGTGTTAAAGTACTAAATGGGAAAGCGGGGATCTTTTAGACGACATTCGCATGCAATTATCTCACCAGTATGAACTTCAACTTCAAGAATCAGCTTCAGGTGATATCTTCATTCATTTTGCACCAAAAATCCAGTCCCAATATCTCTCTACTTCATTTATCTCCATACAGTTGTAATCCTATAGTGAAATGATCAAAGCTTTTCCCTAAAAATAAGCTTCCATTTACAGAAATCAAATTAAAATTCCTAACCCAACGGATAGCACATAAAGAAATTCCTCCCATCCGATCCGACGAACAATGGCCCATCGTTCCATGGCATGACACACTGTCACGTGTGGATGACTTGACGAGTTGCGTTGACAGAAGTCCCGCGTAAGCTGTCATCCCGGTACGGTTACACGACTGTAATTCCGGCCCGATAAAACCCAAATTAAACACACCAGAAAGAGCTCGACACTAATTTGACGATGACGGTTTGATGGTGCGCCTTGTGGAAGCGGATAATCCCGCCAGGGCGCGCGTTCGCTACCTAAAAATCCCGCCGTTAAGCCCCGGACACTACTGAGGAGTCATAATTTGTATTCAAATCAAATCGACACCTTTCTTGCGGGAGTTTGATACACCGGAGAACCCGACCGAGAGACTTGGGCCACAGTGGGTGCGATCAGAGGATGCTGGTCTGGTAATGGTCGGAGCCGGAGAAAGATTCATGCGTGTGTGATTTCAAAACATGTACACCAGATCCCGCTATGATCGGTGCGTCTTGGGATAGGGGAAGTTCTAGGGAGGGAAGCTCGCGGCAGTTGGTTAGCATAAACAGATCGATCTGTGTGCCGCAGTGCGGAGGTGTTGGAAGAGATTAGAAACAGATGCACCAACCAGACGGTGGAGCCATCTGAAAATGCATTCTGTACACGGCAGACACGGCCGTCGACGTTCATTCTGCGACAAGTTCTTGGAAGGTTCGATGCTTTAGCTCGGCATCATCATCCGTAGTAGGGAGAGCTAACACGGTGCTCTCGCCGATCGCTGATGCCAAGAGATACAAGTATCCAAAGAAGATAAACAAACGATCGCGTGCAGGTTGGGTGTTACAAAATGTGTCGGTGGGAATGTCCTTCAAGACAGATTCTATTCTAGACAGTTCTCTTGCGGACTCGTGTTGTGTTAGTTGCTGTTAACTTTCAAACTAGTTTGCGCACCTCATAGGTAGACGATGTTATCGAAAATAGGGTTTAACCTTCCAACATTCTTTCTACTACGACAGCTACACGAACTATTGAATACGAATACAGGCCGATTTGACACTTGCCATCAGGTAAACAATCATGCTCAGATGTGAGAGGTTAAACAACGCCACCAAATCATCTCCATCGTAAAAGAAATATCTTCTCTTCCTGTTGGATCTCCTCTTCCCAGTCCTTACACACTTCAAAGCGCAAAACCGACCACAACTGCCGAATCGTGATCGCGCCGAGAGAATGTTTCTGCGCATCTTCCAGACGATCAAAATCGTACTTACCTGTCCGAGATCGAGATTGATCGTCACGCGATCATTTTTAGCGCCTTTCTGCAACGTCGGACTCTGCCACCAGCTGTTCGTCCCGTCGACAATATTGGTGATCGGATGCCGCTTCTCCGGGTCAGGATTGTTCGCGTCGCAAATACCGCACTGGGAACCACGCGAGCTGTCCGTTAATATGGAGGAGTAGAAACGAGAAAAATCGCAGAAGCATACCGAAAAATTAAATACCCGAAACGCGCAAAAACGCCGATCGCCACATTCTTACCGTCCGGTGCCGTCCGCCGTCAGCCGACAGTACTCTTCCCGGCCCGTCTGGCCACAGGTCGCATTCACGGAGATTGTCGCCCGGAGGGCTACATTAAAAAATGATGGCCACAAACCGGACGCCTTCGGAAGCTGCTGCTCGTAGTCCGCGGTCGCTGTGGACACCGTCAGACCCGAAAGTAATTTTAGTTCTGCAAAATATATATAAGAAGTGGAAGTTTCGTGTGAGCAAACGGAGGGCACAGGTTCTTTTGGGAAGAGAGCAAAAAGAATATAATTAAAACGATTCGGCCAAACGCTCGGTGGGTTAATCACAAACAAAAACGCGTGTGTTGGTGTTTGTCGTGGTTGAGATGAAAGAGCGCACGCCATGCCATCACTCACAGGGTAATAATTTCCCCATATCTCCTTCGCCTTCGCCACCCCACGCTTCGGCGATGGAGAAGCAATAATCGTTCCAAAAATACATCCTGCGTGTTTCAAACATGCGTACGCACACACACACAAGAGATGCCATTACATTTGTCAGCTAAGAAAGGTCATAAAGATCGGAGCCCCGGAAATCCAGAACAATCCTCACTTATAGCCCACAATGCCCTAGTCCTCGCCTCGGCCCCAACACACCCAAGTAACAAACAAACAAGATCTTCAGCAGCATACGACCCCACGAAAAAAGAAGTACGAACCGTGTGGCCTTGTTTTAACGATGTCGTGTCACCCATTTAGTGCTGGAATTTCTCACGGTGCATGCACAGTTCCGCGGTGAGGTGACATCTTCCACACCGAACCACAGCATAACGACAATGCATCGTTCATCTTCATCTCCACTCCGACGACTGCTCCGGAGTAGGTCTCCGGTTCGGTTGTAAGTTTACGACTTGTAATGCATGCAGTACCGGACATCTTATTCGTGTGTTTGGTGTGCCGAAAATTATGAGCACTCATTCGGCAGTTAAACGGAATCGATACATTTATCACTTCTCTGCTTGGCCGTGGTCTGTTTGCATGGCTAGAAGATTGATGCAATTGCACGCCTTTGATGGTTATTGTATGTCAGATTTATACGATACACTCCCCTGTTGGTCAGAATGCCAGAGTCGGAGAGCGTTTCTTTGGAGGAAGGTGGTTTACCACCGAGCGACAGAGATTGGGAATAAACAACTATCGTAATGGTAATAGCACCCAGGCCGACTGAATTGATGGTCTTGTGCGTTGGATGGACCAGAAAGCCGAAGTAATGACCGAAAACGAACAGCGACCACCCTGTTTCAACTAACGGTATGGCGCGTGTTCATGGGCCATAGACATATTAAGACATTAATGCTTTGACAATTTGGGAAAGAAAGGCAGATAAAGAAACATTGTTTTAGTGCTCTTAGAAGACGCAGTAGAGTCATCTGGGCATACCAACTCAGATATGAACTCTGTATAGGCTTTTGAATCAGACAGAATTAGCCATCATCATGAGTCGAATATTTTTGTAGTTATTCGAGTCTCAAGAATCCATGTCATGCAGAAGTTTTCAAATTCGTCTAGGACTCAAATCTCTATGCCAACAATAGCATCTCTTGTACTTGGTAATTCATTCTTTTGATATTTGCATAGCTATTTAGCACTAAATTGGTCCCCAATTCTAAACCCTTAACTTCAAGATAATCCTGAGCATTCCTATCGTATTAAAAAAAACAGTAATCATACGCTTATTATACAATATCGATCCTCTTTATCCTCTGTCAGCAATATCTTAACAGCTCCCACAGCTTAAATCTGATTACATTCTAAATACCTTTGCTCAGCGCCCCAACGATTGCCACCGTTAGTCGAACTGACCAAACATGGATACAAAAAAACCGCGCCATTCCCGTCTACCAAAGATGGGACGAATTTGGCGAAGCCACTTGTTGCACCGCCGGATAAAATATTCATCCTTGCGGCCGTGTTGTGTTTTGCGGAACCTCCACAAAAGCAACAAACCGCCCGTCGAAAGCACGGCATTTATGTGCTTCCCCAGCATGAGCTCCCGAAAAGAACGGTTGCACGGCGTGACTCTGCAACCGAGTCTGGGAGGGAAAATCGTCTTCGTCTTACAGTTTTATCAATTAGGCAATATTTCATAATTAAAGACACGAACGAGGCTTCGATCGAGCGTCTGGAGGGCTGCTTAGCGCAGCCCTCGAAAACAGTCTGATGGCGCGACACGCTGCATTATGAAAATTTAATATTGATTTAGTGTTAGGCGATCGCGGATCGTGCACGGATCGGTCGTCCTAACGCTGCAGCAGCAACCACCGTTAGGCCCTGTACAAGCTTCACCAGGGCAGAGCAGACGTCTTCATCGGTGAGAGGGGTGAGAGTTTGTACCTTTACCAACCCTCACTCACTCACTCCCTTTACCCTCTACAAAGTCCACAAGCAACACAAGGAATACATCGACAGCAAGAAGCGTTTCTTGGTTCAGCTTTTGCGGCTTCTATGAATAAATGTACATATGCACAACGGGGCCCTGCGGCAAAATTAATGACTTAAGGCAGCTCCAGCTCCTAGTCGGTGCTTTGTTTTCTATGATTTCTCTAAACGTCGGCCGGGAACCCCGTTCTGGAAGCCAACTATAAGGTGAAAGATGGGCGATTGAGATATCCAAGCGAGCTGAAAGGGACAGAGAAAGAGCAGCAGCAAGCGCCAACATAAATGGGTCTTGTTTTACGAAATGATTTATTGATACTGTTTGTTTCCCGCTAAATGCCGTACTCGAACCACACAATACCGACAAAGCGAAGAAGGTGAATAATGCTTGCCATGGGCGATGTTTTCCGATGCGCTCAGCGCGCATGGAGGCGTACGTACGTGCCGTGCATTGTCATTTATTCAATTAACACGTTTTTACGAGCATTATGAGGCAGATTTTCTCCCCTAGCTGTAATGGATCGGAGGTTAGCTAAACAGGTGTACTTAGCTAATAATGCCGCGTGTTTTGAAGGATTACATCAACACGTTCATCAACTGCGAGGAGACATAATCGTTTTATCGTGAGCGGATTGGCTCAAAGAGTCTTCATCTACGTTGGACTTTGAGAGATCTTGTGAGGTTTGCTTTGAGTATACACATTGCAGGATTATCTCCAGAGACATTGAGGGACTCCAGGGAACACGATCCTTATAATAATTACTACGCTTTGAAACATTATTTGGTGAACATAGCATACATTTCTCCCACCAATTATCTTTAACCCACGTGTTTACTTGTCTCATCCAATTTCCACTGCCCACTGTACCTTTACCGAGTGACTTCCGATGTTCCGACCGCGTTCGAGGGCGCGGTAACGCACAGACTCTAAAATTCAACAATCAAACATCGTTCAAATTGAAGGCACGAGTGCACGGGGCTGCATCAATTCGCTTGCTGGCAAGAAGCAATAGCAAACGCAGCAGGCTGCAGTCATTAGGTCCCGGTAATATCCAGCCACATAAATATTCAAATTCTCGTCTCTCTCCCGAATCCCACCCGTCGATCAGTTTATGATCGTATTTTACGCCAAATTAACTTATAAAATCAAGACTCACCAGCACGTAGGAGATGGGTGATTGGAGTGAGTCTTTGCTTTGGGAAGAAATATTGTTAGGACCAATGGCCAACGCCAGTCTAGATCCAGACCTGATCAAGAACAGACGTAATTTCGCTTATCTCTTAAATCGTTAAATACAAATACACACACCTGAAACAGGAGAAAATAGCACACACGCCTGCCATCACGATGGCAGGGAAAGGAAGACCCAGGGGCAAGAGGCCCAGAATCGTACCACTGAGTACACAGACAGACGCATCGGACGATCAACAATGCAGATCCGATCGCTCCGAAAACAGTTTTGCGTTGCTGAGCGAGTGCGAAGCAGATGTTACCAAACTCCAGGCTAGTGCCCCGAACAAATCTAAAACCCCCAATGCCACTAATATCAGTGCGTCGTGCAATAACAAAATTCCACCAGTAGTAGTGAAAAGTTCATCGGTACAATTCGTGCACAAGTGTGTAACAGCAGCTGGCGTAGTGCGTTATACTACGAAACAGACAAATAACGGTACTAATGTTCTAGTAACCAATACAAACGACTTCCGCAAATTGATAAAGCATTTAGAACAAAACAATATTGCGTTCCACACCTTCCAATTAGAGGAAGACAAATCAACGAAAGTTGTGTTATACGGACTACATGAACTTCCTACTGAAGACGTAATGCAAATTCTTCAACAAGAAAATCTAGCTCCAACTAGTGTCAAAAAACTAGCTATAAAGCAAAAACGATACGACGATCAAGCCGTATATTTAGTGCATTTTCGTGCGGGTACCACTAGCATGCAGCTACTACGAACAATCCCGGCCCTGGACCACTGTGTAGTGAAATGGAGTTTTTTCTCCAAAAGGTCAGGTCCGATGCAATGCAAACGATGCCAACTTTACGGCCACGGTGCAAACAATTGCAATCGCATCGCCAGGTGTAACAAGTGTGCGGAAGAACACAGCTCCAATCAATGTCCTCTCACCGCAGGGCCATCAAAAGGCGACGGGAAAGTACCAGAGCACAAATTAAAGTGCGCTAACTGTGGTGGAAACCATACCGCCAGTTACAGCGGGTGTCCTAAGCGACCTGCACCTAAGACTGCCAAACCGCTATCTAGGCCATCAAGTGG
>KZ061915.1:203829-214262 GCA_002091835.1 Anopheles maculatus | reverse complement strand
ATCTTAAAAACAAAAAATCCTGTGGAGTCGATGGAATTAATAACAAACTAATTAAACATCTTCCCACAAAAGCAATAGTGTTTCTAGCTAAAATTTGTAACGGTTGTCTAAACATTGGCTATTTTCCCACCCAATGGAAAATTTCTAAAATTATTGCCATTCCTAAACCCGGAAAAGACCACTCAAAGCCCGAAAATTACAGACCTATTTCCCTTTTGAGCTGCCTTGGAAAAATATTAGAGAAAATAATCTCTATACATTTACGGACCCATATAGAAGACAACAATATTATACCTGATACTCAATTTGGATTCCAACCCAATAGATCAACAACTCACCAAATACATAGACTGAAAAAAGAAATAATAGAGAACAGATCTAGAAAAAAATCGACGGGATTAGTTTTGTTGGACAATGAAAAAGCATTTGATTCTATTTGGCATAACGGGTTGTTGTTCAAGTTAATCAAGTTCAAATTTCCGATTCACGTTATTAAATTAATTAGTTCATTCCTCTACAACAGAGAAAATAGAGTTCATATAGGACTAACTATATCAGATCCATATGAACCTTTAGCTGGTGTTCCCCAGGGTAGTATACTGTCACCATTTCTTTTTAATATCTATGTAGCCGATGTTCCAACTTCCCCAAGAACCTCAAATTACCTTTATGCAGATGATTTGGCAATTACAGCTGCTGCTAAAAATCCTAGATCTATCCTCAGTCCATTAAATAAGGCACTTAAAGCGTATGAAAAATTCTGTATGTACTGGAAACTAAAATCAAATTACAACAAATCAGAAGCTATATACTTCACGAGAAACACGAGTTTCCGCAAGTTACCTCAAAGCGAGTTAAGATTTAATCATGGTACCATACAATGGAAAGACAATATAAAGTATCTGGGAGTTCAATTGGAAAGACACATGACATTCAAAAATCACATAGAAAACATATTGGAAAGAGCCGACAAACTGATTAAAATACTTTACCCTTTCCTAAACAGAAAATCAAAATTAAATCAAAAAAATAAATTGCTCATTTATAAAGTATATGTTCGGCCTATTATCACATACGCAGCCCCTGCTTGGAGTAGCTGCGCGTTGGTCCATCGTAAAAAAATTCAAATCAAGCAAAACAAAATACTTAAAATGATTCTAAATGTACCACCGTGGTACAGAACTAATGATTTGCATAAGAAGCTTAAAATTTTGAAAATTGATGATTATTTATTAAAAAATAGTATAAATTACCTTAGCAGATGTATTCAAAACTCCAGTCGGATTATTCAACAACTAGCAGGATAAGTCTATAAAATCTTCAAATAACGTTAGGTTGAACGGATTATATCTATAGTTTCTCTTTAGGATTAAGTTAGGTTAGTTACTGTATTTTAGGTTAGCTTAGTGTTTAAATAGTTTATTTTTTTAAATCGCGGTTTTTTTTTTGCATTTTTTCCGCAACTAAATAGTTCATTCAAATCAGAAAGATCTTATCACAGCAATCACTAACCTAAAAATTCAATAATCAATGTGGAGTGCAAGTTTAGCGAACCCATTATTATTTAAGTATGCATTGTTCAATAACATTATACACTTGTTCCCAATAAAACTACTACTACTACTACTACCAATGGCCAACGGACAATCGGCGTCCAGAGAGAGAGAGAGAGCATACTAAACTTTACTTTCATTCCCTTGGTGACTACCACACAGCCAATGTTGGAGGAACTCTACAGAGCCGATTGTTCTCAGTCTCAAAACATCGATCAACGTACGAAACTCGCCTTGCTTCGTTCCTTGCAACTCACGCCGTCGAATGGCGTGAAAAATTACTCCAAAATCTACAACGGAGCCACGACCACAGGTTCATAAATTTTACCTCCGAACAACACCACCAATAGTCCGAAATTCTTTTGGGCAGATTCTGCGTTGCTTGGCTCACTCACAGCACCGACAGGAAAGTGTTTTTCATGATCATGTTTTGTGCGTTTTACCTTTTTCCTGCGCGTAAATCATAACGCTTTCGATCGTTCAAATACGATCAGATATTACTACCAATATGGTCGCTCCACAAAAAGGCATGGCAAACGTTTTCCCTCTGGAACGGTTATGCAGTTGGTCATTTATGAGGCAAATTACCGCCACATGCAACGCACAGCCCGTTCCTGAACAATCGATCTAGAAGTTGAACCTTCTTTTGAAGCTGAAAACGAAACAACATACCACGCAGTACATCCTTCTGCAGCAAAGGAAGATAGAATTGTGCGTGTTGGAAGATGCGAGCGAGAAAAGGCAGCTCGTTGCAACAACCAGCTAAAATACTGTTTGTAAACAACGCTCCGCAAAGCAAATACATGACGAATGAGGATATGGAGTTGGCCCCCAGCTCCCGAGCCCCGAGTGTGCGTGTCGTTAGAGAAAATGCATCTTCTGGAAGATGTGTCCGTTGTGTGCGGTTTTTCGTTATTAATAAGCAAACAACACTGAACAGCAATCTGGTAAACGCCTCTAACAGACCCAGATGCAACGTCGATCTGTGCTGAGAATCGTGCAGAAATTTTAATTGAAGTTTCATGTTTACTATTGCCTCTCGAGAATGTGCTGTGTGCTAATGGGTAATTTGTAAACACAGCTTACAATAAAAGAAAATATTGGTTGGAAGGTATTAAAAGGCCATCGTGTTTACACGTGATGCTACATGCGCTCTAAGACAACAATATATATCACACACCAGCAGGGCATCTATCGAAGGCATCTCGTTCTGCTCTATTTCGCTTCTTCATTCCAGGTAGGAAGCGATTTACTTTGCAATTAGACCCTTGAAGAGTTCCGCTGTGAATGAGTTACCTGTACTTCGAAAGACCTCTGACGGATTCTTGTATGTGGATGCCGCTCAAATAGTTTGACCTCTACAAACTGTACCCAACGAGACGAGCAAGCGACCGAATTAATGATCTACTTGCGGACGAGATTTGAAGGAGGACAGCAACTAAGGGAAAAAAGACAAATCTTTCGTCTTACGCGCCCTGGTGACTAATGGCGCGAGCGTCTCGCGTAAACCGCTTCATTCAAACAAAAACAGACTTTACACTACCTCCCTTCTTTTGCCACCCACATCCCCGACACAGCCTAGCCAGTGATTCGGAAACTCGTTTCAGTGTGTCGAGAGTGTCGTCAAACCGTCCGTCGGTGACGCTATTTTTGGTGTAAAAAGACATTTCGCCAAGAGGGGTTGAGCCGGTCGGCGGTGGCGCAGGTCGCGAAGCAATTAATGTGCCGATGCAGAAAATAATGCAACTAAAGTGGGAGAGTCGCTAGACTGCATGCAGGGCATGCGCGAACCACACAGTTGACAGTGAAATGTTAATGAACTTTAATAACCCATGGAAGGTACGGAGAGAGTGATCGCGATATTTGGAGGAAAGATTTTTGGGATGTCCTGGTAATAACATCATAAAAATCACACCTCCTTTAGCACATTTTCCACAAGTCATATTCCCTTGAAGACGTTTGGGACTAATCGGTTTCACTCTGTAACCGTGCTCAAAAAATCACGCAGTAATATATTCAACGAGACACAAATTTCCGCCCGCCAACGACAACCAGACATGACGTGCGGCGATGCCCTTACTCATTCCGTCTGGCGAATGATACGTCACTTCCGGCGTCCTGACTCACGCACACACACACACACACACCGATGCCGAAAAACTCGGGTGACAGATGACAGAACGCGTGCCAGCAAGCGAGGTGAGAAAGACCGTTCCAGGGTGGTCTTGTGCCCGGAAGGGCAAGTTTTCGTCTCGGAAAATGAAAATAAATCCGGATGAAAAACGGTTCCAAATTGTGCTTCAAACGATCTTTGGGCGCACGCAAGCGTAACGCAGCAGACGGCCAGACCAACGAGACGAGTGACATAAACAAGCGCTTACTGCCGACTGTCGATAGAAACATTATGAACTTGAAACTGGGGATCGACACCCAGCCGCAGCAGCAGCAGCACTTGACACTGGAAGTCTTCGTCGGTGCCTGTTTGTTTGGTGCTGAATGACGCGTTTACACTGCCGGCGAAGAAGTGTTATCGATAATACGGCTTAATTACAATGTCTCCTTACATGGAGACCGACACCCAGACACATTCCACAATTGCCTGAACGCATCCACTTTAGCGCAAGACTCGTATCAATTAAGTGTAGTGCTTGACAAATGTACTGCTCGTTGGAGATTATCGACCACGAGCCATGGAACAAAGTACTATCCCCGGTTTGCAGATCGGTCGGCATGATTAATTGGATGAGGTCTAGGATGCTGCAAACAAGCAATTGAAGTTAGGCGTCTGCTTCGACTGCAAAGAGTATATTGTGTATGTGAGAGAGAGAGAGAGTAATTCTAGCATTTAAACGCTAAGAGATTTCTACTCCTCGTTTATGCCGACCAGCGATCATATACCCGATGGTGCAAATTGTATGTCGCTGTAAGTAAGCTGTAATTCTTCTGGACACGATGGGAAAGTGCAGGGCGTGAAACTAATTACAAGCACCGAGTGGCGACTTGTTTAGAAAGTGTTACATTACTCACACCAATGATCATCGAGCTTCTTGTTTGTTTGTTTCCTGAGATGCTTTGAGAAGCGTTTGGTACATTAAGAGTTCTGTGACTTATGAACCTGAGGGTATAGTTTTGAAGTCCACTAGAAGACTTGTTGCTGGAGAAAAGTTTAATTTCCAAGATAATTCTGTTTCAAACTACAATCCATATGTCTAGTTGAACGTCTTTGCCAATGTCCCTAGGATTTACTAAGTACAACCTTACTTGTTGATACAGTTGAACGGTTCCCCGTCAAGGTTATGCGTCCCGAAAGACAGTCCATTTCTCCCCAATCAACACAACACATCTTCGCTCACTAATGATGAACTCAACAAAACGTTGAAGGACTCTCCCGAGGGCTTTAACGCTGCGTGCCCTAATGTTTTCTTTCTCCGCTTCTTCTTCTCAAGCTTTTCCTCCCGAAAAAAAAACGATTGAACTGTGATCGCGTGAGGCACCAAACCTGCAACCGACAAACCGATGCCGAAAAAAGGGAAAATCAAATCCACACCACATAACCGCGTAAGGCATTACATTCATCGGCAAGGCGCCATCTAAATTACGGTGCGGTCCCTTTGTGCTGTACACACACACACACTGAATGCTGTGCACCGATTCGGGAAGTTGTTGTTCCCATTCTGCGCCACAAACTGCAGACAGAGACGAATGCCGTATGTGGGCAAACTGTGAGCACTACGTTCGATCGCTGGTTGACGATGATCGTGCACGATCGTACCCTGGCTGGCGAAATTACTTTGCATCATTTGCATGCGGTGCAGTGCAGATTGCCGATTGGCCGGGGTCTATCGGTGTGACCGGTATTTGCTTGTTTCGCGTCTCTTTTTTCGGCTGGTGTCTAAGGAAGATTATCAACATCCCCAGGGTCGGGCGCGCGCACATGCGAGAAGCAAACGAGTGTTGTAATGTAGCGCCTTATTTGGCAGAATAGGTGTTCGTGTGTGTGTGTGTATTTTCCACGCCCTTTTTTGTTGGAGGCGAAACAGGGGCCAAAAAGGGCAACAGTACATCAATGATAATTGGAGCTTTAACACACCTCGGGGGACGATTCTGAGCCACCCGGGTTGATGGAGCGTGATTAAAAGTATTTCTTTTGCATATTATATTTAATAAATACTGTTCCAAGCTGATGTAGAGGGAAAAGTGCAGTATGACAACTTTAGATCAAAACCTTGACCAAGAATCTTGAAGAATAGAAGGAACAATCCTTAAGAGTATAAAAAACCTGGAAGAAAAAGAACTCCTTCAACATGTAAGATATCATTTGCTACACTATTGACCCTTTTGACAATATTGACCTGATCTTCATATCATAATCTCTCAGCACGCTTCCATGTTTTCTGTTCCCAGTCTGTTTCCGTCAGGTCCTGCAGTATATCCAACCAACATACAACTCCGCCGCACGTTTGTACGAACTTGATACTTGCTCTCCGCCACATGATGATGCTTGGTACACCGATAAACCCTCATCGCTACATCGCCCCACGTTCACCGGGTGCGTTGATTTGTTTATGTGGCCATCACTCTTCAGCGCGAGGAAAGTATGGAAAAACACAGCAGCAGCAGCAGCAGCATCAGTGAGCATCAGATCAATCCGGTGAATGCGCAACATGGATGCACACAACGTTCTCGTTTTGTTGCCGTTTTGTCGGTATCGCCGAACGATCTTCAACGGTCGTTTGGGAAGGCGTGCACGCTTTCCGATGCACTTTGCACGGGAGAGATCTCCTGGAGGGCGACCGGTTGCCCGTAGAGCAACAGCTATCTTTCCCGGTAAATCTTTGCCGGGTCAAGATGTTCCAGCAGGAAACTAGACGCACGGTGCGATCAAGATCGTCTATCGGATGCATATTAGAATGCACCACGCAGACAGGCAATTGCCGTTGACGTGATCTACCGGTAATTGCATACTCCGGTGCATCACTCTGCCACTCACTCGTGATTGGGAAAATTTCTCCGAACGAACCGGCCGGATTATCACATTCGCGAGACTCGATTGCCACACAGAGCATTCCCAACATCATAATTTGCCTTTCAGCGGGTTGTCAGTCTGCAGCATCACACAGGGTTTAAAGTAGACTGTGTCTCAATCGTTTTGACGAATAATCTAACTTTACGTTTACATGCTGACCCCCATTCGGCATGTGTACTACATGCCATTTATTTGCTCATTGACAATGCCACGAGCGGCTCATTTGTACGCTCATAATGGGGTACGTGCATGACTCCTACCTATGTGCAAGAATAATTCACCGGTTTAGGGGGGAGAAGGCTGGAAAAGACCTCAGCCATTTTTACGAGATCTGCTCAACAAGCTTTCACGCCCTCTCGATGCAAAAGCCGACCATTTTTCTGCATGGGATTGGATGTCCGTATGCCTGAGCGTGCGCGCGCGCGCTCATGATGCTGCCCTCTTGCGATGAACCCATGAATTATTCATCTCGCTCGGCACACACTAGGCGAACACAACGAGCTGCCAACAAACCCGAGTCGGCGGCGGCTACTCTCGGTTGAAGCACTCACTTAAAATGGCATTAGCCGAGTGGCGCCTGCAGACCACCGTCGGGAACCGGGCGACTACTCGAAAGCTTCTTCACACGAACTTGCATCTCTCGTGGACAGCTGTTCGCTGGAGAAAAAACAACCACGCACTTCTTGCAACGTAAGTGAAGTTGGACTGGAGGTACCGGAGGTAGATCGTCCTAAAGGGTATGATTATCGCTACTGGCTCTTGCACGGCCAGTTCCCGGGTAGCATCTTCTGCAATCACACAGCCAAACCGCTACGTACCAGCAGGGCCGGAGGAGAAACGAAGATTGGGGAACAATGGGGCAAACAGGCGGTGATTATGGAGATGGAAAAGATTCATTCCGTGATTTGCACCTTATGCAAAAGTGCAACCCATCGATCAACGGAATCCTCGCGATCGGAAGCCGAGATTGAAGTTGCTGAAGCTGGGCCGTACAAAACAAGCCGTACATAAAGGAGAATTATGTTCGGAGGCAATGTGCCGAGGCGTCGACACACAGACAGCGGAGCCGACGACGTGGACGACGGTTAAACAAATTGCACAAGCAGCAGTGCACGGTGGTTTACGACTCCTTCTTTTTTTGCATCACACATCGGCAACATCTGGCTGGAACGGTCGATCTGGCGGAAACATTACATTACAGACAAACTAGCAAATCCTGATGAAAGCTGTTGGTTTGTTGAGGTCTCCCACAGCTGAGACTTGGGAGATTGAAGAAAAAATGCATTTTTTTGTACTTCAAGTGCACATTGTGAAGAGTTTGGTATATCCGGAGGAAGTCTGGACTATAAACTTTCT
Source organism: Anopheles maculatus (assembly GCA_002091835.1). Classification (NCBI taxonomy): domain Eukaryota; kingdom Metazoa; phylum Arthropoda; class Insecta; order Diptera; family Culicidae; genus Anopheles; species Anopheles maculatus. The sequence continues at coordinate 206,327 of KZ061915.1, read as the reverse complement.
CATCATTAGGCTTTATTCGTTGGACCCAAGATGCAAAAAAACTAGTTCAACGATTATCCTTCGAAAAAAATGCAAACAATTTCAGGAACTCTGGATCATTTGCTGTCTATTACACGTATTCTCACGCCTCAATCCATTCCAAACATAAAAAAACAACAAAATTTCAATACAATTTGTTTTTTTCGTTGCGGCCATTAAAGCCGAAGATCTCGGTAAACATCTCACACAGGCGCGTTTACGCTTTATCGAGCTCATCATTCAAATCTGCAGCCCATAAAACCACAAAGCCGGGAGCACATATTTACCTTCCCAAACCCCAAGAGATCGTTACTGTCTGCGGGAAAGAAAATTTACGACCTTCACCAGACTAACCTCAGCGGACACATCGGTAGCATCATTGTTTCTTACTGCCGTGCTGCCAAAAAGAGCAAATGCGAAGACATTGATCCTTCCCTGACAGATACGAAGACTTGGGCCAAAGATGTGCAGCACAACATTCACAACATACAATGACGAATGAATAATGCCGTGTGGACGAGTTTTGGCAAATCCGGAATACCACAAACAAAACGGAACCGAAGGCAATTAGGCTGACCAACAACTGTCGATCCATCGGACTCTTGAGGGAAAAGAAAAATATGAACCCAAAAATGGGAAACTCCCCAATACGATGCGTTGTTCTTCAAACATTCAAAACTACACTGTAGTGTGTCACAGACTCCGATCAAAACAGAACATTCCGTTGCGGTTTCTTTCGGCCCACCGTGTGGAGAAAGATTTTCAATTTCTCTCACAAACGTTCCATTTTGTGGCGGCCCCATAAAACCCACCGAACGGATCGGTTTTCCCTCTTAGGAAGCTTATCTGAAATGTGACGTAAAGTGGTAAAAGTGATCGCTTCCAGAAACCGTTCCAGGCAACCATTATTGTCATCGAATGTTCATAAAACGATCGACTGCACCCACCACCAATGACCGTGAGATGCAGGCTACCTGTCGGTGAAGAAGTGTCGATCCGACAATGTATTCGAATCCGATTAGCTAAACCGGGAGGATCACCTCTTGTATCTGCCGCTCGGATACAGTTAATGACACTGCGGATGATCACACCCTCAACAATGCATCGGATCAAACGAACCGATCGTCGAAATGGATGGAAGATTGATCGGAAAACCTTGCCCAGCCGAAGGTTCGTGTTTCTGGTTTTGAGTAACGGAAATAATGACCATTTTATTGTAATTCTATCCATTCCGTCGGCCCATCACTTATCTAAATCGTATTCAAACAAGCTGTGCAGTTTGTGCAAGCTGCAGTCGTTGGAGAAACGTCCTCTTCTTCCTTATCGGCAGAGAAATGAATTCTTAAAATTAAAAATGAATTCTTGACTTATAGAACTGGCTGTATAGAACTTGATAATTTATTCAAAAACACATTATTTATAGCTAATGCATTTGTTTACATCGCTTAAATAAATGTGTCTTATTTTCATTTTCAAAGTATGCAAACAAACTCGCCGCCATTCATCACGCAACAACGCGCGGTAGCCCTCGGTCTCCTGATAATGAATTCATAATACGCCTCTGCCCTCAAGGGTGTGCACCCATTTCAACGAGACCACCCAGAAGCTCACACGAACATGAGGCCGCACGTACACGATCTCTTGACTCTTGTCCAGACTGCTGCACCTTCACCTTCAAGTTTTGGTGATTGAATTCCGATAAATTTGCTCAACTCGCCGGGTTTTTTGGGACCTCAAATTACTGCAGAGCAAGTGGCGCTTTCACGCAATACACGCCGCAAGGTTAAGCGCGTCCAGCAAGACGTCAGGAAATTAATTACGCTGACCGAATCTCACGGTAAACTCTGATGGTCCATCATGCTCCATTCTTAGGTTCCTCAGGATCTTGTTTCCTCAATCCTCGATCCTCGGTCCAGACGAGAGAGCCGTGCAAAGCTTGAGCAAATTTTCAGCTCAGAAAAGCGCACATTTAATAATCAATTACGCTGTGCACCTCCGAATTGAGTCTGGCTGTGCCTCCCTACGGCTGGTCGTAAATCATTCAATGTTGATTTTTAATTATACACACCATCGGTGCTGTGAGATGATGGACGTGACTCTCATTGCAGGACGTTGTGTGAAAAGCAAAAGGCAATTGCGCCTTCTTGGGCGAATCAATTTCAATCAATAAAGCGTTGCCAAATGGCGCTGTTTAATTATTACATGCTACCGTAACACCAATGCAAACGATGTAGTCCACATAAACATAAACATTGAAACAAATAACACTGCAATTCAACTCAAAATTATGCTCAATTATTCCTGTCGGATATCTTTGTCTTCCGACAAACCATTCGCATGCTACAAACCAAAACCCTTGCAAACCACACAGAAGTGATGTTCCGGAGAATCCGGATTATCAATTAACAACCAATTTTTCATTAAAAATAACACATCAACGACCCAAAATGGACGCAGAAGCATAATTAAATATTGATCCT
>KZ061915.1:123094-196593 GCA_002091835.1 Anopheles maculatus | reverse complement strand
CGACGCTCTGCACACCAACCGAAAGCGTTTGTGGTGGTAGTTTCTCCCTTCAGATTCTTATTCTAATTAAAAATCGAACACGCGTACCTTGCCGCCCGGAGTGCCGGATCCGATGCTGTCGCCATACTTGTTGTTTCGTTCGCCGTGGTCGATTCCGTATCAGCACCGGAAGGGCACCCATGTCAAGACCCTCGCTGGTGCTGTGACTCGATCCGTCGATCGAGCTCTCGTACTCCGTTTGGTCTGCATCACGGCTTTCACGTCGCAGCATCTCCTCCACCGACATATCGTCATGATCCCTCCGGATCCCGGTCACGGCACCAACGATCAGTACCAACAGCATCAACGCACACCACCGCCCGAGAACGTGTCGTCGTGTGGAACACATTTTAAATCTCATTCTCACTTTCTTCCTATTTTCTATCGCCACTCATACACACACACACACACACACATCTTTCCCTTCTTCTTTTCACTTCTTTTCACTCGGTTACGCTTCCGCGTTTTGTGGTGAACCCCGGATCACAATATTCGCACCAAATCGCACGCTAATCACTGCAACACTGCGGGCAACGCACTTGCTTCTTGCATTCTTCTGGCACACTTCTTTGCTCCATTCGCTTTGCTTACTTATCACACAACAAGCCACTTGCAACACGCGACACAACCAACTATCGACGTCTAGCCAACTCACTCACTTGTCACAATGGCGAGCGAAAGCATCTGAAAGAATAACAAAATGAAAGCAAAAACGTTAATTGTGTACGAACACAAAAACAGATCTCTACCTAATACCTCATGCAGAGCGTCTAGCACTAGGACTGGTTAGGAAATAACTACTACACCGAAATATTGCTCCCGGCATAGTTTTATTCACTCGATAAACAGTTGATGACACGTGAAAATCAGCACCATTACGCTACTGGTGCTGGTTTTATACACCCCAGTCATAAAAATCTGATCAATCTACTGTGTTTCTTGATCGTGGCACCATGATCAACACCACGCACGCACACGCGTTTCTTTCCGAACTATCCTGAACCGGTAACGAACGACCTCGAAGCGATGTTCGAGCTTGTTTTTCTCGAGATCGAATGTCAAAAATCAGCTGCCCGGTCTGGCCCGGTGGACCTGTACAATGAGACTGAGGATAGCAGAGTCTCAAACCGGTTTCCCGTCCGGTACCGGCAAAATACTGTGTTATCGCTATCGTCGGGAGCCTTCCTCAGAGAACGGTTTATTGTTGTCTGTGTGCCGAAAATACCCTATTATTCAATTCGAGTCGATATTTTGATCAGCTAGGGTGGTACAGATGTGATCCACTAATCTACCAGCCTTTGGCCCAGCGTATCCGACACGGACTTGGAATAGGCAATTTGTCGCTATTGAAGCAAACCAGTCTCTGATAGCGCTCGTAGCGTCAGACAGTGTGTGGTGATGGTGATCTACTCTAATGTATTCTGTGCGAACATTTCAATCTCGGCTGAAACTAGCCATCTAACAACCACTTTAATTCAATACTTGAAGAAACGCTCGACTGAACGTCAAATATTCGACAAATAATGAAGGAATACGTATGCAAAAAATGGCTTCTAGTGAAGCTACAGAAGAATGTAGAATCCTCCTGTTTGAAGCTAACTTCGATCGATTTCACACCCAAACTAACCTCATCACTCACAGACCGTTTTCATCGTGAGAAAGTTTCTCCATTTCCCAAAAATCTCTCCAAAACTATCGATCGTCAACATTTACAACGACGTCTGGGGAAAAAGGTGTGATTTTAGGGCGGGAAAAACAACACCTACGGTCTATTGTTTTTATTGCTGTCAATAAACGTGAAAGGTCACATCGGTAAACATTTGGCCATTGGGTTTCGGGAAATGCTGTGCGTTGTCAAAATACGTCCAAACTAACGTTCGACCTGCAAAGGCATCCTGAAAATCTCGTCTCATTTGTCTTTCGCTTTATCTCACATACAAATGACTGAACATTCCATACATTACAAACACACAGACACAGGCACACGTTAAAGGCTAAAGAAAAGCAAGAGTAAATATCCGATGCAGTTCTGCATGACTCTCGGCCTACAGTTGGAATGTTCCTCACTGAGCAAACGAGCAAATAATGTGCTCGATTATGGTGCGGAACAAGTGGCCAATAAAAAAAACCACCGACCGAGCCCTTTCATATTATTTTGGAGTAAAAAAGAATCCACTTACCGACTTGATCAACATAGCGCGTATTCTACCGATTCAGGAACCGGCCGGCTGCACTTACCATCGTCATCAGCATCAGCATCATCGCCGACACCGTCATCGACAGTGGTTTGCCGAGGAACTGCCTCTCTGCGTCCACGAGGAAGGCGCGATGAAAAATGGCATTGCATTGATAAGGGCGTCTATAATTACTTTCTTTCGCCAGACGTTCGTATGCTGCACCGGCTTCTTTGCGAAAAAATGTTTCTTTCAACCCCCCTTTTTCCAGGCCGTGTCAATTAGTGTGAGGCTTTTTCGGTTACGTTCTTTTGTACGCCAAACATTCTTTGCTCTTCCCGCTCTCTCTCTCTCTTCTCTCACACACAATGCACATTTAACAACTTTATTCGCCCCAAAAAACACTCGTCCAACCCACACACGTACTGACCTTTTGCAACAACGCCGCCACGATGCTCAACAATTACCTCGTGATGCGTGATCGCATTTTTTTTTTTTGCTCGGTTCAGAAAGTGCACCTCCTGATCGCACCAACGAGCAGTAGTTGATCGATAATTTCTCACGCACTTCGATCACTTTGACAGGTGCCTCCACCCACCATCATCCACCCAAACGCCTCAGTGGCTCAGCTTCGCACCGTATCTTATCAAGGCAAGTATCGTGAAGCGAAAGCCAGATCACCAACACCACGGTTGAGCATTGAGTTTCCTTCTCGTTGTGCGTTTTTCCGGCACACACACGTACGGCTTCGGCGGTACCGGTGACAGAACGTCCGACGTCCCGTGAATTCGCGGATTCGGTTTGGTGCACTCGCGGATTTGGCTATTTTAAGCTCCAGTCGAAAGAACACACCGGTCCGCCGGTTCCCGGCTCAGGACGCAATAGCGCCAAGATCATCGCCGTCGTGCACGGTAAATGGTTTCATGTGGATTTGTTTGTGCATTCAGAGAGCAACCTAACACTAACACTCACTTGCTGTTACTGTTTTCATTCGGTTAATACGGTACTGACAAAACATGTCATCCTTTACACTGGCTTCACTAGATCACTTGCTTCAAGCTTGACGCGAACGAGACCGAGCACTACGAACCGCACGGTTCAACATCCCGAAGTGTACTGATCGTACGCAGAGACAGGAAAATCGGTTAACAGCGATGCTCTCAGCATCCGTAGCCATTCTCTCTCGCGAAACCAATCCTCTCTCACGATCGAATTTGAAATGTTTCAGCAAGTATGATATCGGTATCGATAGATTTGTTTGTTATTTTGGTTTAATTTTTACGAATCTAAAGGAATGTGAAGGATTATTCTTGACTTACCAAAGGTAATGAATCAATCTGAAGTTCTCATATGAAATATATCCCCATTTTCAGCTTTCAGAAGAAGAAAAAAGCTACGACGAGAGAACTCTTGAGCTCTTTGATGAAGAACGCGTCCACGTGGTTACCTTGAAAATTTATTTTGAATAATTCCGTTGAAAAAGGATGATTTAAACATATATTGTTCAAAACAATCTACTAACAAAGAACCAAATTATGCTTCAAATGAATTAATAAGGTATCTTAAGACCTTTTAGAAGTTCAATTTGTTAGTTAAAAACATGCAATGAAAGCCAACCATTTCTTCCATTTCAAACATGAAACTTTTCACCCGTTTGGTTTGAAATATTTCACGCGCTGGATATTGCATGCAAACTGCATACGCTAATGCCGGAAGTAGCGTGTGGAGTTAATTTATTCCTAATGTTGGCACGATGTTGAAGCACTTATCTAAGCTCTTATTTAAACAAAGGCCATATACACGAACGTAAAAGATAAAAAAATAGTATTTAAACACTGACATGCTGTAGAAATGATCAAGACAGCTTCTAGACCAAGTAGTACTTGAATTAAGCGAAGAATCCCAGCCAAATTAAGTCGGTATATCCCTGAATCGAAAAGCGATTGAAGCCGTAAATATGAATAGCATCCGTTTCAGCAATTGATCGCCTGCTAATACCCTCGTTTTTCCTATCAATCAATTACGGATTTAAATAATATGACACATATGAGATCATTTCTCAGCACACAATTCATTGATTCCCGTCAAAATGTAAAACAGTTTCCCAAACCCTTCATTACCCTAACTAGGCGGGGAAACACCCCAAGCTACATAGTATCCTCTAACGAGACTATCATGCCCATCCCTGGATCATGACCTTCCCGGTGTAGTAATACCAGTACCAGTCCACACACACCCGAAGGATTATACTTGAAGCTCATTCTGGATGCAACTCCGCTGACCTTTCCCCGAACAAGCACTAATCTCTCCACAATTAGCTAGAACCTTAGCGCCTGCTAACCTGATCGCTGGAGATGGTTCTGGCATCGATCACGTGTATGGATGCGACTAATAACCGGACCGGTAGTAGCGATCGATGCCTGATCGAACATCTCGCAATATACAGGAATTATTCTCACGTCGTCGATCGTCACTGGTAGTATTGTAATGAGTGGAATATTTACTTTACGGCCGTTACGGCTCATCGTGCACGTCAAGCTAGTGTCGCACCCGTCCCGTAGACACTGTCGTCTGGATTGGGAGTGGAGTTGCATTGCAAGCGCCTACCATATTCAACGATTCCCGGTAAGCATTACAGGAAACTGTGCTTATCAACGTTTTACTGTTCCTGTCGACTGTTGCGGATGACGCCGACTGTTGATATTTCTCGGAACAAACATCGCGAAATCCGGAATTTGGGGAAAATTTCTTCAAACCGTGAGAAGCAAGTGTTTTCCGAGCTGGAGTTGTTCACAATTTTTGTATACTCATCGAAGACTCACCTTCAAAACACTCAATGCTCGATCAAGAACAATGCCTCCATGGGGGATTCGATCCGCAATGGCCCGCTGTGCCTGTGCCGCACACGGTGGTAAATAATTCAACTTTAATTGATCAGTCACATCTATCTTGATTTGCGCACTGTTTGTTGCAGCACCATCGCTAACCTGTAGTTCTAACACGCATTCTAATCGGCCACAGGTAGATGGGGCATTAGTCAGACGTGGTCTTCCCCGTACATCAGAACGCCACCAGGTGCTTGTGTATGTTAGTGCACGGTGTACTACCACTACTACTCACACGCCAGCAAGCTCACGATTCCCACCGACGAACGTACGCTCTCGATCGCGGAGATGGATCCGCAGTTCGATTTTCGTTCATAAATAAACACCGCCATCCGAACGGAGTGTGATTCCACTCGGCACGCTTGCGACTGACGCGGGATACGAGCGATATCTTCCAGCCTGCGAGTGTCTGGATGTCACGCAAACTTTTGCCCTGTACACTATCCAGTGCTAGTGAGTGATTTTTGATCCCGATAGCAGGTGGCTTATGTTTTCCGGTCCAGTTAATCGTCACTCACACGTGTAATTGATTATTGTGTACAAGTGAACTCCCTCAAAAACACCGTGCAGTATTTCCAAAATGGGCTCCAGGGCGAATCGTGCAGGACTGTCACCACAGCAGTCGGCTGCTGGTAGATTTGCTATCATTCTATGCTGCACCGGACTGCTGGGCGTTGCTATGGCTTGTGTAGGTATTTGCTCGTTTCCAAAGTAACTGCGAGACTAGTTATGACTCCGACTTGGATGTGTAATAACTGTTCTACGATTTGCACGCTTCAACAGAACGGTGGCTACAAGATACGGGTGAAAAAGATTGAGAACTGTGCCGGTTCGGATGCGATTATCACTGCCGATGAAAACTTCACCGTGGTGTTGACGAAAAACTGCGAAATCAAATCGCGTGGCTGTGTGCGGTTTAAGGACTTCAAGACGGGCAATGCAAAGTACACCATCTCCAAGGACGGTGTACAGGTGCTGCAAGGTTCGGCCGACATCTGTGATCAGGCATCGCGTCCAAGGCGTACGGAAAACATTGCGGAGGTGTTGCGCAGTTTGGGCGTTCCCGAGAAGTGTCCTATCAGCGCGGTAAGGCAGCCTCACGTTGGTCTTTGGAGTTGTGAGTTTCTCATTACAGTATTCTCCTCGTTTCAGGGTCAAATTTGTACTGAGCCTAGCCAGGCGGTGAATATTAATCGCTTCAAGCAATATCTTCCTCTTGCACGGGGTGCTATCGCTGTGGACGTTGCCGTCCAGCATGATTCGGTGCGTGTCGTTACGAAGGCTTGAGAGATGATCGCTTATAACAATTGATCTTTCTTCGTTTTCAATTACAGGGCAAAAGTTGCTTCAAAATTCGTTTCGACATCACCAAATAGGACGACAGCAATGAGAGCCAATTCTCCAGTGGACGTGTGCTAGAGATCAATCGAACTAATTGTTTTGTTTCAAGAATAAAAATTTGTTATACAATTTGTGTACGTTGCAAGCAAGTGTTTTTTGCTTTGGAATATCTTTATAGTATCACATTGATATACGGAATATACCTCTTTGGATTTCCATTTCTGGCTACTTTAACTTAACCTTTGCCCGTAGCTGGCTAGAAGTCAGACACGCGTACCGGAAGACGTGCCCAAATGAGGTTAGATATTCGGACCTGCCGAGAGATTCATTCCTGACTCAAAAACATGAAGTTCCATCAAGGATTAATACATTATATTAGAGGTATTGCTACGGTCTAGTCGAGATTTTAACACATCTTGTTCTTTGGCTTTAGACCTCGGATTGTTTTGGCTTGCTTTTGATGACATCCTTGATCTGCTTTACTCGTAACCGAATGGTCAACCTTGCCTGCTTGAAACCCGTCTCGATGGAATTTGATACCAATGCCGGACGTGATATTAAATTGCACATTACCCTATACGATGTTTTGTACGGAAATAGTCGAAATAGTGGTCTAGCCGGATGCCGAGAACGTGAACACATATCAGAGAACAAATAAGCAACTAATGCTCCATTAAAAGTTGATCTCAAAACCACACTTTACAGATTAACACTTCAGCACAAACTGTTATTTGTTATCAATCCGAAATTGTTTTTGATATTCTAGAATATTGCACCAAGGAAATACGGTTGAATGTTATCGTCTATAAAATGAATTATAGATACGAATTAAAATCCATAGCGATGGAATACTAATTATTGGTTTAGAAAGCTTATAAAACTTTCATTTCCTGTAATATTAAGCTATATAACTCTATACCCAAAGCCTGTTAGCTCACCAAAGTTAGGACTGCTGTTTCATCGAACGGCCGCGCATAATGGAATCCAGATATTTGTATCTATATTTTCTGTTCCTCCTAAGTACAATAGCTCCAGGTTCTTTGGCGTGTGTATGTATCTATAGTAAGCATGTCTCACCTGTTACTAATTCTGTTCCTTGTACAGAAAGAAGGATACTCCATAAAGGTGAACAGCATCGAGAACTGTGCCGGTCCGGATGGAATTATAACACTTACGGACGATGCCGCCCTTACCATGCAGGACGATTGTTCCCTTATGATGCAGGGATGCGTGAAGGTGAAAAATTTCAACACTGCTGCTGGTACGATCAGCGTGTCGAAGAATGGGAATGAACTGTTTCAGAAACCGATCGACATCTGCAAAGCGGGATCTAAAGTACCATTTCTTGGAGATTTCCTGCCCGCTGGCGTATGTCCACAGAGTGAGGTAAGAATTGAGCGAAAACTTTAGGTCATGAAAAGTGGTCCCCCCTATCCAAAACCTATTACCTTGCAGAATGAACTCTGTGCCGATCCGAACAAGAAGATTCCGTTGAACCGTTTTAAGAAGATGATTGGCATCATGAAAGGCTCAATGGCGATCGAGCTAAATCTGGATCACGATTCGGTTTGTATTGAGCAAGGAGGAACTTCCTTGACGAAGAATGTTTGCAGTAACTATTCTTATCGTTTCAGGGTAAAAGCTGCATCAAAATTGAAATGGAGATTTCGAAATAAAATTACACATTTACACAGAGACAAACATGAAATGTGTTTAATTGTGTTGGTGTTTGGCATAGGTAGACGCTTAATATAGCAATTAAAGAGGCATCATCTAAATTAAAATGAGAATTTCACTTCAATTGTGTAATGATAGGAGTAATTATTTGCTCGGCGATGTGCAAAAATATAAAATAGAGATTGAACTTCAATGCAATACAGCTAAAAATATACCAACCGAACGATGATATTTACCCTGTGTAAAAATGTATCCGAACATGGTACTGTATTGTAAATCAGCATAACAATAATCATGATCAATGACTGTAGACACCGATTTTATTTCGTAATCACTTTTTTGTTTTGCCCAGCAACACCAGACCAAAATGACTGTTATGACTGCCTCACTGACGTATTACAGTATATCCGATAAGCGTTGCACTTAATTACACCGGAAATGTACCTGGTGCATTCGAACGTGGTGCACGCGGAGGATTATAAATATAAACCGGTGCATAAACAGCTCGTTAATCTAGTTGTGAAGTTTTAAGCTACTACTAATCATGCCTACGATGAACTCGTCCCGAAGTATAGTGGTGTTTTTGGGAATACTCATTCTGTGTCACGCCCGAAGAGCCAGAGCTTGTGTAAGGAGGTGCTAGTAGCAAGTTAACCTTTTTCGATAAACTCCCTATTCCTCTTCTACCTAACAGAACGGTGGCTATGAGCTAATCTTACACAGCATCGACAACTGTGCCGGTGAGGGACAGGTGGTGACGATCGATCCCAAGTCAACCATCTCACTGACGGACGACTGTAAGGTGAAATCGAAAGCTACGGCACGCACTACCGGATTCGAGACGGCTCAGATGGATGTTACCATCACCAAGAACGGACTGCCAGTCGTAAAGGAATCGGTGGACATTTGTGCCAATCTGGAGGATGCTGCCAGCAATAAGGAGGCGGCCGAAATCATCACCATGTTTGGCGTGCCGGATCATTGTCCGGTTGCGGCTAGTGAAATACGCACCGACGAAAGTCAAACGTACAGCTTGGAGAAGTACAAGCATCATCTGCTGGTAGCGCAAGGTCGCTCGATCGTCGATGTACTGGTCAAACATGATAAGGTAAATAGTTGGCTTGTGGTGAATTGGTGAAACAGATTCGGACACTGAATTGTTGTCATTTTTACAGGGCGAAAGCTGCTTCAAGATCGATTTGGAGGTAACTGCTCCGAATCTTGTAGGTTAGTGTGATTGAAATATTGTGTACTACGCAGTGTGATCTTTGCCACTAATCAAAAGGTGAATAAAGCTCTGTAAAAACGAACGCTTTTATGACCTTCCAAACGTGTACTCCACTACAGTGGCGAGAGTGAGAATAAAGCTCTTGGTGAGAAGAGAAGCTCATCGCTCACACCCTCCGTACATCTCACTGTAGTGAGTGCCTCTCCCATACATACAGGGTGACTACCATATTTGTAAAATTTAGTATGCCCCTTATTTGATTCGCGTCTCAGGTTTGATCCACCGTACCACTTAACGCCCGGTGACCGGTGACCTTCAAGACGGAAAACAGACGTTTGAGTCTCTTTGACGAATTGTGAATGAGTCAACGCTTCATTCATAAGCCGCCGGCTGACCTCGGCGTAGTAAAAGGAAATGACCCACCGTAGCCCAAATGTGACCGGAGCCATGGTCAAGATCAATAGCAAAGCTGGGGACTTTTGAATCTGCATGGCTGTGATGACAAAAACCGTATTGATTTTTCCAACTCCAAAACTAACGTTTTCTCATGGTCGTGTTGAATAGCTTGAAGTTCCCGTCTTCATTTTTTGTGTGTCTAAATAGTGGTTAAGCATTATAACTATTATTGGGTGCGACGATTAGCTCGCTTCGACTCCTAAACGCACTTTAATAGAACAAAACCACTCTACCGAAACCACGAATAACAAACTAATTTGGTGGAACAATTAAATTCCACCATGAAAATCGGCCTGTACCGGCTTGAACCCTATCATAACGGGTCAGTCTTTTTGTGGTGACAGTACACCCTAAACCGCATCATGCTTGCCGGTGTAGTTTTGCTGTGTGCGCTTTGTCTACTGCTGCCGATTACCGGATACGCGGTTCCCACGCAACCGGTACCATCGCTACTGGCCAGCCCATTGGTCCCAGCTCCATCCCAGCCCAAGGACACTTCCGACTTGGGCCAGAATGACCTCCAGCGAACTAAGCGTAATCTGGACATTGGTGGTATACTGAAGACGATCGGGGTTGGGGTGGATGTCGGCGGACCTCAGCTCAGCTTCAACACACCGAACGTAACGCTTGATACACCGATCGGTACGATCGGATGTCTCGGAGGAAATAGTCGCAGTCGACGGGATGACGGCAGTGGACGGAGAGGAGAGGCCGAATCGCTTGAGACGAGCGAGGAACGGAAGGGCATTGCGATAAACGTATCGATCTGAGATATCTCGAGGATCGTGTGCAACGTGTGAGCCTATGCTTGCGTGTGTGTGTGTGTTTGTATGCACTTATTGGAATGAGTTTTATGCTCTATGCGCTGTTGTCCTACAGAAAAGCCGGTTTTTGGGATGTAAAAAATAAAAGCACACCGTTTGTTTGTTTTTCGTTGTTTCTTATTGCACCAATTGGATCAGATCGGGGTGAGCATGTCTCTGATTCACCACCAGATATAAACTATTCTTGTCAATTTGGAGCAATGTTTAACAGTGTGTTGTTATATTTATTTGTAATAAATGACATTTATTAATTTATTATTAGTATTCCTTGTTATCTGTTTGTGGTTTTCTTCATTTATCTTTCTTTTTTCATTTAAGTTCATTCATTTAATTTAAAGTACTTTACTTTGAAGCTTCTTGCAAAAAGTAACAGCGAACAAACACATCCCAACTCTTTAAAGAACCTTACAAATTGAAAATTAGAAATAAAAACATGCGATTGAACGATGAACCTTGTATCGCAAGTAAACAAAACACTCCCCCCAGCTAGACTAACGCACAACAATCACAAGACACGCTAAACCACAATTCCCTGGTTGCCCGTAGTCCCTTCCGAAAGGGCTCACGATCTCTCGCACTCTGTTGCAACATCACCAAAGTGGGTGTATTTTTGGGGTAAATTTGTAACTTCAAAAACTAGTTCCAGATGAATCAATGGAGACCGTTCTGCGAGTGTGCATGGGTACGGTCTTTCCCACCATTAAGGTCGGCGTTGGCCCTGGAAGTCGGCGTATTTCCCTACCCGTGCAAAGACCACAGACGACCGGGTGACTCTGGTGGTGCGACCTTGCAGACAGCGAATTGTTTCGCGAGACTATGTTTCCGCCGACTGGTGTGCACAGAACCCCAACCCCTGTTATCCCCTCTCTCTCTCTCTTTCTCTCTCTCTCTCTGCAACAAAAAAGCCGAAATTTCCTCCAGCAGCTAGAAACCATATAAAAAGATCTTGTAACCGAACGAGTCACGTTATCCAGTGATCATCTCGTGACGGAGAAACACGTGTGATTGAAGACTTACGCGAGTGGACAAAACGTGAACCTACTTACCCCGAGAATGAAGGTCCAGATTGTGCTGTGTGTTGTGTTGTTGGCGGTGGTTTGCTGCTTTGTGTCGGCGGAAGAAACGAGCACGGATCGTAACAAGCGACACGATTATGGCGGTTTCGGCGGTGGCTATGGAGGATATGGAGGATACGGAGGATACGGTGGCAATCGGTATCCAGGATTCGGTCTTGGATACGGTGGACATGGACACGGCTATCCGGGCTACGGTGGTGGCTACGGGCTGTACGGTGGAGGACTTGGATATGGCGGTCATGGATTCGGTCACGGTCACGGTGGATACGGTGGTTATGGAGGACATGGTTACGGAGGACATGGTTATGGAGGATATGGTGGATACGGCCATGGTCACGGTTATCCTGGTTTCGGAGGATTCTTCGGCTAAGCCGTGTGACAGTGATGAACAGAAAGCATCGAACTGTTGGGCAGATTTCAAGCGGACAGAACGATCGGAAACATCAGTTAAAGCCAAATATACCAAAATGTGTTATGTTGTTTGTTAAAATTGTACAATGTCTAAAAGAAAATGGACAGGAGAGTGGTTTGAAAGTGAAAACATACAGTTCAAAACGCAAAAATCAATACTCACGATACTCTGGTTCAATCTGCAAGACTCGGTGATTCATCGTGAGGTCCCATATTATGCGAATAAAAACCCGTTCCTGTAACATTAAATCTGCCTTTCTTTTTTACCCGTTGGCCTTGGACAGATGGTAGCTACTTTGGAGATTATTTATACACCATGTTTCGTGCTGTAACATGACGAGAATTTAAACCATCGTGACGCTAATCTACATCCAGTGTCACAAGTGTGACATTAGGTCAACTAATTATTGTCCGTGAACTTTAAACATTTGCGAGTGTCTTTACGTGACTCTATGGGCGATAATTCCTGGCAATGTCTTTACCAATCAAATCTGAAGCGTTTCTCAAAAAGAGCCATGCAATCTACCGTAAGTCTAGTGCGCTTGTATAGATTTTAATTGCATTTATTTACTCAAAACACGGCATTCTGTCGTTATTGTCTAGCGAATCTTGGAACATAAAATCGAAATGGAAAGCAAACAAAAGCCAAATAAAACGGAGGCATTTTATTATCCTTCTCTTCATTCTAGTAAGTTTAAGAGATACATACGCTATTAACGCAGCTCACAGTTCGCACACTTTCATCTAAAAAAAACGTTAAGTTTGCATTCATTTGTCGTGCGGGTACGGTTACATGAAGTCTGCCTTCTTAAGTGACCGGATGACACTCATCATCCGGGATCTTAGGTAATTTGTTGCTAAAGTTTCTAAACTTCCTTTTTTTTTCTTGTCTGAGGTAATTATCGCTACTCTACTAGTACGGATCGAAGATAAAGTATGTAGCAGGAAAAAAGAAAACGCATCACGTACGATAGCGCGATCACGTATGGCGTTCGTATTTGCATCTATGCCCGCAGGACGGGACCATATCATATGCGCTCTATTTACAACACTGGCCGGCAACAGAAGCTGCGCGCGCGACTAAACGAGTGGTTTCATTGATGCATAAAACAATTACACACATAAAACGGTTTCCAGGACCGATTTGTAAACCGTGCCGCCGGAAAACCCAAATAATAGCTGTCGCGACTTTGATAAACCGTTGGTAAATGGTGTCAGTTGTAACGAGAGGAGATGAGAACTGGGGTGGGAAGAGAACTGGGCAAGTCTTCTCGCGCCAGCACCTTACTTGTTGGCCGCGATCTGCTTCATACGGTTCAGAGCACTGCCCGCCTTGAACCATTCGATCTGCTGCTCGTTGAACGAGTGGTTCAGCTTGATCTTGTCCACCTTACCGTCGGTCTTGATCTCGCAGTCCACCTGCTTGCCCGGGGCAAAGTTGTTCAGACCCAGGATTGAGATCTTCGAGTGCGGTTGGACCTGGAATGGGATAAGGAAAACCGTTTGTAAAAGTTCCTTTTCTACTGACTTTACTTCCATTTACGAATACCTTATCGTAATCGGCGGGGTTAGCGAAGGTGAGTGGGAGCAGACCCTGCTTCTTGAGGTTCGTTTCGTGGATACGGGCGAAGGACTTGGTGATGATGGCACGGCCGCCCAGATGACGCGGTTCCAGGGCAGCGTGTTCGCGGGACGAACCCTCGCCGTAGTTTTCATCACCGACGGCAACCCAGTTGATACCCTTGGCCTTGTAGAAACGAGCCACATCCGGTACACCGGCCCATTCGCCCGTCACCTGGTTCTTGATTTTGTTCATTTCGTTGTTTTCGATATTGGTGGCACTGAAGACGAAAACGCAAGAGAAGTGGACATTCAATCAATTGCTCTTGGAAATTTCTGTAAACCAGCCTCAAAACCTACCCAATGAACATGTTGTTGGAAATGTTATCCAAATGGCCACGGTACTTTAGCCACGGACCGGCAGCCGAGATGTGATCGGTGGTGCACTTGCCCTTAACCTTAATCAGCACGGTCATTTCACTCAGATCCTTACCATTCCACACATCGAATGGTTCGAGCAGCTGCAGACGCTGGCTCTTGGGATCCACATCGACCTTCACGCGGGAGCCATCCTGTGAAAACAGGGCAAGAAATAAGCGATTACAACCTTGACCCATATAACAACATACTTTCCTCCGGGCGTAATTTGTATCGAAGAGGCTTTTTTGGCGCATGCCGCCACTACTCTACAAAACACCGTCAACAACTGATAAGATAAGGCATCTGCCACGCGATTAGAGCAAAGGAAAGGTTCAGGTGGTTTGTGAGGGAGTATGGGCGGTTGGTTTAGCGTGCTGCTGCTGGACTTAAGGACTTTGAACGTCGGAATCACGTGGCATTTGGTGTAGCGCGTGCCTCTTCTTCACCACTTACCGATGGGGGTGCTTCGTAGGTGTCCATGCCGGGGTCGAATCCCTTCTGCGGGAGCTCATCACCGAACGGCGAGTCTAGCTTGAACTTCTTGCCATCGGATCCGGTCAGTTCGTCGGTCAGGGGGTTGAAGTTCAGTGTGCCAGCAATCGACAGAGCCGTCACCAGTTCAGGGCTAACAAAAATCGATTATTACTTAGAGTTTAACAACATTGTTTGCAAGCTTTTTACCAACCTCGTGACGAAGCAGTGCGTAGCCGGGTTAGCATCATTACGACCGGTGAAGTTACGGTTGTACGACGTGACAATCGTGTTCTTCTCGCCCTTCTTCACATCCTTACGATCCCACTGACCGATGCACGGTCCGCAAGCGTTAGCCAGCACGGTACCACCGAAATCCTTGAACGTCTTCGCAATACCGTCACGCTCGATCGTGGCACGGATCTGTTCCGATCCGGGTGTCACATTGAACGGAATCTTCGACTTCAGACCGTGCTTCATGGCGTTCTTGGCGATCGAGGCGCAACGGCCCATATCCTCGTACGACGAGTTCGTGCACGAACCAATCAAACCGACGCGGATGTCCATCGGGTATCCGTTCTTCTTTGCGTTCGCTCCCAGCTTGCTGATCGGGTGGGCCAGATCCGGCGTGAACGGTCCGTTGATATGCGGTTCCAGTTTGTCCAGGTTGATCTCGATCACCTGATCGTACTTAGCGCCCGAATCGGCGGTCAGCACACTGGTCTGGTACTTGCCTGCTTCAGCAGCAATCGCCGAACGTCCGGTCGATGCCAGATAATCCGCCATACGCTTGTTGAAGGGGAAGACCGACGTGGTGGCACCGATTTCCGCACCCATGTTACAGATCGTAGCCATGCCGGTACACGAAATCGAATCCACACCCTTGCCCATGTACTCCACGATCGCACCAGTACCGCCCTTCACCGTCAGTATGTCGGCCACCTTCAGAATGACGTCCTTCGGCGAAGTCCAGCCGCTAATCTTGCCGGTCAGGTTCACACCGATCACGTTCGGGCACTTCAGCTCCCACGGAATGTTGGCCATTACATCGACGGCGTCAGCGCCACCCACACCGATGCAAAGTCCACCCAGACCGCCACCGTTCGGGGTGTGCGAATCGGTACCGATCATCAGCAGGCCCGGGAACGCGTAGTTCTCCAGAATGATCTGATGGATGATGCCGGAGCCTGGCTTCCAGAAACCGACACCATACTTGGCACCGGCCGTCGACAGGAACTTGTACACTTCCGCGTTGATGTCCTTTGCGCGGGCCAAATCCTTCTCGCCGCCGATCTGTGCCTCGATCAAGTGATCACAGTGGATGGTCGACGGGACGGCGACTTTGGGCAGTCCGGACGAGATGAACTGCAGCATGGCCATCTGGGCGGTGGCATCCTGCATCGCGACACGATCCGGTCGCAGCCGCAGGTACGAGACACCGCGCTGAATGTCCTGGTTGGCCGGATCATCCAGATGCGAGTACAGCACCTTCTCGCTGAGGGTTAGCGGACGTCCGAGCCGCTTCTTCACCACCTCCAGATTCTTCTGCAGCTTCTCGTACGGCAGGTACACATTCTGGTCGAACTTGGACAGGGCGACCTTGGATGCGGCGGCACACGACGCATGGAACTGGCGCTGCTGTGCATCAACGGCGTACCGGGCAACCTTGCGGGCCTGAAACAAGAGAGGAGGCGTGGTGAATTATTTTGTAATCGTAAGCCGAAAAGAAGAAGCTACAAGCTATCTGCTGGAAATCGACACGCAAAACAAACAAATCGAAGTGGCAATGTTGATAATCATAATCAGCGGCACCAATGCTGTAAAAACATTCACTGCAGCTCATCCGGGGCTATGAGCGATCTGTTTAGCCATTTCCGTTGCCGAAGCATCCAGAAAAAGTTGATGGTTGGCGATATGTGAATGTACGTGATCGATGCAAACTTTGCAAACATCCACTCGTGCGACGAATCGTTCCGTGCACGATGCCGGGAAGGGCAGTTGGACGGAAAGGTAAACAAAAATAGAAAATACGTCGAGCGCGAGATAGGCCTGCTGTGTGGGAGAAACTTTGATCCTCAACCGGCACGTGATACGAAGGTGGGGCGAAATTTGGGGCGGGCGGCAGCCGTTCCGTAACGCGGCGATTGAACGTAAATAAACAGCTAAAGTAGGAAGAATTAGCAGCACCAGCAGCAGCCGTAGAAGATGCAGTTCAGCACTTCCCAATGACATTTCACAAGGACAATAGCCTTGAAAACGGCCGAAATACGAAATACGCCACCATTCGTCGACATCGGCGAAGGCCGGACGTTTTTTTTTGTTTCTTTTACGTCGCTTCTGTTATCATTGCTTCCAAGAACAACAAACGTCACACGGTGTCACAAGCTGGAAGATGGAAGCTTGAATGAGTTCGTAATGCGAAAGAAGCAAAAGAAGGAAATTCCAAAGCCTACTGTTGGTCACTGCTGTTATCTGCAAATCGGTGACCCAATCGCGTAAGCCTTCTCCAAACCGGACCATGATAACAAAAGCGGAACACCCACATGTTTGAGTGTGTATGAGGAGAGCAAGAATGGGAGGCGGAGAAGGGATATGCAGGAGAGACGTTTAATTGTAGTTCCAACGCGGCGCCATTTAAAACTCGTGGAAATCTGTTTCACACACGTTTGCACATACACGGCACACCAATTCACACGTCCTCCTTTCTTCGCCCAGCAAAAGCCGGCCCTTCGGTGTCTCTGGTCCGAAAGACCAGGAGCAAAAAGTTTGCAAAGAGCTCGAATTTTCTCTTAGTCGGATCGATTATCTAACCACCCCTCGACGACGACGTCGAAGAAGACAGTTTTCTCGACCGATGTTCTACTTTTCGCAATCACACGCACACACACACTTGGTCGAAACTAGAAGGACCATACGGCGGTGAAATGTGGTCCCTAATGTCCTTGCATGCCCTTCCGAGTTAACGCATCCTTTTCAGTAAACCACCACCTTTCCACTGCGTACCTGTACGTTCAGCAAGCGGGAATACTGCACCATCGTTGCACACTGCTATTGCACTGGAATACGTGAACAGGAAATAATACGGGAGATTATGCGTGTGTGTTTTCGTTTTCGCTTAAGAGCACCACGGTCGGAACGATCGGATAATCTTCAGCCTTCTCAGCTGGAAGATGAACTGTTGAATGGAAAAAGATGGTTTAGCGAAACGGTTGCGGTCGTCCGGCCGTCGACGAGTGCAGGTGAGACCGTGTGAAATTTGTGATGTTACCTAACCAACCCGGGAGAGAATTGTGCGAGAATAATTTTTGATTGTCGGTTTTCCGCGGATGTCAGAAGGAGCGGTTGCATGGAAACAGGAGGCTAGATCACGGGAGGAACGCTTTTGACAGTTGAGATCGAAGAGAATGTTTTTAAAAGACGCAGCCGGTTAAATTAACGGGATTCTGTTGTGTTTATGGGACGATCATAGGTATTCATGAGAAAATTATGTTCCAAACGGACGAGGGCATTTAAAACTCATCTTCTTTTACCGAAAACCTGTTCCAGCCATCTAAATGCGCTAGAAGAGCTCGCAATATGGCGACGAGCGAATGACATGCGCGTAACTGGTTTCTATAAATCTTGGCATCTGCATTTGCTGCTGTCAAAACAACACTGTTCCCGCTTTGTTTACAATGGTGTCGGTGCGATAGCTGGGTTGGGAAAAATCACATTTTTGGGCAATTCCTCTTCGTACATTCATTGAAATACACATCTTTACCGTCAGCAATGGTGAATGTTATGAAAGGCGTGCTAGTAGAGTGGTAAGAACAGCATTTGCAAACCGGTGACACAACTGTAAAGTGGTTTATTTTCTCACCCCGCAGTGATCCTGCTATGAAACAGTTCCTACTCCACCTGGACGAAACACAATCACTGGGGAAAAAGTTCATTATTCAGGATCTGGACGAGAAGCACCTGTTCATTTCGGTTGAAATCGTCGAAGTACTGCAAGCCCGTGTTGATGATTTGATGGATCGCATCAGTTTCCCACTGCACGAGAAGGACGCTTAAATCATTCGCCATCATTCAATCGTAACTCAACCAGCAGCACCGTTAGCACCTTTAAGATGGCAGGACGTGAATCGGGCCGCATTCGGGAGGCGGACAAAAAACGCACCCTAGACGATGCAGCACGACAACGGCGCGCTCGGAAAGCGCTCGAAGCCCTAGAGCAGGATAACTTCCACGAAGATCCACACGCGGATTTGGTAATGTCGAAAAAAGTGCCCAAATTTATTGACAATCTGGCTGGTACTGGGCCAACAGGAAAAAGAATCGTCGCACGAAAGGGGCCGAGTATTATCGGGCAAAGTATCGAAAAACGTTCCCCCAGCTGCTGGACGAAGAGAAACAACAACGGCCAGATCCGCCGAATTATTTTAGTGCAGCTGCACCACCTTCCCGGTTGCCGGAGCGGCATTTTTGTGCGGTTTGTGGATTTCCCTCCAGCTATACGTGTACAGCTTGTGGGACGAGATATTGCTGTGTGCGTTGTTTGGGTACGCATCAGGACACCCGTTGCTTGAAGTGGACCGCGTAAAGTGCAGATGTGTAATAAAAAAGGAAGTTAGCACTACCACTACACACTGCGCTAATTTCTTTCAAGTAATCAACCTTCCGTTCCATTTGATGATGTTTATTTGGCATCCTAAATATGACATAAAAATTATTGAATTGTCTAAACGTTACACTTTTTTAGCTGTTGCAGCTCGATCGCGCTCCGGCTATCTGTTCTGTGTGCAACACCGTACTGAAGACTTATACACTCGAGTTTATATAAGTATAATATACTTTTTTCCGATATATTCAAACAAAAACCCGAATCAAACACAACGCCGCTGCTCCACCGACGAGTCCGAGTGCTTTCGACGAACAAGTAACATTGCGATTAAATCTTAAACCGTTTCCTTCTCGCTTCAAACTCGAATCGGTACCATAGTCATTCTTTACATTTCCCTAACTAAGCGCGACATTAAACATGGTTCTAGTATCTCCCGTTCGTGGGTCCCCCCCATTCCCGCTGCTGCTAACGTCATACCTTGTTCTATTTTCTTTTGTTTAATAGTTTAGTAATAGAGCATGAAATGCCCGTCAATCAATTTCCCATTCGCTAATACGCGCTTTTTCCTCCTTCCGGGAAACCGAGCATCCTATCGGCGGTTTCTGTTTCTGTGCGCGGTCACATTCATTAAGTGTGAGTGGTACAAAAAGTGTGGTCTGCCAGCCGGATTGTTGGTGGTGCGTTTTTGCCTCTCCACCGGATCGTTTAATAAAATTTGTGCTCTCACCTACAACACACACACATACGGGTCTCTTTCATGTGGTCAGTCCCAGCTCGCGTCCCATTTTTGCACAGGTTTTTAAGCAAAATTTTAATCTACTATTCCGGGAATGAAATTCACTATCAATTTAGGCTACGATTCTTCCACTTTTTTTACTGCTTAATCGTTTTGTGAATCCGTTTTCTCAGTTTTCCTCCGCTAGCAATTGCATTCAACCGCACCGTCGCACAACACACAACAATAGGAACACATACAAGCGCGCACATATCATCATTCGTCCGCGGTCGATTAAGCTACTAAATTTCGCGCTGTTCTACACTAAAAAGGGAAAGGAAAAAACTGCGCCGTTTCGCTTGAAAAGGAAAATTGCTGTCGTGGCGTCGTTCACTACAGTGCGCTCGAAAAAAAAGGAACAGGCGAATAATTTTATTGTATTGTGGATAGGAAATAAAAAAAAACGAGAGCGCTCCATTGGATGGAAAATAGACACCGCGGCGGGTGTATAATTTATCGCCCGGCACCTGGGCTGCTATCGGAGCGAAATAATCCGGATGGATAAGCACCCACGAACAATCCGGTTATCCCGGGATGAGCTGCTTCTTTCTACCAGCACCAGCACCAGCAAAGAACCAGGAAGTAGATAAATGAGTTGCACAGAAACTGAACCACATAACACACACACCAAACACCATTGTGCTTGCGCCCCATTGAGGGTGACATTTACATGGTCGCGTTGTAGTGGTCCACATTTCCACGGTTCTATTGTACCGTACGCTTCGTTCTTTTTTTTTTTTTGCTTTCCGTGTTAATTTCGAACCGATAATACCAACGGATGGGACAATTGGACTGCCGGGTAATGTGAGTATGGAAGGAAATTAAAGCTGGTGTCAAATAATTGATAACTTTAAACCTACCCTTTAGGTAATCACCATTCCACCCCAGATGGGGCTTCTGGTAAGTACGGCTTTTAGTATCGGAAACGAACAAAAAGCGAAATAGTGCTCGATAACATTACTTCGCATACCAGTTGTGGTTGCATTTCGTTCGTTTCGCGCTGTTATGCTTAAAATGGCATTCCCGTTTGTTTTGCTTATTTGTTTTCACAAAAACGTGGCAAAATATGTCCCCGGTCACAAGCACATTCCTTGATTTGCTAGTTTGTTTTGCTGTGGCCCATTTGCCTCTTCCTTTTTTTAAACATATAAACAGACGCACACTCACACGAGCTTCCCTCCGGTTCCAATAGCGAATGGAACTGTTTGCACTCGCCATTATATGGTTGTGTGTCGTCGCTCGTCGTTCACGCGGCCTCATGTTTGTGCTTTTTCCGGGCTCTTTTTATCCGTTTTTCTCTTTCTTTCCCGCCGATCGCACCCGCGTACGGGGTGTGTTGCTGATATGTTTATAATGTACACGTGTTTCGAGGCTTTCTTGTTTCTCGTTTTTTCTTTACCATTTTTTTCGTTCCGCTGAGTGCATTTCTTGTTGCACATTCGCCTCATTTTCACTGCTTTTTGCCTCACCTCGAATGAAACATTTACCTTGTTTTTGTTTTTCCCCCGTCCACAAATTGAACAAGTGAAACGGTAAACGGCTGTGACGCTTGTTTTCAGCGGGTTTTTGCCAGCGTCCTCTAATTAACCCAACGCGTTTCGACGGTGTCCGTGAGGAGCGCACGTACGCTTCCCACCCTTATATAATCAACCGAAACATTTCACACTATTTAACGGGTTGCGCTTTTCACGTACACCATTTCCATTCCTTCGTGTGTGGTTATTGTGTCGCGCTGTTTTTTTTTTGTATATTTAAATTATTGGCAAATTCGCTTCGCTCGCTTGTGTTTGCTCACCCGCGTTTTCTTCGTAAATAACATTTAATTGGTCCTATGGTTACGAGAGCATGGCTTTTGTTTTTCTGCGCGAAAAAAGGTTGTATGTCTTTATACAATTGGCCCGTGGTGCGATGGTTCACATCCAGTTTTTTTTTAGCTACTGTCGTTGTTGTCCACTGTTAGGATACTGAACATTGTTGAATGTTGGGAGTTCAGGAAATTACAAGCACCGGCAATGCATCATCAAACGCGCCACTAATTTCGGCTACATTATTTCCACTGTCCACTGACGCATGATGATTGTTGCGAACTCGGTCGTCCTCCGTATTAGCGCAATCAGCATTTGTGGTGTGGAAAACCAGGCTAATTAAGATAGTAATTTGGAAAACTGCATCGAATGCATATTTGTGTTTAGATTAGAGTGCGGAAGGGCTTGTTTTTTCCAATATCGTGAGCGTCGATTCGGGGTTGATAATGGAAGCATTAAATGAACCAGTTAATACATTAACCAAACAGTGCAGGAAGGATGATTGATTAATTTTCTACTGCTTCAGGTTGTTGCTAATGAACTAAATTTAATAATAGAATTGATTGCCTCGTATAAAGCGAGGTGTTGAACAATGGAAAGGCTCAATTTTCAAAAAAAGAATCCAAATTTTTTTTTATTGTATTAGTGAAACGAATTTAATATTTCCCGTGGTACGTTACTAGCGGCACACAAAATTTGTGGTGGGAAAAATTCGGTGAAATCAGCAAAACCATTTTCCATATCGTTTTCACAACGAAAGCAAGCTGGATTCACACGAAATCGGTATGTGCAATGCGGGATGATTGAAGGTTGTTGTTATGTTGCTTCTTTGGCAGTACCTCCGCCCCGTCATACCCGATTTTCCCTTTTTCCCATGCACCAAACAAACGATGCTGCACGTTGCTGCATGGTAATGAGCATTCGGCGTTGGAGTGTTTTCGCACCATACCAATTCGTGTGGCGCTGCTAGTGGTCCGCTTTTTGGGACGATTGCAATCCGGGGTTTGCCCACAACACAGCAACATTGTTCGAGTTCCTGCACCGGACGAACAGCGCAAACAAATTGATAATAAATTTTCCACCAGCGAAACGTACACCGATACACTCGATGCCGTGTGTTTGTTTGTATGGCTTGGGGGGGAAAACTGGGGGAATTCGCTGAGGGGAGAGCGACGAAAGAGGTACAGCAACCGATGGGCAAAAGTTGGGATGCATTTTTATTTCCTCATCTTCGCCACAGGCACCGTGCCAGCCAGCCAGTGCAGCAACAATGAAATTAAACTCAAGCTTTCGAAGGTTTTCCCGCTTTTTTGTGTTTTGTTTCGTTTCCTCCATGTTTGTTTGCGTGAGTGGGATAAGCTTTTCCACAAACATTCTCGGACTCGGCTGATTCTCACCCACCCCCCTGGAGGGAAAAGCGCGTAGTCCTGTGTGAACGGTCCAGCATTCGTAAGGTTATAATTGAATGTATGATTTCATTATTGCAACCCTACGGGACGTTGGTCCTCAAAGGTTCAGGCTTCACTGTTACCGTTTTCATTAACCCCCTTTTCCTCTCACACGGTGCAAAAAGGCCCGATGACGATTGCGTTTCTTCGACACGTGGTATTGTATTTACCACCTTTCGATCGTATCGGATTTATTTTGTTGGTTTTCGAACGCGTATTGATGGGTTTAATTTTCAGTCAAAGTTCAACTACACGTCGACACCTGCCGAAAGTAGCCTTGCCTGTTTGTTTTTCCGCCGTCCATTTGTGGTGAACCACCAGGCGCCTCCATTATGTGATTTTAAATTACACGCCACCATACCGTACGTGGGTTAATTTCGCATTAAAAGAGCTGTTTAAAGTAATGAAAAACACACATGTTATAGTGCTGGTTGTGTTGCTTGTTTGGGAGAAATATTTGCTGCCATTTAAACCGATCAAAAAGGAGTTAAAATAAATGGCTTTCCAGCAAGAAAGCGGGATGCTTCTAGTTCGCGCAAACTTTAACACGTGTGTGAGTAGTTTTCCATCCCACCGAGTGAAGATAGAGCTGTACGTGACACACAATGTCGGGACACACAGTGGTCGGGACGGTCGATACAAAACCCACCTGATGCCTAGATCGTTTCCGTTCAATTACACCCATTACACGAACGTGCGCCCTCTTTCGTACGCCATTAAAGACTCGCTTAAAATGATGTCCCCGTTTGATTGAATTATAACCTCCGCCCACAGCCTTCTGAGTGGCGTGTGTGTGGTGCCCACGTACCGACAGACCGACGCTTCGCCTGGAAAGTAATTCTTTATGATAGTGTGGAAAATTGGTTCTGTCGTGTGGGAAAATGGAGATACCTCAGCATCGCGCGATCTTGCTGTAAGTTGGGAATGAAAAAAAGCTCTTTAACAACTCATTCACCCCTATCGATTGTGTCAGCAAGAATGACATTTTCGTTGGGAAAATTTGAAGCACATCCAATCAGACTTTTTTCCGATAAGAATGAGCTTCACCTTTCATTTGCCCTTAATGATGCTGTCCATCAATGTCCAATGCCATACATTCAATCCATTTATGATGCTCATTTCCACTCGGATTTTCCCGCTTTTTTTTCGGTCAAAATTCTCCTCGTAATCGGATAGCTTACGTCGTGCTAAAGGGCGCACCAAACTGTAAGGCGATAAAAACTAACTCTCTCTACAGACGAAACTGACCCATTGTCCACTGGACACAGTTTGACCTCGCTGGTATTTCAGGTGGAATGGCAAGAACCCGTCAAGAATGTTTTCTCGCCAGCCTCACCCTTGTTGTCAACCGTAGATAAGGGGTTTATTTTTTAAATGCTCAGATTTTTCCTTGTGGACAGTAGGGCACCTGTTGCGTTCTCAGACCAGCGTACGAACGAACGAATGAATGGTTTCGTTTGGCACACAACACAACACAGAACAGCAGCCGCCGGGAATGTGCTTTAAGCTTCGTTTTATTTTTCATCGCGCTCCAATGAATGTCCAAAGTATGCTTGGGAATCTGTCTGCTGCAGAAAGGTAGCACGACGTGCTTTCAGGTGTCTTTTTACCGGTCGCGCTCACACATCTCGTATCACAAAACCTTCAGGCGGGTGAAACTAACCGTAAAAATCATAAATATTAACTCAATTGTTACGATTATGTTGTGACAGTTTCCCCTTTCGAATGTGACGGCGAAGTTCATTTTTCTTTTGGCTGTGCCCATCGGCAATCGATTCGCGTACCGGTTCATTTGATTTGGTCGTTGCTGTCCTTTGGGCCGGGGGATAACAAGTCGCGCTCATGTCAAGTGGGGTGCGTTAACATTTCGGTGTATTATTGCTTTCGAAGTAAACAAAAAAATGGCTTGGCTTTTGAGGCGATCGTTCTCGGGTGCTCGGTTCGGTGAATTTATTTATCCACGTGACCGGATCCAACCATGTGTGGCTTGCTCCCGCTATATCTCTGGTCTAGTGTCTGGCGAGTGTCCGTCCGTTTGTTTAAGTAGGGACGATTGTTTAAATTGTGATCTTCACCTTTCATTTTCCCCTAATGATGCTGTCCATCGATGTCCCATACATTCAATCCATTTATGATGCTCATTTTCACTCGGATTTTCCCGCTTTTTTTCGGTCAAAATTCTCCTCGTAATCGGATAGCTTACGTCGTGCTAAAGGGCGCACCAAACTGTAAGGCGATAAAAACTAACTCTCTCTACAGACGAAACTGACCCATTGTCCACTGGACACAGTTTGACCTCGCTGGTATTTCAGGTGGAATGGCAAGAACCCGTCAAGAATGTTTTCTCGCCAGCCTCACCCTTGTTGTCAACCGTAGATAAGGGGTTTATTTTTTAAATGCTCAGATTTTTCCTTGTGGACAGTAGGGCACCTGTTGCGTTCTCAGACCAGCGTACGAACGAACGAATGAATGGTTTCGTTTGGCACACAACACAACACAGAACAGCAGCCGCCGGGAATGTGCTTTAAGCTTCGTTTTATTTTTCATCGCGCTCCAATGAATGTCCAAAGTATGCTTGGGAATCTGTCTGCTGCAGAAAGGTAGCACGACGTGCTTTCAGGTGTCTTTTTACCGGTCGCGCTCACACATCTCGTATCACAAAACCTTCAGGCGGGTGAAACTAACCGTAAAAATCATAAATATTAACTCAATTGTTACGATTATGTTGTGACAGTTTCCCCTTTCGAATGTGACGGCGAAGTTCATTTTTCTTTTGGCTGTGCCCATCGGCAATCGATTCGCGTACCGGTTCATTTGATTTGGTCGTTGCTGTCCTTTGGGCCGGGGGATAACAAGTCGCGCTCATGTCAAGTGGGGTGCGTTAACATTTCGGTGTATTATTGCTTTCGAAGTAAACAAAAAAATGGCTTGGCTTTTGAGGCGATCGTTCTCGGGTGCTCGGTTCGGTGAATTTATTTATCCACGTGACCGGATCCAACCATGTGTGGCTTGCTCCCGCTATATCTCTGGTCTAGTGTCTGGCGAGTGTCCGTCCGTTTGTTTAAGTAGGGACGATTGTTTAAATTGTGATCTGCCTGCTGTCGAATAATATTTGCCGAAAAATCAGAATATAAGCAAATCGAAACCGAATGAATGGGTGGGGAAAAATCGAACAAACGAAAAATTTTGAAGTATTATTTCAATGAAAGCGTTTTTCCCCAAATTCCAGCAAAACGCAGCACATAATGGTGAGCATTACTGAGGGAGGTTTTTTCCAAGAACCAAACAAATTGAATGATTGGTAGTTTGATTGTTGTGAAGAGCCTTTTTACGATGAAATAAAAATTCCATTTGTTCGAGAGATTTAAGCCATTTGGGAAATCGTTCAATAACAGCGCAAAAGCCACAAATACATGTGCTTGATTTGTGTTCAAGTGTGTGTGTGTGTGTGAGCGCATTTTCAGCTTCAGCAATAGTGTTATGACTATTCCACTTTAAATAACTATCTCCACAAGAGGATACGGCTAGCACTCTGGACACGACACGTGTGTGTGTGGCAATGGCAAGGAAAACTTTTTTAATTATTTGCTCGTTTTCAACCCGTCCGGCGAAAAAGGAATTCGCTTTTGACTTAGTGAACACAAATTTAATTCATTTGATCACCGGACACAGGACAGATGCTCGGGCTGGCGGCTGATGTGTATAAAGCCGTAAAATAAAATAACACCAAACAAGCAGTGTGGAAAGTTTGTTGCAGTATCCGGGTACACTGCGGATAGATCCTGCTTTCGGTCACGTTAGTTTGCCGTTTAATCGAATCGGTGAGAGGAAGAGAGTGTGAGAGAGAGAGTGATAGTTTTCCACAACACATGCACACGATGATGATGATGATGATGTGACGAACCGCATCAAGAGAAGTACAGTAGGAAGGATTCATGTTGTGGGTATGCAAACTTTGTCCAGCATTGTATCAACCATAAGGAACAGAATCCTGTGTCGTGAGTTTTGGTTGAGTTTGATTATCACCAAAGCGTAACATCGGCTCTCCAAGAATCTCCCGGAAGGTTATCTCTAATATCTTATATCTAATATCTTGACCTGGCGAGGGAAAACAATCGCTTTTCCGACGTTGTACACTTGCCCAGCATCCTCACACCATCGTCAACATCATCGACAAGTTTCCATTTTACCCGAACAAAGCTTAGACGATTACTTTCAATTAAGCTAATTTATTGTCCCAGGTTTCTTTTTTAGTTGTTACGTAGGGACAACACCGAACACTCGGTCGTACCGTAGTACCGTACCGTAGCACGTTAAGGAGGCACGTTTCGTGCAGATTAATCCCCGAAGGAAGATCGGAAAACAGAGTCTCGGTTGTCGGGAGCAAATTTGCTGAAGTCAATCGCTCCGTCGCAAGACAAACGTGAGGTCAATTAAATTGTGGACCGTAATGAAATTTTGTAAGTAATTGAAGCTGAAACAAATGCGAGCCTGATGAGGGGTTTTGGCTCCGTGCTCGAACGAAGGTATGGCCAAACAGTCAAATCGATAATTAAACTCTGGTAATGATGAAAAATTGTGCTATGAGATGATGGTGGCGCCATCTAGTAGAAGCCGAAGCAATCAATCGCCAGAGCTGTGCGAACATTGTATTTGGTTTTAATTTCCCGAACCTTAAAAGAAGTTAGATAGAAAAAAAAGAGGCAACCAAAATTTACCCTTTTCCTCATCAAAGTCAGAGCGAGAACTTGGCGTGGACGAACGCTCCAAACTTTTCTGATGAAGAAAAAACCGATGTCAACGGAAAAGGAATCATCTGCTGCGTACATTCTGGGGTTTTTTTTGTCTCGCGTTCCGTTGCTGCACGATTTTAGCAGGAAACGGATCCCGTAAGTCCAGAACACTTTTAATTCAAATTAATCTCATTAATTATGCAATTACTAATCATAACTTAATCCGATGGAGCTTCTGTGCTTGCGCTTCTCGCTCGCAGTGCCGGGTGAGATCAACCTGAAGGTGGCCATTTCGGTGGACAGCCCTTGGATTACTTGGTTTTGATGGAAAGGACAATCCTTGTGTGTTTTTTAGTCCTTCCTTTGGTGTGTGTGTAAAATGAAGCTTAATTTAATTCTCATCCTTCCATGACACGATACAATCATCGTGCTGCTGTACGCTGCACGCTTGCTTGACAGCTGCTTGCAGCGAAGCAAGTTGCAGTGTCTTACAGGCGTGCCATTTTTATCACCCCACCCGTATAGTGTAGTTGTGTGATGTGGTGCCCTTTTTATTTGACCCGAAGGAACGGCTAGCACTTTCATCTCACACGTATGAGAGTCCGTCGTCGTCGTCGTCGTCGACCGGGGCTTAAGCGTTTAGAGCCCTGGGAAATCATCGTTTGTCTGGAGCTAAATTCGAACTCAACAACAGTGCAGAGAATAGGAAGCTTGTTACAATGTAGATGAGCGAGTTCGTTCGTCCGTCCAACGGTCAAGTCAGTGGGCACACGCACTTCGGGACAAGCGAGCGCCCGCGGCACAACCATGCAAGTCGTTTGTATTTTAATTAAACCCATTTTTCCCGGGTTTTTCCTCTCGCTTTTTGTACATTTTATAGTTCGTAAGTAAGTAACAACATCAAAAACGGAAGCTTGCTGTACCGGGACAGGAAGGAAAACAAGGAAAAGGGAAAAGTTTTGGTCCCCTGCTTTTCCCATGCTCATCCGGTGTTACGGTGTTACGTGGTAGACTTTTATCGTCGGAGCAGCAGTTGTGTTTTTCTGCATACTTCATCATGCTCATCTCGCTGTGCTTTTTATTGTGGGATTTTTTGTTTCTTCACCACCGCATTGGAATATGCAGCAGCAGCAGCAGCAGGTGCATGTGATGCCCAGAACACGTGTTGTTGGTGTTTTATTACCTTGCTTTTACACTGCACCGAACGCATCCCTTTTCATTCCTGGAAAGCATTTTAACCTTAAAGCTTCTTCCATTGGCCCAACACCAAATTAGCTCCAAATTCATTTAAATCCAGCGTTTCCTGGGAAAATTGAAATCCATTTCAAAGCAACGCATTTGATGCTTTAAACGCAATCGATTCAATTGCAGCAACCCATCCGAAACCATGAAAACCACACCGAATACCGTGGTGCCGCTGCATAATACCTGGATGTGTATCGGGTGCTTGTTGATCATACCATGCTTAATCACCTTGGGTTGGTGTTTTAATTAGTTTTCCAGCGTAAATTGCCTCCCTTTCCACACTGGCCTCTTGCCCAGTCGCGACGAGTACAAGAAAAAAAAACTGGATGTGAACGAATGCATTTTCCACTGGGGCTAGAACGTGCTCGGGCCCGGATGCCGGTTTTTGCTGTCACCGCGGTGCATTATAATAATTCCTGCACGCTTGCACAAATTTAAGCCATTTCTCATTTACGCCGCTACTTATTAATCGCTACCAACGCTTCCCAACGTGGCCAACTGGTAATCGGCCACCGGACGAACTAATCTACAGTAGGATGGGCGAGGGAATTGGTGGCGCAAAGATGGCGTCGTAATAAATGTTTTTTTCTTCCACCTGGATAGGTGTTCTACACCACCCTACAGGATGAATGATAATGTGTATATAATTTCTGCTTTCGGCTGCCGCGTCTTCCTTAAACGAAGGCGCACTAATTAAATGTTCCATTTTTCACGTTCGCGTATCTCGGTGCAAGGCGCAAGATTTTCTCGGTGATGCAAGCTTTCTTACACGGCCGAAAACCCCATCCCGAGAACGAAGAATAGTGTTGATGGTTCTTACTCACGCTCTTGGGTCCGAGGGTGTTTGTTGCAGGTGCGACGAGCACAACCCTAATCATACCACCGGTAATTAGACAACCTGGTTGGAAAGAACCGGCGATGATCGTCTGATTCTTAGTCTACCATCGTTCGTTAAAAGGCATTTCAACGAGATTTTCGAGTGTACGTGAGTGAGTGTGCGAAACACTGAATAGGTGTTTGTTTCTACTGTAAAGAATCCTTTTTTCCCGTTTCGACTGGTCTCCGAACCTCCGAAGCTAATTCACCGGATGTGCGGATCGTGGACCCAGAAGCGGTTCCGGTTGATCGGGATCGACCCATTAACTGTTGGTCGAGCAGTTCGCGTGCTCGTCGGGACGCAACACGGGCGGAATTTCCTCGTAAGGTCTCACGCCCGACAGGCGCTGATTTTCGCGCACCTTTTCCACCTCCTCGAACACCCGCAGCAAGTTCCGGCCGGCCAACTTTTCCAGCTCGTCCACCGTCCACCCGTCGCCCAGCAGTTCGGCAAACAGGCGCGGATAGCTCGACACGTCCTCGAGGTCGTGAGGTGTGCTGAAAGTGAAGAAAAACAGAAATGGGAAAATAAGGATGAGTGTGAAGGAAAATTTATGGATCTTCTATAGACGGTGCTGTTGTTGTTTTCCAGTGGGTTTTCCATTTTTTTTTGGTCCGCTTTCACTTTCTTTGTGCGTGTTTTTTAAGCGCGGCTGTAAATAAAATGAAGCGAACAATGTCTAAAAACTTTCGCAAGATCTTTGGGGAAAGAAAGACAGAGAGAGAGTGAAAGCCCTCAGACGAAGGAAGTGCACCATTAAGCGCAACATACGAGGCGTTGAGACACCCGTAATCATATTTTCTTCGTATTTTGGGCTTTCGTTTTCTTTTGCGACCGGCGGTAAAGAGTTTTTGCCAACAGTCATTAAACGAACGGCGCGCGTGATGGTGCGTGAATCTTCTTGCATCCTTGCGAGTAACGGAAACGGGACGGAGGCCCGGGGGCCAATTTACGAGCCCGCGCTCTCTGGCAAGCAGCTTAGGCGTCCGGGGACACACTGGAATGGAGCCACTTTTTTATTTTTATTTCCTACGACACCCACCGTACTATGCTCACCCTTCGCCGAAAAGGGCAAGATGGCTAAATGATGGGGCATGGCAAAAAAAACGTGGTCCCTCAGTGACGAAGTCTTCAAATGTTTGGGAGGGGTCCTTGAGCGTTTTGGCTTTTATAGTGTGTCTATTGCTGTTTTAGTGCCTCGTTTTTATGGTGCAGTTCGGCACCCGGTTCTGCTTTCGGTGAGATTCGAGTGCGAAAGTGAGCAAAGATTTTTGTCCGGTCCGGTCGGGTCGCTGGTACGGAGCGGAGTGTAATGAATGGGTGTCCTTAATAAGCTGCCTTTGGTGAAATTTTCCGTGGACGGTTGAGATTAGTTTGACGAATATTAAATACGATCGTCTCAAGTGGAAACTGTCGGTTTAACAGTAGGTCATGGAGAGAGTTGCTGCCAAGGGTGGCGTTGTTCTGTGAGCGACGAATGTCTTGTATACGTCTACGAGTTCCAGTAAACCAAGGTCCTTTTCGTCATAAACACTTAGTCTAAGAAACTAGAAATACCTCATCTACTAAAGGGATATTAACGTTTGAGTCTTCAAGTCCAAGAGACCTCGTCGTCCAAGAGTCCTATTTGCCACAGATAAATCATCGTCCTAGGGGTTCTCTTAACCCATTAGTCATCAGAGAGATCTCGTTTAAGCGACTACTTTACCAAGAGTCTTCGTTGTCTGAATGGCCTAGCTTATCAAGAGACAAAAAAACCTCATCGTTAAATTATTATATATCAAGAGACCTTGCAGTCATTTCCCAGGAGTTCCCACAGTCGACAAGAGCCTCGACATCCCTGCTTTATCTACCAAAAAACAGGTAAAAAAACGCTTGGTCGTCTAAGAGACCTCGTCGTTCTCGTACGAGTCTCAACTATTCCATGATATCGTAGTCGAAGAGTTCACGACAATTACACCTTGTCATCGAAGGGGATCTCATACATCAAGAAACATTGCAGTCAAAAGGGAGTCATCTCCCAAGAGTGCTAACAGTGGACAAAAGACTCGACATCCCTGCTCAATCTATCAAGAGACCTGGTAATCGAAGAGGCTTGGTCGTCCAAGAGACTTCGTCGTTCTCGTATTGGTCTCAGATGCAACAAGATGTAGTAGTCAAAAACGTCCAAGAGACTTCGTCGTTCTCGTATTGGTCTCAGATGCAACAAGATGTAGTAGTCAAAAAACCTTAAACGTCTATTGACGTCCAAGATTCTACCAGTCATGCTAAGATTGCAGATACATCACCAATTGAAAGTAAATTATGTAAAATTGGAACATATTGCACTTCAGAAAAAGGAGATACTTACAAGTTGATTCCATCGTAGCCCGCACCTAATCCGACGTGGTCGATTCCAGCAATTCTTCGAATGTGATTTATGTGTGCTGTAATCAGAAAGAAAACAAGCATTATCCAAACATGCTTACAGATTACTACCGCCATGTTCCTAGAAAATCATCTCATTTACTAATGTACTTTCGTTCTGCTGTATAATAGGGTGCGCTATCGCATTCAAACGGTCGCGATCGTTCCGTTTTTTCGGAGCACATGAAGTAACCAATCCAGTCTGCAAACGACACCCACGAGACACTCCATTCAGACACCGATGGTACCGCCTGTGGTGGCCCATGCACCATCATCACATTCATCATCCCATTCAGCGTCATCGACACTATCGCAGCATTCGGTTAGTACCGAGTCCGGATTCAGCCCAACCAGACACTCCACTAGCTCGGTTCGTTTATGAAAAGCTGGTCAACTGTTCCATTATGTCCGGCCAACCATTTCGAGCGGTTTCGCGAACAAAAGAGATTCGGTCCCGTCCCGGAAGGACTACACTGCGTGTGGCCCTGAAGTAATGGGAAGCAAAAACCAGACCAATGCTTGTCGAGTTGTCTGTCGGGAAAAAGGAATGTGAGCTCGGAGGAAAGTTTAGAGAGTCGATGCATTTTCAATGACCATCGATTGCATTCGGTGGTGACATTCTTTCGGTCTATTCACGGTTCGACGTGCAGCCACAGAGATCGGTTAGAGGTGACTAGCCACCAACAAGGGCGAATAGACAAACAGAGCTATTTTTTATTCGGCCGTTGTGCTCACGTACACGGATGGTGAAGAAAATTTGCACCAT
This sequence comes from Anopheles maculatus, assembly GCA_002091835.1. NCBI lineage: Eukaryota > Metazoa > Arthropoda > Insecta > Diptera > Culicidae > Anopheles > Anopheles maculatus. The sequence goes on along the minus strand of KZ061915.1, from coordinate 163,373 downwards.
TTTCACTTTGAAGTGGATTTTCTTTTCGAATGTTTTTTTCTTTTTCTCGGCAAAATAGAACATAGGCATACCGTTTCAGGCGCTTTGGTCTTGTAGAAAACGGACCGAATAAGCAAACGAGCGTAGAGGAGTCCCATTTGTCTCGATCGGAACATAAGTGGCATCAGCCACTACTACTGAAGTAGCGGCAGCCGTTGCATCGGAGTTGCATCGAACCCTCAGAGTGCAACCGGGAAAGTGTGCGCAAATATACTCATCGGTCGAGAGGCGCTCAAACGGTCGCCATAACACGTGGGCCACATCACACTTCACTCTCGAACACGGTTGGATAAACATGGATCTACTTCTATCTGGTTGCAAGGGCAACTAGATCTCGCTGCTTCCAGCAGTAGTAATGCTGGAGCTTTTTTCCACATCCTTTTCTTCGAGTGGCTCGTCTATCGCACTAAAGAAGTGTGTGGTTCTCGCCTTTGACTTGATAAGAAACCACGGAGTCGTCGCCGCCGCTGCTGCTCCCAGGAGTTCCGACCATGTGAATGAATGAGGAAGCAAATTGTGAACGATTTTATAAAGCCAGCCAGCCAGCACGGGGCACGTATTTATGGGCGGCTCACTATTAGGCTGCCAAGAAGAGAGGAAATCAGATGTAAAAAGCGAAAATAAGGGAAGATCTGCCAAGCGCAACAAAACTGCACACAATCGCCCTTGACATCGGGAGGCCCACAGACACTTCTTTCCAGGCAGCAGGAGATGCGTTCCTTTCGCCACCTGTCTCTCTGCTCAGGGTAGAGTGCAAAACATTTTCTTTCCTGCTTCTTTTTTTTACAGCTCGGCAAGCATTCAAGTGAACGTCGTTGTCGTCGTCGTCGTCGTTTGCCGTCGTCCTAACAGCAATGTTTGCCCGGTGAGTGCGCTGCACTGTGTGGGCTCTTAGTGTGTTTGTGTTATGTTTTTGCCAGTGCCACTCAAACGGAACGGCACGAGGTCGTCGTACATGGAGATGAACATGGCGGGACATGCTTATGCACACTGCTTTGGCAGGGCGTATTGATGCTGGTGGGCCAGCATCCACCACCGGAGAGAATCGAGCTGGCAAAATGTGTACTCAAACAAGTGCTGCTGCCGCCGAGTGCTGCTGGCACTGTTGCTGCTTTTTCCGCTCGTTTTCCAGTGCGGTTTTAGCTTTTTCATGGGGCGATAAGTTTTACGATGCATCAGGACTTTTGCTGCACGCGGTGAGGTAATTATGTTTTGCTCATGTACAAAGCAACAGGAGTTGAAGTTCAGACCAACAAAAAAAGGGAGAGACGAGAAAACAAGCGCGGATGGTTCGCAATAAAGCTCACCGCGGTGGGAGGATTTTTGTTCATTTCGGTGTTTCCCGGTGCAGAATGGAACCGCATCCGGGATGATTTAGTACTACGGGGAGGAGTTTTCGTATGTGTATGTGTGTATGTATTTGAGGAAAGATGATTAGTTTATATCATTAAAAAGTTTGCCGTGCAATGGGAATGTGTCTACTTTATTAGCGCCTGTTGTTAGATTACTTTACGCGTTGTATTTGTGTGTAGTTTTATTTTGTTAATTTAGAAAATAATTAAACTCCACGTGAATATGAGTTTGTATGCCTAATTTTATTTAAAATTCTCAAAAAAATCCGCATCTTCAATTTTTCAATAGGTCACATCGTGCGATATGTTAGTACGAATAGTAATGAAATTTTCTCTGCAGTAGCTAGTTTAACAATGAGCGGCCGCCAGAGGTGAGGAACCTTATCTACCAAACGAAAGTCTTCATATTCTTTCCTTTATAGATGCTTCGTCTACTAAGAGATTGCATAGTCCAATAGGCATCATTGTCCAAGGACGTCTCTCCAAAGAGACCTGAATGTCTGAAGTACTGTAATGCCTTAGGGGCCTCCTATTCTAAGGAGAAGTGGTCTCATAAAATAAGAGACCTCGCAGACATAGATGCTTTAATTTCAAAGAAGTTTCTTCTACCAAGAGACATTTTCGTTGGAATGGTCTAATCCACCAAGAGACCTCATAATCGAAAAAGCCTCATCGTCTAAGACATTTTATCAGGTAAGAGACTTAATCGTCTGAAGTGGTCTCCTACTCCAAACATCATCGCAATCGAAGATGCTTTACTAATCAAGGGATCTTGCCATTAAAAGGGTTCCATCTGCAAAAATGACATCGTAGTCTCAAGTGGCCTTTTCTTCCAAGAATCGTCTTAGTCAAAGCGATCGAAAACCATCTGATCTTGACCTTGTTACCGAAGATGTGTAATTTCGCACGAAGCTCAAAATGTTGCAAGTATCGTTCTCAGAGTCATCCTCGCCTTAAATCTCATGAAGTCTGGATCTATTTTTGTGCCTTTAAAAATGATTTATTTTACATTTTTATCTGCTTGCTGCTTCAATGGTCACGCTTTTGGAAGAATTTTTCCACCATTTACTACACCGTTGCACTGTGCAATCGATAGTTTATTCAATGAATGGCACATTTAAATCACAATTTGCGTCCATGAAGGCACACAAACCGACAGACATCGATCATTCGATGGAAAATTTAGTGTAAGTCCTTTGTCCTTCTCCGTCAAACCATAATAATGCACACACCTGATGGACAGCTGGGCGATAAAAGTGCTTCTACGCTGACGCCCTCCACAAGAAAAAAAGGGTTCTACAGCTTCCGAGCAGAGCACTGACTTTGCCACCTTGGAAGGACATTCTTTTCACACTTACAGACCATAAAAAAGGTACGCTTGTTCATTGTTGAAGACGCAAAAGCGTCCCCAGACGTATGGAAGTGTTGCTTTCGAATGTGTGTGGTCCGTTCACAACGTCCACCATCGGACAATCTGACCAAAACCATGCCAGACACTTGTGCCGGAGGATAAGGGACATGTTTAAACCGCATGAATATGCATATAACCTCCCATCGATAAATGTCACTACGGAAGATGTATTAGCTTGTTGCTTTGCGGTGCACACTGTGAAAACCGAAAGGACACTGGAGAGAGGGAAGAAAAAAGACAGCCAGGTGCTAGGAATGAATGTTCCACGCAGGGTGTCCTTCTTGTCAGTAGCAGCGACAACCGACCGACCGGGTTGTACGTTATATGTTGCGAAATGGTGGAGACGCTTCTACAAGACGTAGACCACTCGATTGGCTGAAGATGAGGAATTTAAAGAGCACTTTAACCCAAACTAACAATGAAAAACGAACGAAGACTTCAAGCAAGAAAAGCTTTCGTTTTGGAGAGGTTGATTGTTTTAGAATTGTTGGAGTTAGTAGATTAAGCTTTTTTGTTGAAGTTAAAGGAGAAATTATAAAAAAAAAATAGTTTTGCCAAATAAATAAAGCTTGATTTATCGACCGAGATTCGAGAAGAGATAATTCTCCAATTCCAAATCGAAAGGAGCAAGAGACAAACTTATTAAACTTTCATCGATCTTCAAATCTTGCTCCCCGAAAGCATGAACCTACAGAGAACTCTTGGCGAACTTGGCGTGAGGTTTCACCAGCTTAAAAATCACAGAAAACCCGACGAAAACTCCCGCAACCCATCATCATCCACCCCATGCTGAGGGGCGTAAAGTTTGGGCAAATTAAATTTTCATTGCATAAAAAATTCAAATTTCCTTCCAGTGCCCCTGGAGCCGGCTCGCATCGGTCGGTGGGCAACTGTTTCCGATGCGACTGAAAATTGTCGTCTTGGCACCAGCGGTACAACGGTGTGAAAGTTTTGTACGAGTGCAGACAAATCCTTCCGCTTTGCCCTGTTTCTGGGACACCGTTTTGCCATACTAGATTTTGCATGCAACTCTGCACACGCCAGCGCCCGTTGAAAGTTGGCGTGAAAATTGCGATACTTGCTCGCTCCGTCCGTGCTGTAGCAGTCTCTTTTGTGACAAAAGTAAAGTTTGTGTTGCAGTGTGTTGTGCGCCAGGAGCAGAAAAAAGCATCCCTAACGACAAACTAAAACCAGGTGATGAAATAGGATAGTTCGAGTAGCTCGTATTTGAATGTACTGAAGTCTTGCCTTTTTTTTTGGGTATGTAGTGTTGAGGTAGAGAGAGAGAGAGAGAGAGAAAGAGCAGCGAAAGGCATACTTGGGCATCGTTTGTGCATCGTTTTGTGCATCGTTCGGTTGGCCATGAATAATGCATTCGGCGAAACGAGACACACGACGATGCGTTTAGCATATTCAATGGCGAATGTAACTGGCAAGGGAATAAATATTTCAACAAATATTATTCGCAGCACGCCTGATAAGGATAACGAATCGCACATATGCTCTTCAATCGCTTGCTTATAACACTTCAATGTAGTAACTCCTTAAATATAACACAACAAAACGTGTATAAATAAAATTTAGATGAAAATATAAAAATGTGCCTTAAATCCAATATCTAGACTACCCTCCTTTTCGCAACTTCAATTAGCAATGAAATAATAACGGCTATTATTACGTGCGCGCCACGCTTCAAACACTTCAAAGAGAAGCACACGACCGAAAACCTCGAATACCATAAAATGTCATAAAAAGTTTAAATCCGACGGTGATGGGTAATGGGTGGCGCTCCAACGCTTCACGCACACTGCTGCTGCTAGAAATTTAATTCCTCAGCCCAATTAACGGAAATAAAGCGCTCTGTCGGATTTTAACGTTTGCTTTGCGCGGAGGATACGAAGAAAATAAACGAAACGAGGCCAGAGCGATAAAAATCACTTTGCTAAATATTCTTCCGTCTTCCAAATGGTCGTCCGCCCCTGCGAAAAGCCCAAACTGTGCCAGAACACATCCCAATAATTTGATATCGGGACGAATAAATCTAAATTTAACTTTTAATTCAGTTATCAAAACAAATTATCACACTGTTCCTCGCTGCTCACTTTGTCTCTCTCTCTCTCGTTCTTCGTTTTTGAAGCACTGAATTGCAGGGCGCTCTAGTAAGGGTGGGTGCGAATTTCCCTGGGAAAGTGGCAGCTGAGAAAGCTGCGTCGGTTCCGTTCCGGGTTTGACTGTTGCCAATTCCCAAGCCACTGGCTGTAGAAACGCACTGACTAAACGGTCGGAATTCGCAAAAAAGTTGTACAGGCACGTTGTTGTTGGCGGTTCACAATTGCTGTGCCTCGGTAAATTTGTCTCCGTAACATTCCATGCACCGTCACTGCCAGTCACCGCCCGAAAGGTCGTAAAATTTTAATTAAAAGACACATCATTTTATAACATTCCAGTTTGCATTCCGGCTTCCGGTGGCGCGGAAGGTGGGCCTAAGAATTCGGTTCGTATTTTGTTTTGATTGAAGAGCTTTTTTTTTCCTCCGGTCGCAACAAATCTGTCACTGTGTTTTGGTATGTTTCAAGATTTGGAGGGATTTTTTTTTCTTGGTTGGGCGTTCTTATGGCTTTGTCTTGTAAGTTTTTGTTTCTGTCAGTCTTATAGCAAACGCCAATCTGTGTGAAAAAAGAAGCATGGAGTAAAATATTATCACCAGCTAACCCCGGGCTTAGACACGCCGCGCTTCGAGGAACGCTACCCAGAACATGCACGCCAAAGCGCACAAAAGGATATCTCAACGAGCGTGCTTAAAGCTGTAATTAACGGATGAATTGTCATGACAAACCCCTCTGCTTGAAGCGGCTGTCGGACGCAGAAAAATGTCTCTCGGTGTAGATGGTGTATGGTTTCGCCAACGGTTGGTCACGGGATCTGGATCTCGAGGGTCACAGCACTATGGAGAGGCCTCTTTTACCCACGGAAAGAATGGACGAAATCCGAAAATCCTTGCATGAACAACGCACAACAGAAGAAAAAAAAAACTCGGACGAGAAACCCCGGGTTCAGCTTGTCATTTGAGCTAGGACGATAGCGCACTACATCTCAATGGAGTGGCCGGGAAATTTGTTTTGGGAAAGCGGTCCGCACACACACACACACACACCGGGACAACACAAACAAGCGTGTTGGAGGATGGGACATTTAATCGCCTCCAGGTGCTGGTGCTTAATTTTATCATATTTAAACGGATAAGGCGACCATTGTTAGGCGAACCGTGTGGTGTAAGAGGTACGCCTGGATGATGGCCCCGAATGGAGGACAAACCACTTTGACCGTGTTGTACAAGTTGTGGAACCGTGTTTTATTTTGTTTTTGTACCAAGTCATCCATCTGCGTTGCGAGATATGCGAATTCCTGGAAGGTTGCGAGCCTACTTTTAATGATTTTTTAGTATGTTTTTTATTGAAATGTGCAACATTTGGTGAAACGAAATGAATGTGTTTGAATCATTTCGCCCTCTCTAAAATGTTTCAGCTTGTGGGTAGTTTTCCGGCGATGTTTTGAGGCTATTAGTTGGTATGAAAAAGAAGCTTTATGTTGTGGTTTTTTGTTGGGAACATTTATGGCCAAAGATGGAGTGCACAAAATGGTGTTTCATATTTTTATAATTCGTAGAATTTTTGAATGGTGCTAAGAAATATGTTTTTAATAGGCCATTGCGTTATGGCTCTTGGAAGTTAAGAATTCTTGGAATCACTTTTTGAAAAGACATACTAAACTGCACCATGTATGTAAAATGCTTCAAAAAATGAACTTAAAAGAGCTCCTTAAAGCTGTGCTAACGTCTTTTCCGTTGCTAATACTCTCTTTTTTTGGGGGATTTTAAGGGAAAAATCGATCAAAATGAACTCGTGAACGATTATCACCGGAGCGCGAACACATCTGAAGGAAGAACACTATACTCCCAACCCATGCCACACATTCTACCCTGTCACGTTATTCAACTTAAAACTTTGGGCGTATTTTTTTTTAAACCGATTTAACGCCTATAGCCAATGTGACATAGTCCATAAAAACGGATGTTGCCACATACACACAGCTAGAGGCATCATTTAACCGAAACGAAAATATAATATCCACAGCAACTACACGCGCTCGCGTGTATATATGACCGAGGCACCGTAAGTTTGTGGGATGATGTGGGTTGTCGTTTCCGCCCGCCCAGAGTAAACAACACAAACTCTGCGCCAGCTTTCGGTTTTGTATACCGGATGTGGTTTGGGTAAGCGAAAGTGTCATTTATCTGGCGGTATACAACGCGCCAACTATGCAAACACTGCGATCGAAACTTTAAATCGGTTTTATATGCTAAACAGTTTCCGTGCGAAGATGCCCACGCCGGCGGACGCCAAGTGTGTGGGCCTTTTACCTCAAACGCTGCCTTATTTTTTATCGATTAATGTTATTAGGTCGGTGTTGTTAAGATTGTGTATGTGTGTGAAGAAACGGATGTGTAAATTTGTACATTTTTGGGATCTTAGGTTTTAAGCTGCTTTCTTGAGAAACGTTTCTTGAAGTTTCTTATTAGCATTTTCAATTCTGAGCTTATGGCAAGCCTCATTTTCGTTTTGCTGATTAAATTAAATACACACAAATTAAAATAAGTGGATTGTTGAGTGTACGAACCAATGATGCGAATCAAATTATTTTCATATCTCGACTGTTCTCGATCTCAATGTTGCGTTTCGTGTTGACACTTTTTAAATTAATTTTATACACACTATCAAAGAGAAATAAATAACGAGCAATTCAAACATTCGTACCGCTGTAAAAATATCAACTGTCAATTTGACAGCGCGATCATCAACGACCGCTGTCACAACGATTTGAAACCACAACCGCCATAACTGCACAAAACAGCAAGCGGCAAAGCGACAACAAAGCTCGGTGTAACAATTTTTGTTTAGTTTGATAAAAAACCAGTTGTTTTCTGTTATTAAAGTTTGTGTTTGTGGTCCATCCAAGAAAATCTCGATACGCTTACCATGGATGGTATTGATTGTGATCCGTCCAACTCGGAATTGCTGATGAAAACCATCAAAATGATGCAGCACCCGGCGTACGAGAATCCATACGAGTGGTCTACGGATGATTTCGAAATAGGATGCCCGCTCGGTCGGGGTAAGTTCGGCCGCGTCTACCTAACCCGCGAGCGCGAAACTGGCTTCATGGTGGCGATGAAGGTCATGTTCAAATCGCAACTAACCAAATGGAACGTCGAGAAGCAGCTGTTGCGCGAGATCGAAATCCAATCGCGCCTCAAACATCCGCACATTCTGCGGCTGTACACATGGTTCCACGACGATCGGCGCATCTATCTGGCCCTTGAGCTGGCCGCACAGGGCGAACTGTACAAACACCTGAAGGCGGCCCCGAAAGGCCGGTTCGACGAACGCCGATCCGCACGCTACATATCGCAGGTGGCCGATGCGCTCAACTACTGCCACGCCAACAACGTGATCCACCGTGATCTGAAGCCGGAAAACATCCTGCTCACCGATGACGACAACATCAAGCTGGCCGATTTCGGCTGGTCCGCACACACCAACTCGAACAAGCGCAAAACGATGTGCGGTACGCTGGATTATCTGCCGCCGGAGATGGTGGACGGCAAGATGTACGACGATTCGGTTGACCCGGCATTCTGTGCTACGAGTTTCTCGTCGGCAATCCACCGTTCGAATCACAGACGACGCAAAACACGTACGACAAGATCCGGCGGCTGGACATCGTGTACCCGCGGCACATGACCACCGGTGCGATTAATCTCATCTCGAAGGTATGATTTATGACGACGGGTGTGTGGCCGGTTTGCCGCCGTTACACCACACCTGGTCAGCTGCCAGTGGTGGGAGTGAGCAATGGTTTATTGAAATTTCTTTATCACTTTGCAGCTGCTGCGCATACCGAGCAGTTCCCGGATCACGCTGCGAGATGTCATGAACCATCCGTGGGTGTTGCAGATGAAGCAGTAAACGGACTCGGTGGTGCTGCTAGGGGTGCTTTGGGCGACGCTTGGTAATGGTGGTATGTTGTATGGAAAAGTTAGGAGCGAATAGTTAAGTTAACTAAGTGGTAAATTAATAATTTTACAACTATAATGCTTGATGCTTCCGTTTGATTTTGTATGCAATATATCACAATATATCACAATACTAAACATGATAAACTTAACAGCTTCAGCAGTAATAGACTAGAAAGATTTTTTCGATATTATTTTTCCAACTCGTAAAAGCAGGAGCTTTTTCTGCACCTGGTTAACGATTTGGCTTGCATATCTGGTGCACGACTGATATCATTCCAGCAAAACAGGATAAATATAGATTACTTCCGCTTACGCGATTGTCTTTTGTGTGCTGCAACCACGATCCGGCTTAACGTTCTACACACACTGGTGGGATTCATTGTGAATCCGATACACATCTCGTGAACCGTGATCTGTATCATCCTCCGTATTCCTTTTCGATTTCATAAAAGACTCGTTTCTATTTGCTTCCGGGTTAAGCGCACACACACACAGCGCTTGTAACAGTCAGCTGCCAGGAACGTGTTTTGAAAGGTGCGAGTAATGGAAAAGCTTCCCTTTCATGTGGTTCATCGTTGATGGCCGCACTGTGCATAGCATCGGGCGGAAGTGTTCGGGACTGTCGATTGATATCGCACCCCTTTGCGGCATTGCAAGGACGTGTGAAAATGTGAGCAAAGGTGCAGGGAACGAGTTATGGAAGCACTTCATACAAATCATGTGCGCTCGGGCAGGTTGGTCGATGTTGCATCAATCTACTCGCCCACAGCGCCAACGCCAGCGCCAAGTTGACAGTGAAGGATGACTCGGAACGGATAGGGGTAAACGTTATGGCGAACGAATGTACATGTAAATAGCGACGAAACAAAAGCGAACAAAAAAGGACAATTTCCACTTACCCACAGCGTCCTGTACCGATGCGTTATCGCTGCACCGCAGGAACTTGTTGTAAAAGTTGACCATCACGAGGCCGCGATTTTTCGTCACCAGCTCGAGCACCTCGTCCTGCACGTTCCGGCTCGAGTTGCACAGTGCGTGGGCCGACGAGTGGGAAAAGATGACCGGTGCCTGCGAGGTCGCCAGTACATCCTTCATCGTACCGACGGACGACTTTGATAGGTCCACTATCATGCCGAGCCGGTTCATTTCGCGCACGATCGTCTGTGTTGAGGTCCGGTAGGGTGGGGGGGATGATGATCCGTGTTTCGATGCGCGGTAGATTGGATTGTGGAAAACAGGTCGTTAAGATGATGTACAAAAAGAGAGTGAGAAGAAAAAACGAGTCATGAAACCGAGATAGAGTGAAAAAGTTATCAGACATAAATTGGAATACAAATGGGAATTTATCCCGAAATGGACAACCACACCGAGAACCAGCTCTGCTCTCTTTGAATGCGCTCTGCACCACCACTCACTAGACTCACTACAACTGGACCGGGTTTGAAATACGAAAAAGGTGGATTTCCGTGTTAGAAGAGAAAAAAAAGCCCCGGCTGTCCTGAAATATAAGCAAACATTCGCGACGCCGAATGGTGACGAACTGCGTGTTTCGTGCTCTGTCTTTGATATGACGTTATCCAACAGGACTTCTAACAACTAGGACCACCTCCCCAATTCTGGTTCGCACATCCAAATTCGTTATCCAATACGTGTGCAACACAATGGACATAGGATTGGTTAAAAAAAAAACCAACCGTCCGAGAAGGATGTTATAACTCATTTTTATTTCCAGCACAAAACGGGAAAAAAAGACTGTGAACCCGAGATGAGATGAAATATACTGACATTCAGCGAAATAACAGGCGCAGCATTGTGACAAAATCTTAATTGGATAAATTTGGATCGCATCGCACTGGGTCCAAAGTTTCCTCGCAGTTGGTGAATGAATTGAATGGACAGCGGTCGCATACGCGCGGATATGCAATCGAATGCGACTGGCACCGTGAATATAGTACAGGTGGAATAGAATGTGCGTTTCATTACGCATTACGGAACTCGGAAGCGTTGCTGTGGAAATTTTATTAATTAAACGTCTGTATTGCATTTCTACCGATGGCTAGAAGCTGGTAACAAGCGACCAAAAACTAGAAAATCCCAAAACAGTTAGAAGGCTACATTGAATCAACAACTTTCGAATAATTTTGATGTACAAATTTTGTTTTCTGCATCAACAACCGGCCACAAATACTTGTTTAAAGCTTTTGTTTTCGGCTCTATTGGACACAATTTCAATAAAACGCTGTAACTATCGCGATGGAAATAGATATTCCAATGCACATTGACATGAGTAAAAAACGCCCTAAAGCTAAACTTTGAATCAAATATCCTGCCTGCAGCTGTCGATACAGTATGGCATCATGGTGTATAACCCCGATAAAACTGCCCTAGTGTACCGATTGACCTGAACATGCACCTAAATGTTCGCAAAAAGCGAGTGAAACAATACCGGTTCCACCATTGTAATATGAACATCTGCCCACCGGGTTGATTGTGCTGGTGACTGGTGGCGGTCTATTCTCTGATATGGCAGAAACCAATATAGTTATTACTGCAATCCGGGTTAGGCTGCTTTTTGTAGCGTACGTGGGGGACAATGTTGTCGTTCGCAACCGGATGTTAGACGATTGCTTCCGTGGATAGTTGTTTCGGAGTGTGTTGTGTGTTGGTAGATTACAGAGAGAAAGTAACTGGAGGGATTGAACAGAAAATTGAAAACATTAAAATTTTGATTGTTTGTATCCGGAGGCACACATTCGTAATGATCCTCTCGTGTGTTTCTAGTGTTTAGGATCAGGTCCATGATGATAAGATGATTTTTGTTTTGGAAAAGAAGTGATAAAATGATGATCTGCGTATCATCAGTTGTGACTGCACGGTAGAACAAACAAATTGTATCACCAGAAACAAATTTTAAACACAAATTATGACAATCATTGTTCGTTAGAAGGAGAACCTCCGGGACTTGTTCACGTTCCACGCTTTGAAAGTGGTGCCACAGCATTTGTATAACCGCATCCCGCCGAGTGAGTCACCCGGAAGAAGGAAACAAACTGGTGGAGCCCACAGAGGAGTGCTGTGATGAATAAATTTTCATCATTTGGCTGTACAATTCCCGAGCGTGGCAAACGGGGCTGATTGTGTTTGTGTTTCGTTATGATTAACGGATCGCTTTGTACACTTCCGCCCGGAAGCGAGTGTTTAGTATAATGATGCCATTCTATCAACTGCGGTGGCATGTGGTTTTTGGCTGTGTGAATGTGTCGTTTGCAGCCGTGCAGCCGGATGGTCTGATGAAGTGCAATTGCATTAAGAAAGTTCGCCTGCGAAACGTTTGCTAATGGCGCAAATGTGTTGTGCACCGTATTGTGTGCTGCAAAAGTGCATGGCATCGTGAATTGGATGGAGGTAAAGTGGTTTATTCATTATACTCTCGTTGCATCGTTCACTGCATCGTTTGCAGTATTACACTTTGCATAAATTCGTGTGTCGATTGGGGAGGTGAGCCACTGTGTGCTTTCGTAATATAACATAATTGAAAATAGTTCACTTTCTTCCACTTTTAGCTAAAAGCTCTCTCTCTCTCTCTCTCTCTCTCTCGGAAATAGACAAGCGCTACTTATCTGATGCAGATTTGATTACCTTTACCGGTAAGTTATTTTAATTTAATCGATCCGTTCGTAGCCAATTAGAAAGAGACAGCAGCGAAGGAGCAAATTAATTGGACTGCTTCGTTTTCCCCAACCAAACGATCCGGGGCGCTGTCGTCCGTTGCTTGGAGGTTTCTTCGCGACTTCTGGGGAACAGCCGAAGATAATTAATTGGCAACTCACTGTTGATTCGTCATGGAACATTCGCACAAAAGGTGGTAATTCGATCTTGTTTATTCAGCGATGCTTATTATGCCGCTTACAATAATAATAATGTTGCAGGCATTGTTCTGATGTACGATAAAGATAGCTTGCAAGGAGCGGTGGAAGTAGTGTGGGACATGGAAAGCATTTCCAATTGATTGTTTTTGAAGGTGGACTCCCGAACAGCTTCATAGCGAAGTCGAAATGAAGTTGGGGATCTTATCATATTCAAGGTAGAGGTCTTCTTATCGCTTCTCGGCCTAAAGGCTAAGATCAAAGTGTAGGTAGAGGTCTTCTTCGTTTAGATGAAGTACTTTGATTAGTCTCTAAAGGATCAGTTATAAAGTCTGTTAGTAGATGACCTTATTACTACAACTAACGCACTAGAAAAGCACGGAAGTCTTTTTGTAGTTCACATTGTTGAAGAGTTGGAGCTCTAAACTGAAATGGGGTTTCCGGTGAAGTTCGACTATCGGGAATTACAAGGATTCTTGGAATATATCAAGACCACCAAGTATTAGTAAGTCACCATGAAGTTATAGCAACTTCCAATGTTTTTCTCAATTACATTGATTATACCGTATTCAAAATGCGACCCAAAAGCTCACAAAAGACTGCGCCTTATCTTTTAGTAAGAATAGACCGGCTGGAAACTACGTAATTATAAAAACTCCCTGGTGGTAAGACCAGTAAGGACAAACACTCTACCTCATCGGTGCCGTTGTGAAGTGCATAAGTGAATTTCGGTCCGATGTCAGCCCAGTCAGCCAAAGCCACCATCCAACCACAATGACTCTGCTGCATGATATTGCGTTCGATAGCGTGGACCAGCCCATCCCATTTTTACCATTTCAAATGCGGATGGTTTAACCTCACCTGGTGGTCAAACCACCCACCTTATGCTGAAGCAGAAGACCGTGGTCCATTCCCAACCGACCGTGAGTAATCTCTTAATTATCTTTTATGGTCTCCATGGAGCGCTTTAACTGTAATTATGGCTTGAGAGTATGTATGGTTAGGTGCACTTGATTAGAAAGAAGCTCGCGTCCGGGGCATCCATACATCGGGGAGGGACCATTATATTTCGGAACGGTTCGAAGAGTGAAGTGAAATTCTATTTTTAAGGACTCGCTACCCGTTGAACAAGGGAACAAGGGTGCGTGCGTGCGTTCGACAGGGGACATATTTTGGACAACCCGGTAATAACGCAAAAATAGACAATTACCTTGCCGTAAGCCGTAAGTCCACCGTGTCGGATGTCATACTTCGGTGCATCCGCGTTGCTCGAATCGGCCCACGGTGTGTGGCAGGTGGAGGTGAGCGTCATGTACCGGACCCCGAGGGCATAGTAGATGCGCAGGACACCGAGCGAACCGCCGAGCGAATGGCCACCCTCGACACCGATTAATGAACACATTTGACGGTTTTTGTGCGCTTGTACGATATCTATTGAATGAAAGGAAAGAGAGAGAGAGATAGGAGTGATGGTACAGACATGAAAAGCACCTTACTAATTAATGTCAACTTCACTATGGTGCCGATGCATTTTGGGCACGCTGTAATGAAGTCTACTTGCCTAATAGGTTTATTTAGGTGGTAATTTAGTTTCGTAACATTATAAATGAGATCGGAGAATCGTTCCCATTCCACTTACCGAACACTGATGCACAGGAAGTCAGATGTGGAGAGTATCGTTCTGTCAGTCTTTTAATTACATCTATCTGTTCCAAAGTGATTTGCACCGCATCCTTGTGCTGTGCCTCACAGGGTACGTAAGCGGCCCAAAACTGGGGAAGAAAAAAGGGAAATCGAGCGACACAGTTAGACAACGTTTTATGATGAATTATTTCCGTACATTAGGTGGATTAGAAACTGTGATGTGGATTAATTATTTTGTACATGAAGATAATTGATACTTGCCGTTGTGAAGTGCATAAGTGAATTTCGGTCCGCTGTCAGCCCAGTCAGCCAAAGCCACCATCCAACCACAATGACTCTGCTGCATGATATTGCGTTCGATAGCGTGGACCAGCCCATCCCATTTTTACCATTTCAAATGCGGGTGGTTTAACCTCACCTGGTGGTCAAACCACTCACCTTATGCTGAAGCAGAAGACCGTGGTCCATTCCCAACCGACCGTGAGTAATCTCTTAATTATCTTTTATGGTCTCCATGGAGCGCTTTAACTGTAATTATGGCTTGAGAGTATGTATGGTAGGTGCACTTGATTAGAAAGAAGCTCGCGTCCGGGGCATCCATACATCGGGGAGGGACCATTATATTTCGGAACGGTTCGAAGAGTGAAGTGAAATTCTATTTTTAAGGACTCGCTACCCGTTGAACAAGGGAACAAGGGTGCGTGCGTGCGTTCGACAGGGGACATATTTTGGACAACCCGGTAATAACGCAAAAATAGACAATTACCTTGCCGTAAGCCGTAAGTCCACCGTGTCGGATGTCATACTTCGGTGCATCCGCGTTGCTCGAATCGGCCCACGGTGTGTGGCAGGTGGAGGTGAGCGTCATGTACCGGACCCCGAGGGCATAGTAGATGCGCAGGACACCGAGCGAACCGCCGAGCGAATGGCCACCCTCGACACCGATTAATGAACACATTTGACGGTTTTTGTGCGCTTGTACGATATCTATTGAATGAAAGGAAAGAGAGAGAGAGATAGGAGTGATGGTACAGACATGAAAAGCACCTTACTAATTAATGTCAACTTCACTATGGTGCCGATGCATTTTGGGCACGCTGTAATGAAGTCTACTTGCCTAATAGGTTTATTTAGGTGGTAATTTAGTTTCGTAACATTATAAATGAGATCGGAGAATCGTTCCCATTCCACTTACCGAACACTGATGCACAGGAAGTCAGATGTGGAGAGTATCGTTCTGTCAGTCTTTTAATTACATCTATCTGTTCCAAAGTGATTTGCACCGCATCCTTGTGCTGTGCCTCACAGGGTACGTAAGCGGCCCAAAACTGGGGAAGAAAAAAGGGAAATCGAGCGACACAGTTAGACAACGTTTTATGATGAATTATTTCCGTACATTAGGTGGATTAGAAACTGTGATGTGGATTAATTATTTTGTACATGAAGATAATTGATACTGATTGCAATAACCCTAGAGCAAATAGTATTGATGTTCAGCCCCTCCTAGATAAGCGCTTGTGGCTTCCAATATTCGTAAAACAACGCAATTGGTAATTCTCCAAACTATCCGTAGATCAAACAGTCGGCCTGCCCCGGATCCAATCCATTGTCAACTCTTTATTCTTCATCCGGAAATTCTTAATTCTTCGTTAGGTAACAGTAGCGAGCCCAACGAGTCAACACTTTATCGCAAATGGCAAGTATTTCCTGGGTATACGAAAGCTCGCGTCCATTTTCACGAAACTCGTTAATTTATTCTCCACCGGCGTGTCCGTTCCGGTGCCTTTAACTGAAAAATCCCAAATCTGCAACCGTTTGCACGTAAATTCGTGACTTCACCTGCCTGACGCACATTAAAGAAGTGCAGAACGGAGCGAACAAAGAGGCAACTCCGGGAGCCTCCATTAATAGCGGTGTTCCCCCATTAGGAACAGGTCGGCCGGATCTGCTATCTCATTTCCAGCGAAGGTTAACGTTATCCAATTAATTGAATGCGATCCGGGTGTGCACAGTCTTCGTCACGTTCCGTTGCTGCGGAGTTGATGGCGGTGCGTTTTCCAGAGCGTAGTGAAAATTAATATTTCCCCCTCTCGCAACGCCATTTGCTTCGACAGTACGAAACCTTAAGCTGTTGCCGCTCGGAGTCTCCACGGCGAGTCGGAAGAGAAGTCATGCGCTTGTTGACGGGTTTTTTCCATTTTTAAAGGTTACGCCACAATCGCCAAAGCGTAGAGAACGGCGACGGGATTGGGACAAGCTCGATAAAATTGCTTCCCATCAACCGTTGCGCCGTGCCAGTGTACTTCCGGTTCATCGGACAAGATCGGACGAACGGTCTTGTTATTGTTGGATGTTGACGGTTCGGTTCGGGAGTGGCGGGATAAGATAATTTGAACTGGCCTTAAACCGCGCTTCCGTGAAACATGGCCGATGAAGCGTTTGTTTTTTGTCGCTTTCTTCTTCTCAACACCGGCGCCGGTTGTCCCTTTCGGTTGTACTGAGTTTTATTTTTTCCCACCACTATCACAAACCCACCTTTTTTGGGGCTTGGTTATGTAATGGCGATCGATAAGCCTCTTAGCGGGTGAGATCGAGATTAATTTACATTATTTTTCAATCAAAGGCATTGTACTGGGCAAGATCTATACAATTTGGATAAAGGAAGGGTCGAGAAAAAAGAAGTTGTTGTGTAAGATTGTTTTTACATTTCTTTGGTGTGCGTATGTGCGTTAATGGTTTTCACTTTTTCTTTTACAGCCAAGCTTCGGGAAGGATAATTTATTTCCTCTAACCGAAACAATAGCATTGGGATTGGATGGATGCTGTTAATGTTGGCAGGAAAAAGCGGGGTTTCCCAAGGTCGCAACATTTTTCATCGCTGTGGCTGGAGTAGCTTCCCAAGAACATGATACTCTGAGGGTAAGCATGGATAAACCAATGAAGGAAAGAAGATTTAATTTAAATAGATAGCGTCTAATCTGTTACACCGTTGGACAAATTGAGACACGTTAGAGCGAGCTGCACAAATTGAACTTTCATCAGCAGTATTGAAATTGATGATAATGTTAACTAAAAACCATTAAACTCTACGACTGATTACGATTGGAGATTAAGCACTTTATGGAGTCTATAAATAAAGCAAAAGGAAAATGTCGATGTTCTGTACAAGCAATACGTCTAATTTGATAGAATCGTATCACAATGGCAGAAGTTCTAATCGAGCGTTAACTAGAGCAGTGACCGAGAAAAAAGGCTTTTACGTCATGATTTCAATTATAAATAATAGCTTCAGCATCGTTTATGAGCCCGTTCCTAACCGTGTAACTATGATTAAAAATCTTTGTGCGTAAAACTTTAGTCCTGTTCCTACATTTCTCCAAGGACTCAAACCTGCCCGATACAACTGTGCAGCTTCGGTACAATCGATATAAAATTTAACGGCTCTTAAAACATATTAATAAACCCCGAAAGATACCCCTGACGAACGATTCAAGTCATCCCCAAGGTTGCTTTACCGTCGGACCGTCATGAAAATGTTGAGAAAAGTCGTTACAAGTTGCTCGGTGCTTTGGCAAACGATTCATACGAACCAGCCCGAACCAGGTTCGCAAAGGTGATGAATTCGTTGGAATAAACGTGATTTGATGAGTTTATGGATGATTTTGATTTTGAGATCAGATTCGGGGCGGGACACATAACGTGGAGCTTTGTGGTTGAAAATTAAGTTAAGCAAGCTCGGAATGGTGGAACCGTTTTGTGGGTACGTTCATCGCTTTTGTTAGTTGATTATGCTCAATAGAATAGAAAATGAACGACGATTACGACGCGTTTTGGGAACGTTGCTATTGGACCAGGAGATACTAAACGGGCGATTGCGATTGTATGAGGTGATGTTTGGTGGGAAGGCATTGGTTCACCGGTGTATTAAAAACGTTTATTAGAGACAATACAAAACAAAAATCGATTGTTACGATCAGTCGCGATCATAGCGCTGTTTTTTACTGTTGCGTTTAACGATCGGAACGAAAATGTTTACTTTTATGAGCTATAATTTGCTAAACAACCCACATGATTGATGCTGGCTTTGGTGTTATAGCACACTTTTACTACACAATCGGTTGGTCGTTTTTCCTCGAAGCGAAAGGTGAAGCCATAAGCCTCCGAATGATTTTAATGAAATTAAAACGTATTCGAAATTTTCATCTTGATCATAAAAGCACAAAGACGCTGTGAGGTGTATAAATTGCTAAAATAAATTGTTTTGTTTTTTTTTTTCAGAGAATAATTCGAACACGTTCTGCAACTTTTCCACCGTTCATAGAAGTACAAATTCCTGCTTATCGTTACACGTTTACAAAGTAAATAAAATTAAATGGAAAAAGCTTCTACGCTAACAAACCAACCCTCAACGGCAACGGCGCCGGCAACCCGAAAGTACTTAGGGCAGGACAAATGCACGAAGTAACCCAGCTAATAGGAAGTTTGGATTGGTATTGTTGCGCGTCCCGGCCCGGCACACTTTTGCTCCATCGAACCCCACCGGTAAATGGAAGAGAAAATTCAATTCTCCACAGCGGCAAAAGAGTTTCGAGTTAACGTGTGCTGCCGCGCCAGCCACACCAGCTGTGTTGTTTTTCTATCGAGTTTAGCAGAAGACGGAACTCAGGCAAAGTTCTGCGCAACAATGTAGGGTTGGGAAGGGAAACAAACAGGGACAAGAGTAGGAAATGAGCGAAACGATGAAGGCAAAAAAAGAAGTACAAACTCCTCGAGATGGATCGCGTTTTGAGTACCTTTTCCACTTGAACCGCTTGAAGGGTCATCGAAAAAGTTGCGGTTTCGGGCTGATTGAATGAAAAGTTTTTTTTTCTTCCGGAAGAGAAAGTAAAGAAGGACTGTGGAAGGAGGACGCAAAAGGGATGGGGAGGGTTGATTAAAAATCAGAAGCGAGCGGGATGAAGCGGAAATCAATCACACACACACACACACACACACACCAAATTGCAAACCACCATGTAGTACGCGTGAGTTAGAAGCTGTATTTAACCTCAAAAGTTGGGAATGAAGGAATCGGAACGGTTGGTAAATATTGTGCCTTACCTGTGCAGAAATTCGACCACGTTTGAGCCGCTGCAAATCCGTATGACTCCAGGCACTCTTCGACCAGGGCAGTATCGTCTTGAGATCATCGTCAAACCTGTTGGGAATCGGAAGCAAAACCACACTGGCATTAGCTTTTCACCGTTTGCAGCTGGGAAGTCTTGTTCGGGGGGCACCGGCAAGTCGGACTAAATTGAAAAAGTTACTAATTGGACACAGAGTGTGACGGTAAGGAATGTCACACGCACTCACACACACACCGATGTCGTTCGTTTCCTGTTCCGGGGAGCACCGTACCATGGAGTGTAGATTTTACTCACCGAAAATCGTTTAGCTGATTGTGTAGGAATTTCCGTATGTTCCACGGCAGATCGTTGTGACCATCGATTAAAGGCACTGTGTCGAGCAGCTGCGTAGCCACCTGCAGCCGTTCCTCGAGGGGCGCACCGGACGAAACCTTGAGGGCGAGCGGGACGGCGACTCCGGCTGCTCCAGCAATCAACAGTATGGAGGTCACCGCAAGCCACTGTCTCGAAGGAAGATCCCATTCTAAGGAGGAAGCAAGTTGTGTTTGTTTGATTAGTTTTTCTATCGTTCAATAACTATCGTCCGTTTGGTGTTGGAGATTGCGTGGACAAGATAGTGGGAAGTTTATTTTTATGAAGATAGATGAGAAAGAGCGAGACTTGGCAAATGAAAGACTTGATAGTATGTGATTGATGAGAGAAGAAACATCACGATGGCGCGAAGAACAATGCATCAAACATGGTCCGATGAGTTGTTAAATTTAATTTCTGTAGTATCGCAAGCATTTAAACTTCAAGACAGGAAGCTTATGAATCAGGTGGCAATATAATTTTATAATACACGATCCTAGCTTCTGTTTGTTAATCTCTTTCCATTGCACTGTTTACCGAAGGCAAGATATTTAGGATGCAAGCTTCCTCACGCTGCTCCGTGTTTACTTGCGCTAAAATACATTGTCACTTAACGAAATGCAATTAATCCACTTTAGCCTTGTTGGGATGCAGGCAAATTCCTAACTATCATCGCAAGAAAAATGCGAGATCCAGCTGCGAGATCGAGCACTCTGTTAAAATGCGATGTTTTTGTTTGCTCGAAGAATTATCGCTTTGCTCCTGCCTGGACGAGCGGGAGAGACCCATTACGCCCTCTACGAGACCCACCGAAGAAAGATAAAATGTGCAACTCCACTGGTTCCATGCTGTGCGGCGGCCATGTCGTGCTGTCATCGCCAGTTCCGTGTCCGTGCGATGGAGCGACACGGTTGCTCTCGGTCTCTCCACTTGCAGCGCTGATTAGCATTTATTTGTTGCACAAAGTGTTCTAACTTCAAGGCTAAAGTGGTGGACCAATGGGGTAACTTTCAAGGGAGGAAGAGAGTTTCCAGTTTTGTCAAGAGGAATACAGTTCGTGGGAAAAGTGGCCAGGGGTTGGGAACTAAATTGCAACGATGTTAATTTGCGTCCTTTTGACGTCTAGGATCGTTTCAACATTCGCTCCCTCTTGCTTCAACTTAATCTTACACACTTTTTGCCAACTTCCGAGCAAGCGTTTAACGTGCTTTAGGGTTGTTTTTGTAGGATTGTGTGGATGGACTCTCTCTCGGGGAAACATTTTCAGCAATTCAAGGGTTATGCAGCAACAGATTTACCAAATCCTAGCGTCTCAATGCTAGACCCAGAAGTACATTCATTAGCTGTAAACTATGGGGCATGAGTAGGTTTGGTCCACTCTTTGACGGAGATAAATGTTAAACATGACTCCTTCTCCATCACCCGCCGCTCTAGAAACCGTGTCCAGTGAACATTGAACAACACACCCTATAGCGCACCGTCTAAGTAAGAGAGTGAGGTTATGTGGCGTTGTGTTTCCTACCCTCCGAAGCCCGTGTTTGTCTGTGTTCTCTGCACGATGAATAATTTATTAGAAATTTAAATTTGCTCCTTCTGGCAAACATCAACCTCATCATCACCCAGCAGAGAACAACTTCCTCCTTTCAGTGTGTATTGTGGTTAGTTTGGCGCCTTGCATTGCAAAGCCATTATAGCAAAGTCTCCGGTGGCCCACCAAAACATTACGGTGTGAATCACGGCAAAAAGCGGCCCCTCAACAGTCGCAGCACAACTATTTAAATGCAAACGCAAAGTTGTGTTGATTTCGTATCGTTCGTTAGTGGGGAGGCTGGCTGGTTTACCGGATATTAATAATGGGCTAACCTCAAATCATTCCGGTGGTAGAATGACGTCCGGAACCGCACGCAACGTGTACATGCCGTGGTTGGAAATGGTTTAATAAAGCAATCTTTCGATAATCGGAACTCCTGGGGTGAGTGCTTGAGCAAACTCAAGAAGCAGTGTTCTAAACGTTTCTCAGACAGCGGGATTACAACTCAAGACTTATCATTTCTTCACATTCTACAAATCTGACCTCTCCAAGACAAGTCTACCTTCTACTCGCAACATACTTACTCGACGATCCGGAACCGGTACTACTCGAACCACGACTCGGACATTGGCGATGCTTCCAAGGGTGTGGTTGCTGCTTATTGGGCGTCCCGTTAAGGCTGCAGGTGGAAGGAAACCCATCACCACCTCCCATCACACCACCCATCACTCCGCCAGGAATGATGGTGGTACCGGGAGCAGGATCCAGCCCCGAACCGAAGTACTGCGAGGGATTGAAGTTGAAGTTGCTGATCGAGTTGGAGAAGGGATGGTTGTGTGATGCGATGAGGTTGCTTTTAGCCGACCCGGAGTACTGATTGATGTTACAGGAGCTGGCATGATGACCGACCACTCCACCGCCCAACCCAGAGAAGTGTCCCGACAGAGGTAAATCTCCGTTCGCTCCGATCGTGTTGTACTTGGCGGGAAGATTAAGTGCATCGTAGTTAGGAATGTAGCCGGCAGTGACCGCGTCCGGATGATGGTGGTGGTGATGCTGGTGGTAGAGATACAACTGGCCTGCATCCATCGCTTCCTTCAGCGGCACATCCGATCCAGTCTCTCCGAACCGGTCCTCTCCGTTCCGGTAGTAGTAGTGGTGATGGAGATAATTATCATCGAAGTAGTAAGGCGGATAAGGTTTCGTCGTGCCGGCCGGATCATTAACATTCGGAAGCGGTGCGGCCGTGTTGCCGTTCATCAGGTCCACCATCATGACCGGAAGCGGGTCATTCAGTTTTGACTTGCCGTCGCTGGTCATGCCCAATGAGCCGGAAGTCGTTTTACCGTTTGCCGACGATTTGGCGGATTTGAGTGTTGACTTTAGCGTTCCACTCAGCGAACCGTTTGTGTTGGAGGCAAAGTTGAACAGATCCGGCTGATTCATGGTTCCGATGAGGCCGTCGACTTCACGTCCGTAGCTTCCAATGTTGGCGGGATTGGACGAGGGCTGGGTCGTTGGCTCGTACATCGACTGTTGGTCTGCGTGTGTCGGTTCCGGTCCGGATGCAACAGGTTGCACCACACAGCCATATCCGTAGGAGGGACGTCGGTTGAGTGGAGGCGGCGGAGGTGGTATCATGTCTTCACTGTACGAATCGTCCTGCAAACGAAGAGAGGAAGAATGATGATGATATGATGTTGCTGAACAAACGAAACAAATTCTTTGCATAACTGATATTAGATTGTGTGGACTGTATCTGTGAGTGATTAATAGAGGCAAATCGGTCTCGAGAATCAAGAATCACATTTCACATACTTCGAAGTTCAAGAATATAATGATAAGAACTATTTTCAGCAGCATAATCATTATAGAAGGTATGAATATTTTCCTGAGATCTTCCCACAAATAACAACGGAAATGCATTTAGGATGCATCGTAATAGACTATGCAGGCACAGTTCAACAAGAAAAACGTATAGAACAATTCCATAATCACATAATAAATGGCTTCGGACGTGGAGGGAACCCATTTTTCTCGTTGATCCCTCCTGCAACAGTCAGCTTTCCCATCGCGAAACGTTGGGCATGACAAACTGGTAGCGTTGGCACATTTAACGCATCTGTATCCTCCGAGTTCGAGCCCGACCGGAGATGCATCTAATGGTAATGTCCCGGTCGCGGAAAACCGCAAAACAGACCGGAAAAGCACAACAACAACGGCGTGATCCGTACTGCTGCGAGCTTTTCCCATCCACGGCACTTTTCGCCGGTGGCAGCAGAGAAATGATCTGACTACGCCAGATGGAGCGGATATTTATGACGTTGGGCCATAATGGAAATGAAGAGAATAAGCGAAATGAAATGGAACACAGCGAGGACTCACACACACACACACACAGTAGGCCTCGCGCCGTGTTGTCCTGTCTATCCATCTGCACAAGAGGTGTACTCCAATTCTTGTAATGTGTTTTGTTCTTTCCCGTTTTTCCTGTTCGCGCCACAATGCAGAACCATGCGCTTGTCTTGTTCGTCATTTTTCACGCCGCGAGAGCTGTTTTTTGTTGAGTGTCGCGTGTTGTAATTTCCTTGCTTTTTGAGACTCTTCCGTTGTTTTAAGGCTATCAGTTAACAGGCTCTCGAATTCGCAAGAGGCCTTGCGTGAAGCTTATTGACTCTTACCCATTTCGGAGCGGCTTGTTCGGTTCGGGTCTTGTTTTTGGGATTAAATTTGTGTCTGATTGCTGATGAAGAAAAATGGCAACGGTATCTAGTTGAAAGGATAATGCAGAAAAAGCAACAAAACAGCCTAAACTTGATGATGCTAACGAGGAACAGCGTAAAAAACTAAAAATATGGTTCTAGAAATGGAGAAAGAGGACAGTGAAAGATCATCAATTGAGAAGGTCTACGAAAAACAGAGTGGACCACCATGTTGCTTCACCAAGACTGTAGTTGGAATTAATTTTGCTCTTCTCTGCTTTAGGTTTTCATTTTCGTTGTTATTAATACGCTTAGAAAGGCTCAGTAACCCTAAGGTCACGTTTGAAGTACAACCGGTCAGTACTAAACCTTCACTTTAGTACATCTGCTCAAAATAATGCCAAGTCGTATCGATAAATTTGAAGAACTCTACAGTTCTATTTCCTACACCTTCTGGAGCTCTCTTTTCCTCAGAGTCACTCCTTCCTGTCTCTACTTCAAGGTCTCTGGTCTCGTCGAAAGTGTGCACGAGCAGCAAATTGTGATTGCAAAGCCGTAACAATTTTGTTTGTTTGTGTTGTTTCTCGTTCCTTGGTTTGTGTTGTGCGAAGGACTGTTTTATGTTCACTTGGGCGCTGAGCCGTTTCGTGACTTCGGTAGGAGTGCATTTTATGACATTCAATAAAAAGCTCATGAAACAAATATTATACCGGTAGCGGGTGAGCATCGAAATACGGCGAATCGGTCAAACACAATTTTTGTGTCGAAGGAATTGCATGGACGAACACCATATAACATTGCTCTCAACATGCCAGATGTGGACGTATATTACTGAGAATTGGGTGTTGATCATGAGAAATAGTTTGCCCTCTGTAGGTCCAGGAATCAAAGTGCAGGTAAACTATTGTCTGTGAATCAGGACTTGACTTCTTCCATCGCTTTTGCCTCTCGTAGTGTGTGTAGTGATGATGTGCATGGTCTTCTGGGAAATTATTGCAAGTGAATGTGCAACGTTTCTAATAAACGAGCCGGGTAACAAAAGCATAATGAGCATTTGATGTAATATTGATTTACTGTGGAAATTTCCCTTACAATTAAAGGCAGTTGGAGAGAATAAGTAAAAGCTTTATATGAATATCTCAAGTTGAATTATAAAACTCTAAAACACATGCCTGAAGTTTCATATTCGATTCTACAATTCCACACATACATCGGAAGAAATTCACATGAATGTTTTTAACTCTTTGCTTTAAAAACAAAACGTTGAGAGACATTAAAAATTCCATTAACGCCGACAAAGCAGCTCACCTGGCTGTGAGATATTATTCAAAAGGGATTTAAATGGAATGCAATACGGCGCATAAAACACGAGCAGCAGTTTTTATTCTGTCTCGCTATGGAGGTGTGTTTGTGAACCCATCCGTATCACCGTCTCTTATCTTAGTCCAGTTAAATCTATCTTGTGTGTTGAATGTTAGACCTGATTGCACAAAGTTTTTATTTTGCAGTGGGAATAGCGTTTGAAGGATTAAACTGGAATAGCTTTAACATGAAACCGAAGCGTTGTGTTTGGGTCTTTAGGACTTCGCATCACTGGAACTGGTTACTATAGAAGAATAGAACTCACTGTAGAAAATATTCAATAAACCTCCAACCTCGTGAGTTGAGTATGAAACAGAGAGAAACTTAATGTAATGGATTAGAAGTTCATAGGAAATGATATCTTAAGATGATGGATGTCTGTCCTATCCCAACCAACAAACTGTGTGCTTATAGCCGATAAACAATTTATTATAGCCCGACAAAGACAGGGAAAGCAAATAAAACCTAGTCCGCCCTAAAATTGGATATCTTTCCTTGATCAATAAATCTAGACTGTCCCAAAATGCCACCAAACCCTTAGGATTCCCATGCAAACCTCCGTGAATCTGGGATGGCCCTGCAGTATGGAAACAATTTCACCGATACTATCGGAATGCAACAACTGTGGCCAGCTGGGGCGTGAAAATGGAGTGCCAATTTGCAAACGAAATTCTCCATCTTCATCCCCGAAAACTTCGGGAGCTCTCACACCTTTTGCCAATGCTTCCTGGTCTCAATTGAATCCTTCTTAGTGCTCGGAATCCCGCTCACTGAAGCCAACCTACGCCGCTTAGCTCTGGGAAGTGGGCAAAACAAGAATTTGCAATTTCCTTCCCCATTGCTGATCCCTGTTCATTGGCGAGAAAGGACATTCCATAAATAATACTCCGAAACCATGGCCGCAAAATGGTATGGTCAATAAATTTTGTCTATGTCGGGACAGAGAGTGTGTGCGTGAGAGAGAGAGAGAGAGAGAGAGAGAGAGAGAGAGTGAGAGAGAGCATGGGTTTTGCAATCCAACGGACGAACGGTTGGGTAAGCTTCCAATAATTTATGACCGGAAGTAGCCATCGACGACATTCACTCATGGGAAGGTGGACGAGGCAAATCGTTTGCTTTCGATCGCGGGTCTAAAAAAGGGAAAGTGCTTCCAGTTTTTCGGATCTGTTTTGCTTTCCGAAGCGATAAAGTTTTGTGTTCTGTTTTACTTTTGCTTTACAGGAGATAAATAACTCTTCCTAGATCTCGTGCCACACGTAGTCTAGTTGCATGTGAGTTTAGATCTATACTGGATCCGAACTAGCAGCTCGACCCTTCGACGTTAAAGCCTGTGCAGAGGGTAAGTGTTTATGTTTTTACTTTTCTCGATTGGGCTTGACAGCTGTCACCTTTGCCGGAAGTAGAAAAATGGATCCTTTGCTCTAGCGATAAGGGAAAATGGTGAATATCTCCATCGTTCATCAAGTTTCGGAACGATTGCGATGTGTCCTGAATTCTGAACACAGATAAACGATTCATCAAGTTCGTTTTATGTTTCAGTATTTTCACACACAAGCCCGGAAATTATGAGGGGATATCATCGCTAAATATTTAACGATTGTTTTTTAAAGTTCTTCAACTCCCCCAACCGTTACTCCTTTAATCCAGTAATCCCGAATGTGTCCTCAGTCCCACACACACATCAAACAGAGCGAAACGTGGCATGTAGATGACGTGCAAGCTTACCTCGGCATAATTATCATTCCTCGGGTACGATCCATGCTGGCAGTCAAACGCGAGTACGTTGGCCGCTACCTTGCACGCGTTTCCGGTGACTTTTCCGGCTGCAGTTGGGGCTAGCTGGGGTAGAGGTGGCGTTGGAGTTGGAGTTGAAACGGATGACGTCGGCACGGATGCACCGGTTATGCTGGAGTGTCGTTGCATCGTTGCTGCGGTCGCTAGGCTCAAGTCACCGGTTGATGTGGCCAGGTGCTATGCGAAGATTAGACAAGGGAGGCAATAGACGCATTAACGCACAATTTTCACGGTGTAAGAAAACTTTGAGCTGTGGTTTTCGGTAGTGTTCGTGCCCGTGAGCCTCGTGACTCGGTTTGTTGTGGTGACCTGTGGTCGTGGTGTTGATGAGTTGAAGAGAAATTAAACAACAGTTTAGCAGTGCCGTGTGGGTTGTCGCAGGAAGTCCCACACGAGAGGATGTCGAAAATGATACGCATTGCACCCGAATCGACTCTGGCAAGTGTATGCAAGGTCGTTTATTTTGCTCACGAAACGTCAACGATGATGGGCCTGCTGCTAATGAAACTTGAAACAACCTAGAAAATGGTGCAAAATACAGCCTTCAACCGCTTCAGCTAAACGGCCGAGTTGAGGGAAACGCTGGTTGAGTTTTCATTAGCAAATTAGTTTTCTCAAGCCTTTTGTCGTCATCACTGCTCCAGAAGTCGTCGACGAACAACCGTCCTCCCTGCGTCATTTTGTTGTTTTGATGCTGGTGGGGAGAAAGCTAATTGTTTCTGTCATTGTTGAAATTTGATGCCATCCGTTTATGCAGCTCTCGAAACAGTTGAAAATGGGCCGTTTAGCTTCGGGTCTGTTGAATACAAAGCAATTCTCTAGTCACTCGAACACTCGGTGGGATGGGTCTCTGTGTGGTGTTCTCTTCGTGTTCTTGGAACCGTGTGTGTCGGAAGATATAGAAATGCGTCTTATGTTCATGTCGTACCCTCTTCGATTTGCGTATATTGAGATCTTATGGGAGAGGGAATTTGTTGTTACAGTACACCAAAAAGCCTGTAGGACACTCCAGAATGCTTTCATCTCGTCGAACGCTTTACTTTCGATCGTTGCCTCGTTCGTTCGTTCGTTCGGGACAGGTGCATAAGCGTAATGTAAGCAAGCGTTACGGCCGTTACAAAGTCTTCCGAGATAGCTGTAGGCAGTGTGGTTGGAAAGTCTTTTCGCGTTCTTAGATCTTACGCATATCGTTTAGGCGGAATGAGGCGTCAAAAACATGATAAAGACGCCAATAACATCCTCGCAGCTCTAAATCGAGACGATCAATTCGACCACAGCAAGCACAAACTCAATAAGGATGGAAAATAAAATCACAGTCGAGTCGCAACGAAACGAATAAACACTTACCAACTTTCCCATGGAGCCGAACTTCTTCTGACGGTCCTTTTCCAGCCGCAGCAGAATCTGTGCGTTCTGCTCACACGTGTAGGTGTGCTGGCGAGGATTTTTCCTGTCCAGGCTGTACTGATATAATGGCCTTAATGGATTCGGTATTATCTGTAAATATTTGATTCGGTGAAAATCGAAACAGAACGACATGAGCATACGGATGCGGAGGCGAGAAGCGAGCTGGCTAATAAGAACCGAAAGGAATGAAGCGTATGAAATTGGAGAAGAGACCGAAATTCGTTTGGAAATAGCCTTATCAAACGGATAAAATGGTGAGAGTAATGTGAAGTAACTTGGCATAATGTAATGGGTTTGAGGGTACGATGTCCGGGTTCCATTCTTCGTACTCCGAATGTAGAGTAATCTTGAACCCAGTGCCGAACGCTTCGGTGGACAGAATGGCAACCAAACTTTGGAATGACGTCGGACAAACACACCAAAGTGAGAGCTAATTGAGAGGCCAGGCCAGGATACCAACAAAAGTAATGGCATGATAGATTAGGAGACCGTATTAGTGACATTTTCACACGTCCACACTTCCTGTTCCGATCAGAATCTTGTTGGATAGAAAGAATGGACGTGATTGGTAGAGTGTAGCACCATCAGCTGTTTCGTCCAGTGACCAAAAGTCCATCTCAGAAGGGCTGCAGATACGTGTTTGATATGTGAACGGTACCATTAGGCATGGTTATTGGTCAATTTGTGTAATTGTGAGCTTGATTTCGATCATTGAGAGTTGATCCTGAATGCTTTAGTGATGATTACAAGCAACCAAAAGCATCGGAATGTGTCTTCTTGAAGGTGTGTTGTTAGTGAAGAGGAGATAGAAGGCAATATAGTCCTTTGAAGAGATCAATTTCATAAAGCTTTTGGTATTTAAAGTGTATGTTTTTCATCAAAGAAGGTCTCGTATTCAGCATCCCGTATCGTTTCACACGGTTTTGATGCTGGTGGTTAGGATAACTTTACTTTGATTATTCAATTTACAGAGTATATGCGGTTATGGTTTTGCAGAATGATCCAAACACGTATGGAAAGTCTTCAAGTAACATGAGAACTGATGAAAGCAATTACATCCAACAACTGTTTATATTCCAAGGAAAGCATTCCATCAGTTAATGTTTAACCTCCAGGGAACGAAAACATTTCACAGATGCTTCAAACCATCCTTACCGCTTTCGACAACTGCTCCTGGGTTCGTCTATTTGACCTGAGAAAATCATCATTAAAGGTCATCGTCTATTTCAGGCCGTTTTCTCGCCAACACCACTAGACTTGAATACTAAAGAATCGGTCTAATCGACGTCCTTGAGGAAGCAATAACGACAACCCAAACCCTCGAGTACGTTGAAAGATGGATTTTCAATTTGAATCTCACGCGATAAGGCGAAATGTTTAATCTAGCTTATTCCATTTCTTATCGCTCACAAAGCGAGGGCTTTTGAAGACTCACCAGCCAATGGCGCCGGTAACTTGAAGTCGCATTTCGTTCGCGTGTTCTTCAATTCCATTTCTCGGTTTCTTCCCTTGCTTATATATTTGCAAAAAATACAGACGTTCAATCTTGCTCGGTGCTTGGCACTTGCTTCTTCCTCTGACTCACCAACAGCTGCCGATGGGTAATATCGACGTAATATTTCGTCCTGGCAATCTTCTCAGCCTCACTTTCTGGGGGAGTTTCTTGGCCGGAAGTATGATGATAATGTGATTAAGAAAATTAATTACAAACTCCCATACTACCGACCTGTCGTCTGCTGACGGCAAAAGAAGTCATCAGGTCAGATGCGAGATGTCTGGACTCTCGTTCTTCGGCTCTACAACCATTCATCGTGTTAGGGGGCGATTTTAGCTTGCTGGTCACTGTCGGAGTGTGAGAAGACGTTGGTCGATGTCTTATATAAATGATATTGACCCGACGGAAGCGATTATCGACTAAAAATAGAGGAATCCGTGGAATTACTTTGTGCAAAAACGGATCGAAATCTTCCCACGATTAAGAAGATTAGAAAACGATCTAGCGACAGAGATTTTCGCGTGTTCCCGGACACATTAACTTTTATAGTCCAAGAAGCTGGATGTGTTTATGGTGTCGTGAAAGATTAAACAGGAGATTATTTGGAACGTCTTAATGGAGTTTGGTTTGAATATGGAGACTGGAAGCTAGAGACATTTGCAAAGAAAGTCATAAATCACAGACTCTCATTTGCACCGTGCGTCATTCGAGAAACACAAGAAAAAACAATGGCGTCGGATCTCAGACTTCATTCTTGTCCTCTCATATTCCAAGAGAAAAGCCACGAAGATTCTTCTTCCTGGTGTAATACTGGCATCAAAGCGAGCATCAATGATTAACAAACCATATCGGTCATTTCATTCTCATCCACCCAATGTCTCTCTGGCCTACCAACGTCAACCTAAGGCTTGGATGAGAATGGATGAAAACAGGGACACAAGCGGATAACAACGAAAAAGAAAGGAAATTCCTGTAATAATGACTCACTTACCTCCGTTTCCGCGTCACAGCTACACAGCGACAGGGTGCTTAATCCGCCCGGACCTCGTTTGAGGCTGTTCCGACTCCCGACCGGATCCTGATGGCTGCTGTTGGTGGCATTTTTCAATATTGAACCTCCACCAACTCCACCTCCGAAACCGCCGGCGCGCGTCAACGTGGCCGTTGCGGCTACCGTGGCAGAGATGGGATAGATGGACTGAGTCGGCTGGACATTGTGGGGTTGAGCCTGCTGCTGATGGTGTTGATGCTGATGCACGCGATAGTGAGTGTGATGCTTGTGGCGATGGTTTTGCTGATGTTGCTGCTGCGGTTGCTGAGGGTGCTGGTAGTCGGACTGGGACGAGGAACAGGTTGAGTAGCTATCGTTGTCACGGTGCTGCTGCTGCTGCTGGTGTTGTTGCTGTGCTGGAAGTTGTCGAGAGTACTCGCGCAGCTTCTGCTGGTGAAGCAGGACCTGCGATTTTATCATGTGATCGGTGTTATTTACATTTAAATTGGATTTGCCACCGTAGCTGTTGCGGAGCGTGTGGAAGCGTTTAAAATCGTCACTGAGCGAGGCTTCCGTTTTGATGGTGGGTGCTAAATTTGTCCCCGGAGGTCGGCCACTGCTGCCTGTTTCAAGCGTGTGCTGCGTTTGTTCCGCTGGGCCATGGGAAGTCGACTGGGAGGTGCTACTGCTGGAGTTTTTCGACCAGCTCTTGGCTAGACCGGAACCGGCGCCGGATCTCGTACAGGCCGTTCCGGTCTGTTGTTGCTGTTGATGATGGCCGAAGCTACCGCTGCCGGCCACCGTTCGATCCGCTCCGTACTCCACAGGGCCATTAGTGCTTCGGTCCAGAGTGCTTGTGTTGGATTTTTTCAATCGCTGATGATGACTATTGTTGCGTTTCAACGAACCGCCCGAGCTGGAACCGGTGCCAGCGCCATTGCCGACCGCACGACCATGTTCGTTTGTGTTCGATCCCGTAGAGTGCAGCACCGATGGAGTTTGCGCTGATTGCGGATCGATCTTTCCGTTGTGTTTGTGCAGATAGCTTTGTTTGGTGCGATTAATATCGGTCATTTTGTGATGACCAGTGTTGGCACGGTGTTGGTTGTCGGAGGAACGCGGCTCAATGTGATTTGAATGGCACTGAACACCAACTTTTCGCAGCGGCAACACTTCAGTTCAAACGTTTTACATTTAGCACCATTCGAAGTGTTAGATTACTTTCTATCATAGCTCTAGTGGGTCCTAGCGCTCGATAGTCGCGGAGAACACATTTTCCCGAACACTGAACACGCTCAGAATTTTCCTGTTTGAGAACCAAAATAGTATAAAAATTATAATAACGATTTCTTTTCAACACTCATGCCAGTAACCACCAAGTAACACCAAGACACGACCACATCAATGGTATCTTCAGGTAGCCAATCTTCGTAGCATCGAAAGCTGACAGTAGCCCACACACCAGGCACAGTAAAGGTCAAAAGAAACGGAGCAAAAACCAATCGAAAACCCTTCCGGCGTTCCGTTGTTTGTGTCGTGGAAATGGAAGGAAAATGTGAAACAAGCTAGCAACGAGCGTACGGATTATCTTCCAGGTGCATCGGATTGCTAAGTGTTACGGTTGCTATGGAAAAGGTTAAAAACATCCCTTGGCGTTAGCAGCAGGCCGGTTCCTGCTAGAAAGGACCTTTTCAGATAAAATGGCAGCCTTAAGCAATGTGCATTGACTTGTGAATAATTTACATTCACAAAAAATCCTCACATTGGAAAGAAAAATGCATGGAAATGTGGTCCTTCTGGTAGAGTTACATACTGTGGTCGGTTGGGTCTCGTATTTGTGTCTCATTACGATAGCTGGATTCAAGTTTTCGCTCCACTTCGTCCCTAGGCTCAATCGGATATTCTGGTCAACTTTTTCGTGGGAAGATTCTTCTCTCATGCTTCTGCTACATTACTTCAATTATCCTTTGCTCGTTTGCTAAGTTCACTCGCATGGTGTTTGTGTAGCTCTGTTTGCCCACAATCCTTCCAGGTGACGGTCAAGGATAACCAGAAACCCTTATTTCCGTTACCATGGGGAATTTTGTGTGTTTCCTTGCAGTCCTTCTTTAAGTGCAATCGTCCACAGAAAAGTTGTTCCTTATTTGCTTCAGAATTTCCGGAGAACGGATGCTCTGCAGTTTGGACGCTCTTTGCTTACTATTTGTAGGCATGAGACTATAGAGATGGGCTTGAGAATCATAAACGCTTAACTAGAATTGATGAAAAACTGTTCCAAGATGTACTTCTTGTGTTCGAATTGATTTCCCTCAGGATCACACTAGGCCGTTGTAAGATAACATGGAAAACCTGCAACGAAAAGAGAACGAAACTTGTTGAAGATTTATGCAAGAAACGCTCAAATGCTTGTACCGTGTTGGTGATGTGTGCATAATGGTGTTTGTCTGAATATGATTGAGAGTATGGGATAGTTTGCTCAGCGCGAGGCGTGTTAATATGTTTACTTAGGACAGTCTGTTTACCCACAAAACAATACGTTTGATCACGAATTATGCCAACCATAATCGATTGACCAAACATTCTGCCTTTCATGCGCCAGTTCGTTATATATAAGTATTGAAGAAGGATTTTTGGGAAATTCAATACTCTATCCATTAATCTATTACCTTGTGGAACAATTCCAGTAATTAAAGGACAGGTGAAAACATAATGAAGATAATGAATATATATTTCAATTCAGTGCCCTTTTTGTGTAAAAACCTCGAAATAAAGACATTTTACGGAATCATTGAACACGGTAGGCTAAAATGTGTGAATTTTCCAGCGTAACATAGTGATTAAAGTGAACCCTTGGAGCTATTTTATTGGTCTTTCCGCACTATAATCCTCCCTGATGACTATTATTACCCTGTTGGTATCATTTTTCACCCACGATTCGCTCCCGATAGCTTGTGGTTGATATGTTCATTAAGCTTGTAAAACAATCGTAGACATGACATTGGAGTGTGTTTTGCGGTTGCTGACCGGTGGAAAAGGCTTGTTGTTTTGATAGGTAGATTGAACTCGTACCCGATGGTTAATTGTAAAATAATACATACGATGGATGACGTTCAATGATGCTTTATCGAGAGAAAAGAAAAACTGTCCCAATCATATTCGCTGTAATTGCTTTCGTGCTTGATGGTCATAAATCTGTTTCGTTTCGGCTCATCAAAACAGCTCTCCGTAACTAATGGGGTTTTGTTCCGTGTCATGGGACAGAATTGATACGAATCGTGATTGTGATTTATTCGTGTTGCTAAAGTACTTTTTTCCAATCGGAATGGAGAATAAAAGTTTGACGATACTTTATCATGATTTACGTATTCCTGGAAAACCGAGCATACTAACAGTCATACAGACAAAAGCGAGGTGGAAATTACTGCAAAACATGATATTTACTTAACCGCAACAAGTACACGGAATTAAATACTTTAATTCACCCCATAACATAGTTTTACAGCTCATTGATTAGTAGAGTTAGAAAGATAAACATTAACCTTCCAAGAACAGGTTACACGAACGGTAGAGCACCAGAGAGTTTGAGGCCCAATGTCCAATGAGTGTTTTGTTTCTGTCCTTCAGATCAATCTTCCGCTTGATGCGCTCACCAACGATGCTTGTTCGTTTAATCATGATTCCAAACATTTGGACCAAATTCGGTGGAATGATTTATCCTATTAAGACTGTGTTACCGAATCAAGCGAACAAATATCGTCCTTCAGCGTAAGAAGCGTACGAACGCACGAGCAACGCAGATGGAATCAATGAAAAGAGTGGGAATTCCAGGCGAGGAAACCACGATAATGTATTTATGTAGCTGGTGCTTATGTTGAAAGCTGGTGGGTCGATGCTCCAGCTAGGCAAGGGCGCTAAGGATCATCGGGACGACGGCAAAGACTCGGCTAAGCGCTCGGCTGTTGGGCAACGGGCTAACGAGCACACTTGAGATCCGCTTCAAGCTAATAGTGGTAGCTATGGAGCGGTGCTTAAAGCTTGTACCGATGATGGTGTTGTGAGCAGGTTTCGCCCTTGCTTCTTCGCACCAGTCGTTGCTTGATCGCGTTTAAGTGCTATTTTTGTGTGGTGAGGAAATTTTTCCTTCCAGCAGAACGGGTGTGTATGTGTTGGTTTGGCAACATGCGCTCTCATCATTGGTCATGTGATTAACGCTGGTTTTGTTGCGTGATAGCGATCCAACAACAACAGAGCAACAATGCGTGGTGAAGTCAGTCATGCGTGAGTCAGGATGAGCCTTTGGGTTGGGTCGGGTTGGGTGTGAGTTTCGCCAATTAATGGAGAGGTATAATTTTACCAATAAATGTTATCATTGGGTTAGTTCATTAGCTGGAAAAGAGAAGCGAAAGGTGATGGCTTCATGTCTTGCTTGGTAGGGTGGAAAACGTGAGGATATTCCTACGTACGGCGATGGTCGATGGAGATGCCTGGTAGCTCGTGATAGTCGATGGAGACGCCTGGTAGCTCATGATTAGATGGATTCCTTGAGATGAATTAGGGATGATGTTGGTATTTTAGTATTAAATTAAGTGTACTTAATGGCCACATATTCCCTTCGTGATGTGTTGGTACGTTTCCACCAGCTCTTCCATATCTTTGTATACAGGAATACAGCGCTGTGTCTGTTGACAAACAGTTAAAAGATCGTAATAAAGTTTGTGGAAATAAATTAAACCCGCGTCCAATACCAATAACGTCCTGAATAGGATTCCAGTTGATTGTTCCTGAACACATGAACAACACGGGAAGCTCGCTGTTCCCTATCATGATCGATAATTTGATTTATCCATCAGGATTTCCCCAGGATACCCTAAGCTTTCGATGCAATTTTCACGTTCGCTCTCTCCCGGTGCCCGCCATTTCCACGGCTCACCGGGCCAAAATAACAACAGCTTCCGACTTACATAAGCTACGCAATCACGAATTCCGGTAAAACGGGCCTAAATCAATAGCGTTTTGCGTCCATTATTCGGTGGGGGCCATGTTAAGTATTGCGGACGTGCCTCGAATCGAGCAGTATTTGACTTTCCGGGGAGTTTAACGAATTTATTCATCGTGCAGTGAATTTTCCTCTGCTGCGTGACTGGCGTGTTTTGTACTTGGGTTGCCATAAAAGGATCAAATGGGATGAAACACGGAATTCCTTTCGAACGGCGAAACAAATCACTTTCGCCCGTCGGGGAAGGCCTTGGGAAAGCTATGTATTTGGTCGCGGATATGAATATATGTGGCGATAAAAACTGTATGCTACCGAGGATAGCTTCGGCCCTCAAATCACAGGTGGAATCGAAGAAGATTAATCTTTGCTGACGATAAAAACAAGAAGCGTTTTGTTAAATGGTCAATAAGTTTCGTTGATGAGGCGT
Organism: Anopheles maculatus; assembly: GCA_002091835.1. NCBI lineage: Eukaryota > Metazoa > Arthropoda > Insecta > Diptera > Culicidae > Anopheles > Anopheles maculatus. Next base: position 126,803 of record KZ061915.1, on the reverse strand, counting down.
TAAGAGGCGATGGAAGTTTTCTAAACAGGCGTTGAAAGGTGTTTGTTAAGTGGATTGGATCTCTTAACACACTTTTATAATTGGCTTTATTTATTACGCGAATTTATAAAACCAAAGTAGCTTTAAGGTACATGTTCTTGGGAAATTTCAACTAATCCCTCACGCTCAATCGATTGAAGCTTAAACAAGGGTACACCTTTCACTTCCCAAAAGTTCAATCGATAGATAATCGACCGAGGGCTTATCCGAAAGTTCGCTTTTTTCGTCTGTCGGTAATTAAATCCCACGAAGGATTAGAAACTGCCTCATCATCACCGGCTTATCCCGATCATCGGATTCCCACAAAGCGGAGAACCGTATGGCGCATTCATTAATATCGAAGGGTTCTCGCAGACACCCAAGACCTTTGTGTGAGTCGCTTGTATGAATACGCAAATGAGGGATACGCCTCGTTTGGAGCCTTTTAAAGCTAACGTGTCCCTCTTTTTTGTTGTTCTCCAGTTCTAAATTAAGGGACAAAAAAGTCCTGCCAGACATATTTGGCACCAACGACATCGAACGAGATCGCTTCTACTCGCTTGGTTAGTGGGAGCATGTGTTCACTTCCCTCGTGTTCAAAGAGTTTCACGAAAACAAGGCTTTTACGTTGGGAAGGGTCAAAGAGTGAAAAGTGAATAAATATTCTTTCGCATCAATTAGTTACGCAAATGAGTGTCCCGACCGTGTCCTGGACCATTGGAGCTGGAGAACGAGGAGACACGAAGAACCTTTTAAGCCTCGTTTGATGGGCTTTTGGAAACTTTTGAGCGATATCTAAAAACTGTGTGATTTTTCCCCATGTTTGATGTACGTGTTTGTTGACGCAAAATAAGAAAAAACTGACCGGCCATGGGTCTCGCGGGACGAATCTCGTTTGGCGTGTGGTTACGAGGTCGGCTGGGCTGCTCAAAGTGACAATAAATTGAATGTAGGTTAATTAATCAAATTGCTATCCTGACCAGTTCTGACAGCTGCCACACTAGTATCAAAGGACGGCCAGGTATGGTGGGATGATGGTGGTCGTCTGGGCATGGGACGTTCGAAGCCTACAAAATCGGTGTCTATGATCCAGAGCGTCCAAATAAGAGCATCGATCAATAAAATGCCGACGGTAGAAAGATGAGCAGAAAAACAGCAACTCTGTGTGCATCGATAATAGGGCATTGGCGGCCATTAGACCTAGCGATGGAATCACCATCGAACGCGCGCGCCCACCAACACATGTGGTGTGACTGTGAGCGTAAATTGATTTATGATTTATTCATCAAACATAGCATCAGGCTTCGAAGCGCACGAAACCAGCAGGCAAACACTTCTCGGACACTTGGCCGATGCTTCCGATGGTTGCCGGAGGGCGATGCCCTCACAAACAACTAATCCAATAACCGTAACATAAACCGCAGACATAGCAACATCCTCTCCGAAACTTCCCACGACGACGCCCGGATACACGGAACAACATTTTCTCTAATGTGTCTGTGTATGTTGGTGGATTGGATATCCTGTTTTTGCAAAAAAGTGTGCTTATCCTGTTCCAAATCTCGGAGTCGGGAAAATGAAGCTCGTGAAACCTTGTGGACTGTGCGCTATGCTGGCTAGATAAATGTTATGCGCAAACCTAGAACATAACAATATTCCCACGCTCTGTTTTTGATACTTTTTACTTCGATTCCATACAGTGTCGGTTGTTTTTGCTCAGGATTTTAGTGGAGCACATTGGATATGGAGTAGCGTTGAATGAAACTCAACGCTCGGTAGTTTATTTAAAGAGCTTTTGTTCTTTGAAGAGGGATTTCTGCAATTACGCTCTTTGCACAACAATCTCTCCAAGTAGCTTGATTTTATATAAAAATAGTTTAATAACAACAGACTTTTAACAGACTGTAAAAGTAGATCATTGAAATATATATTCATAGCAATCACATTCACCAATAATCGATACCAGTAAAGCGCTTTCCCTGTTCATACGCTTTAAATCTAGTTTAGAATGCCATTTCACGCCCGAACGGTGCTCGGTGCGATGCATTTTAAAAATGCATTTATAATCGCTTGATTGGAGTCGCTTGAGCGAGCCAATTGCTTCATTCCTGGACGGCCCCCGGGAACGTCCTGCTTGCCCTGCGTTCGAGGACCGAACGTGCCCTAGATATCCGGAAGAAGCAGAGAAGGAGCTCTAGGGATGCATGCAGAAGAATTTATAAGCCCTGTGCATATTTTCCCGGTGCCATTTAATCGTTGAACCGAAGCACCGGAGCAAAGATGTTTGCTACCGTATTGGAGCAGAGCAACCTGCAACAGCGGAGACAAGCTGTTTAATGGATTATTTTATTATGCTTTGTTGCTCTAAATAAGTTTGTGAAGTGTGCAAATTGAATCGGATGATTGGGGAGAGAGAGAGTAAATTGATTCGATTGGAAGCGGAACGAATTGTCGCATTTTTATGATTAAAAACACGGCTCAAAAGTTGCATCTGTAATCGATGCAACGTAGAGTTGTGCACTAACTGTGCAGTCGTAAACATCTTACTCGAACTAAAACCCTTTCAAACAATGAGGGTCGTGTGGTTAATGCGCCAGCTGGGCAATAAAATAATGACCACTTTACAGCCACAATGGTAGCAGCCCGCAGCCCGGAACCGGGTCGCGCATGAATAATGCATCCAAATTGGCAGTATTGACATCGGTGGTGATTGAAGCCTTTACTAACCGCGCTGGTAGCTGTTGATTAATGACATCGGTTCGAAGTTAAATACACCGGAATGTTGAATTATGGTAATTGTAAGGTTTGACAGTGGCTTCAAGATGAAACAAACGAGCGCGCCCCAGAATGAAATCTGCGGTTAATGTGCTGCGAAATGGCTATTTATGGAATCGTTTATTTGAGGTCAATTATGCTGGCAGGCTGATGGGTGGCGCAAGAAAAAAAATGGTGCAAATGATGGTGAAAATTATGCGCTGCGTATGGAATGGAGACGATAATGGGCTTAGCCTGTTGGTCTTATTAATTGGGATATAAAATGAATTTAAATGATCATTCGCTCATTAGCAGATCGGTTGCGTGTACAATGGACGTGGGATATAATTTTACATGTTTGGTATAAAAATTTCCCTTTTATGTGTTTCCAGAACGGCCTTATACGACCGGCGTCCGTCATATTATAAATTAAAAATATATTGCCAGAAGGGTTAACCAGATTATTGAAGATTATTTCTGTATATCTGACGAAATGTACCTTTATAAACGCTATTGAAGTATGTCCTAACCACCCACTCTTTCTCTGGGATCATAGACAAAACAGGTACATAAACTAATCTTCCAAAATTTGTAAGATTATCTGATCGATTTTCTAGCGACATTTGCTATAAATGTTGATAGACTTTAGATGGATGCCATTCTGATGCTTAAAGGTGAAAAATAACACCCAGTTTTAGGCTGTCTAACCATAAAACATGGATTTCTTGCATGGGAATATGCACCATATTTGATCGCTTTTACAAAAGCTCATGAATATGTGTAGTTTATCTCTACGCCGGCATGTTTTCCCATGTGAGTTTGTTCGATGAACCGTTCGCATGATGTCAAAAATCGAACGATACACTCTGTACATTATGCAAAGTGCGCTCATGTTGGGGAGTTTTGCAAGCGTTTGCAGGAAAATCGTTCCATTCCT
>KZ061915.1:0-123079 GCA_002091835.1 Anopheles maculatus | reverse complement strand
GACTAAATGCTGTCCAGAAGTTGTAGCTGTTGTAGCGGTGGCCTCTTACCAACGTGTTGGAGGTGGTTGTTTGGCTTGGTCGGAAGTTTTCTTGTTGCTTGCTGGCTGACGATTTTCATCCCTTCTTTCCAATTCGATCGAATTTCCCCCGAAAGGAAGCGGATATCCGAGGATGGCCTTGTTCGGAGAGTTGGAGTTTTTCTACACAGTCATTCCTCGTTGTTGACTAGCGGAAACATGAGTTGGGAGACATGCGGCAAAGAAATACATAGAAAACGAACCAAAACTTTGGAAGCCAACTACCATCGAATGCCATCAAAAATGAATTTTTGACCATATATCTTTCTTTTCCGTTCTCCGAAACGCTCGAATGGAAAAAATGTCTCGTCGCTTCTAATCGTCATCTGGGATAGATGTTGGATGTGTTGTTGTATTTTTTACATCACCCTGTGCTTCGTTTGGCCACTCTTTTTCTCTCTCTCGCTCTCGGCTGTATTAGCTCACTCTTCGGCCGAGAGTCTGTTGCTGTTGGAAAATACTACACACAAGCCTTCTCAATCACAAATCCTATCACAAACCGACGTCTGTTTGTACGATAAATGATCGAAGCGAGAATGTTCTGTGCGAGGAGCAACTGTTGTCACCAGAGATACCGGTACGGCGAATTTATAGCTCAAAACATGGATGTAAAGATGTCCCTCGAGGGTGTTACGATAAGGATACGAGTGCTGCTGTGGAGTAGCTTCCGGTCAGGGAATCGAACATCGTTTGGTGTTGGCTAGGGAATAGACAATTTGTCCTGCGCTTCATCAGAATCATTTTTGTGGGCAGAAACATTTCTGTGAATCCGAGAAGGAGCGAAGGACGGCTCTGATTTATTGAAAGCGTACTGTTCAATTAAGCTGTGTGCGACATGCTTGGGAGGACAATTAGAGCGTTGGATTTTTTTAACTGAATTATTTTTGTTAATATTTCATAACATAAAATAAACCTCTTTCGTGCACCAAAGCTACCATTTCATGTTACAACAACTTAACCCATTTCAAATCAAAAGATCATCTGCCAACAAACGCTCAAATGGAAAACCGCCTTCGGAGCCGACGATTGATTCTTTGATCCGATCAACCATTTCCAGCATAAATCGACGGCAAAACAGAAGCAAAAAAGAAGACACGTGTTGTGATTTTTCATCATCGTTTTACCCTCACCGGCGAGGGTTCTGTGGTCCCAAAAAAAGGCAGATATGTGGCTCGGGTTTGCATGGGTATCCGTCCTTTTTAGCATCTCGCTGTCAAACTGTCAACCCCGAATTGATGTGAAAGGATGTTCGTATGTGCTTCAAAGGACCTGCTGGTGGGGTTGCACATTTGATAGATAGGAATCGTACCCATCGGGATGGAAATCGACATCAGAGGGGCAACTGCTATTGGAATGTATTTTGAAGAAACAGACAAAGCAAACCAAAATCTCTAAACCGTTCCAAATAGTCTTAGCTCATGATCTTGCGGTTTAGAGAGTTGCTTTAAGAACCATCTCCATCTTGTGTCACTCTACGAAGATGTCATTGATTAGCATTTAAGACATTTCAATCGGCACGAATTTGTTTTTTATCGTTCAAAATCTGTCGCTTCCAGCTCGGAATCCTTGGAAAACAATTGTTTGCACAGATTTCTTCCAACTCCATCATTCTCTCTGTTAAAAAAGGAAGCACGTACGGAAAGGGCAGAGATTGAATCTATTTGCCGAATGGTCGACTTCGAGGTTTGACCAGGAGAAACCCGTTTATGAGACGAAATAAATTAGAGAACATGTCCCCCGGAGACGCCCATGAATCTCGACCCGGGAATGCTGTGAAGCAGGAATAGAAAAACAGGACTCAGATTGCTCCCAGAAGGCACGCCGAGGTAAACCATTGAGCACGGATAAAGGAACAAACGAACGAGAAAAACGTAGCGTAGAAATTAAATTAACCTTTTTTGGTCAACCTTGGTGCCGCCTCTCGGGCCTTCGTTTTTCTCTCCGGAGACTTTGTGTGGAAGTCCCCAAAATGGCCTGTAGCACATTTTTCAAAGCCCTTTCATGTTCACTTTTCACTTACGAGCACATTTCTTCAGTGGAAAACCCGTGTGTCTGTGTGTGTGCGTAAGAACTGTTCCCACAATAAAATGTGTCCCGTTCCCCCGGTTCACATGAGAAAGCGATTGTATTTGTTCTAAAACTTATCACCGAAGAACTTTTCGACCACAGAGACAAACGGTGGGGTTCGAGCTCGTCCGTTTTGCATGTTCGAGTTTCTTGGATTTAGATTCAATTAAAAGCCATACCCAAGGTCCGGTAGTTTGCTCGTTATGCAAACGAAACTACTAAGAAAGCGGCGAGGGAAAAAAAAGGATATTTCCAACAGTGAACTGCGCCACGTGTGGGAACGTGTAGGAGTAGAACAATGTGAAATGCCGAGGGTTTTTGGGAAGGTTTAGCCGAATCGAATTTGGGATTTTTCGGTCGTCTGAAGCGGGATAAGGGTTTTGAGGATGTTCCGAAACAACGGACAGGTCTTGCCAAGTGATCACGTAGAAGTGTCTTCGGGTTTTGCAGAAGCGACTTATTTTTGGACGAAACCTAGTGGTCTTCTGTCTTACCCCAAGGGGTTTTCATGCAAGCATTTATCCAATTAGGAGCAACTTTTCTGGATCACACAAACATCGATGCGTATGTATGGATGTAGGATAATGTTGAGGTTTTTAAGGAGAAACTGTTGAGTTTTGTTAGCTTCGAGCATTATTCGCATCGACCACATCTTCATCACCACAACCACAAGCCCGATGATGACAAATGCATTAAGTTTTGATCAAATTTCAATGAAATGCAGCAATCTGACAGGCGTAACCTTCTTCTTGGAACGATACTTATCCGTGCTCGATAGTTCATGGCACTAAATGGAGATTATGTGCAATTTTGGTCATCGTTTTGAGCGACAACTTCTACCAACATGCCATCAAAACCGATTTATCACGCAAAAAAAGGGAAAAAACACTTATTTTAACGACAACTTCATCCACTAGAAACTTCTCAACCGGCTCAACCAACGAGTCTGGTTCGTCTTTTCTTTTTCGCCTTAAAGCTCGGAATGATGAACTGCCATCCGAAGATGGTCTGTGGGCTGGTGATTTATTTTTCGTATGAAGTTGACTGAGATGTGTCGTTGAGTCTATATGTCTAGATGTTTCCCGGCGAAGCAAGAGTTGGCGATTGCTTCAAGATACTGTGTTTCATCGTTTTCGCCGTCGTCACGTACGTCCTTGTGTGCGGCTTCAAATGATCTCGTCTTGCGACATTCATTTGATTTCGCTCACAGTCGTTCTTCTGATGGTGCGGTGCCTGCTGATTGTATCTCATTCTTCAGCGTTTCTTTTTGCTTCATGCAGAATGTGTTTCTATTGACGCAGCGATAGGTCCCAGAGCGTGTGTACCTATCTAGAATTGTTCTACTTTAAGCCCGTTGCTGTACGGAAAAAACAGACGCTCTGCGCTCTGTGACCATGACATATCTGCTTTTGTGTTTACCACTTTTTCCCATCCACCTTCTGATTCTGTCTTTGCCTGTTATTTCCAGCAGTCATTTCATTTTAATGTTCCACCGCTCGATGTGATGTGATGTGGAGTTGGGATTTGTTGTTATCGTGGTGGCTGTGCGAAGGCTTTGACTTTTTATGCGCCACCCATTCGTTTGCATTCGTCTCTCGTCTCGCGGGCGGTTGTCATCTCATCTCCAATTCTTGAAAGCTCTTCCAAGCGGAAACACACACACACACAGACATATGTGTCACTGGATCGTTTGGGCGCAGCTGGCCACCGAAGGCTAACCCTTTGGGGATCTCCACATATTGATCCAGGCGTTGGGTGCTTGTCCCCTTTTGGATGGACGACGTTGCTGTTCCGTCGATGCAGATGGAAAAATTTCAATAAACCCGCTCACCCAACGGTGAAATGAAATGCGAACCGATGTTGTAACGACGTGTGTCTGTGTGTGGGACACCAGCGTTGGGCTTGAGCAGTGTGTGAGATTGAGCAATTGAGACGAGAAGAACAAAACCGGCCAGCCAGGCAGCACTTGGAAGGTGCCCGGGAATGTAATAAAGTTGAAGATATTTGTTCACAATTTAAAGTACGTGACTGGTTCGTTGACCAGAAGTCCAGACGTTGAGGGAAAGCGTAGGACGGACGTGAGGGTCAGTCGGGTGAAGTCACATGTTTGCACTTATGAAGATGGATAGGCAAATAAAGAATGGAAGAGAGTGAAAGAAGCTTCGAATGTGTGAAGTTGTGAGTTACAGGAAAAGACTGGAAAAAGACACAAGACACAACTGGAAATCTCGGAGAAGACACGACCAGCACCTTCGAAGAAAGCTATCGTGTGGATGTCAGTTGTTGAGTCGAGTGACGATTGAAATTCAATTTTGAGTAATGTCTTTACCAAGTCAGAGTAAGACATTACTCAAAATACTGCTCTCACGATTGTGGTGCATTAAGAAGTTCTGGCGAAGAGACCTCTCGTATTCGAATTTGTTTCAGCAGAACAGTACGATAATGCATAGGAAAAAGCAATCATGTAACAGTAAATCGAATTGTGCAAATGAAACTGCTTTTTTATTCGCTGGGATCAAAGCGTTCTGCTTGTTTAGGTGCTCAAAAACCATAAAACGACACATCGTGTAGGAGAACACCGAGTGAGTCTGCTGGAAGATGCCGTCGCCGATATCCTCGTCGTTTGTAAGGCAGATTACTTATTGTTCGAGCCAACACAGAAGGAACCGGAGATGTTTAATGCTTGTTTTGGAAATTTTATGCTTGTAGCACTCTTTGGCACACACAAAAAGTAAACGACAAAAACATTGAAGCTGGCGGAACATAAAATCCCATTCATAATATTTCCACCAGGATCAGCTTACAAGACGTGTGACGTACGAGAGCGAGAGAGAGAGAGAGAGAGAGAGAGCTTCCGTAAATGACAGAGTGATGGGTCTTTTTAAAGAGTTTAAAGACGGGCGGGCCACAACCATGAATGGAAATTGAAGGAACCCATCACACGGACTTCCATGCTTACACTGATTAGGACCATCAGCCGATGGAATACCTGGGTGAAAGTAGGGCACACGCGTCTCGGTTGGAGTATTTTACGTAACAAAGTTCGGCAAAGAAAAAGAAACGACAAACCAGGAACAATGTGGAAAGAGTAGAGCTTGTGTTTGTCAATATGAAACAACGGTGAACAAGCGGAAAGTGGTCGTGAGAGTTGTTGGGAGTTTAAAAATTACAGTTGGCCCAAAGTTTACCTTCCTCTTCAAACGAAACACGCCGTTACTACAACACATCTTTGGTGAAAATTCGAACACTTTTCTACGGGGTTCGGTGAAGGAACAAGGAAAAAGGTGGGCAAGAAATTAATTTGTTAATGCAACACATCCAATGCTTTGAGTACGTTGAAGGCGTCGACCTCGGTCTGATGATGTAGGTCGGACTGAAAAGTTTAGACATCGTTCTTTCGATCATTCTGGCTGGTGGTTGTTTGTGTGTTACATCCCGGCGAGGATTAGTGGCGCACTTTGCTTTGTGTTTGAAGATGATTGGGAAAGCAAATGGATGAGTTGGATTAGGACGACGCCCTGACAGGTTAGGCGTAAGGCCATGAATAATTGATGTACAGCAAAAGGTGTCGGCACATGTGATATGCTCGGCGATAAAGAAAGCGTCGGATTCTGGCGCTAGTAGCAAGGATCGCCTGGAGTAGGGTGATTATTGGCCGTATTGAAGTGATTCTTTACTGTCAATTTACATTATTCGATCACTTTGTATTGTAGTAACGTAGTTGACGTAACGTTATAATAATTTTCAATCCTTTATACCCAACATGAAGTACCCAAGTCTCTTATGAACTAATTCCAACTTCAACTACTCTATGAACGGAAACTTGGTTCGATAAAAATCTTCACCGTCAAAAGTTGTTAATGAAGACACTCTCTCCTGGCGCAAAGTGCCATTATAACGAAATTATGTCGTTAAGTACGCGCTCGTAACTTTCTCACACTTCATTTATTGAGATTCTTCTGCAAGTTGATAACGATCTACCACCAAGTTTACTGTTACTTGGCACAAGCGAAATGTGAGTTCCAAGGGCGGAAGTTTAGCATATTGGAGTAGCCCGTTCTGCACACGTGCTCACTCTCATAATGCATGTTCGCATGTTGGTTGATCTGTCACGAATGTTCGCCGACGGCAAGCACTTCTTCACGACATGAATCATTGTCGCGTTTCCTGGTCTTTCCGCACTCGTGCTTTTGAGATCCCTTTTCATTGTTCTGGATGTGTTCCTGCCAAGTGTTTGCCGCCATGTTGTAGCTCCTCTCAGAACGCTCTTAGACATTCATTCGTAAGAAGATGCTTCCGTCTCGTATCGCTAACTAACGAGCATTGTTTTAAAGCTCATAAATCAAATCGTTTATGAGCGGACGGGAAGATAGCTGAGAATCGCGCCATCCTGTTATCGCCGAGACCGATTCCCAACAAAATGTGCGTATTTCCGGAGTCCGCAATGAATGAAGCTCGCTGGGGCTGTGGACATGTCATAACGTGCTGATCGATGTTAAACGTCTTGTCGCTAGCTACAATGTGGTTTTTAAGGCATTGTTTTACGGATTGAGTATGGGTAGTTACGCACAAAGCGAGATAAAAGCAGTGTTCGCTCACTGGATGAAAATACACGTCACCTTTCAATGTCACAAAGATCATCCTCATGTAAGCACAATGGGTATACGGTAATGCATTCTGTGCAATGAAAAGAAGATAACAAAGTGGAGTTCTTCCACATTATAAACCCTTCTTGTGGGATGTGTCAAGGCTGCACATTGGTTGGGTTTTATTATAGTTGCTACATCGCAGCTCGTTTATCCCAGTACCGTTGAGGCTTACTTCTTGAGCATCATGAAAATACCCGTCTGTAAGAACAAAGGAGTACGGTTCTAGGTGTGCGTAGTCTTCTCGATTGAAACAACCCCAAAAAGGCCTTCTTTGTGTGCTTTTGTTTAGGCACATGGTTTAGGCCCAATAAACATTTCTTTCCCGCAACATGATAGGCGTAGAGCAGGCGTAGAAGCAGCTTTTTGTTCATATCGTCCTTTAGCAATCGGGACATATGTATTGGGTCGCCCGAGTGATATTCAAGTTCAAGGCGTTTCTTAGGTCTTTTAGGGTTGATGGCTTCGGACGGCCTAAAGTGCTCATAATGGTCCCATATTATTCATGGATCTTGACGAGTTCTATTAGGGAAGCGGAATCATTGCCAGGACTCCTTTCCAATCGAATAGAAGTGTGAGGACGTCCCGATGAGAGGCGATGCAGATGAAAGGAGAGCGTTATAAGCTTGGTTATAAATTTCACTTATGGTTGACATAAATAACCAGCACCAAACATGCAATGTGACATCGATAACACCTTCGACCTGAAGGGAGACCGTCAAAAACAAGTTTAACGAAAGCGTGTGTGCGAGTTTGCTTATTTCTTTTAGCAAAGTTATTGTCTGAATCGTCGGTGTAAGAGAAAACTTTGCCTTTTTCGATGTGACAAGCATTTTCCACTTTAAGGTTAACACGAATACGTACATCGAAACGAAAGTTAACTGCCTCAACAAACTTTTCATCCTGCCAAGAACCAAAAAACTCTTTAAGGTAAAGGAATGTTGAAGTAAAGCTGAATCAAAGAGAATTGTATAACTACATCAGACAAATAAAGCCAAAACACATACATATATCCAGAGTTGATTGATGTCAGGACTGCGCCAACAACCAAGGATAACTCTTAAACATCTTTCTTAGTGTAGAAACTAAGGAGTAAGTTCTAACTTCGATAAAACTAATTATCGTACATCTATTAATCAGTCGTCATTGATTTGACAAGTCATTCTGAAGTTCCTCCTATATCCGAAGTTCGTTTTGTTTAGCAGCAAAACCCAAGACTCCATGTTGTTCCATCGAACATTACCCAGTAAACCATTTAAGCAGCCCAACCCCGGCTTCGGTTACCGATAGGCTAAATTCGATGCTCTTGTTTCAAACTTTCATCCTGCCTTCGTCTCCTAATTCGTGTCCCGCAACAAACACCAAAACAAACAAGTCGGTGAAAAGATGCCGAAACTTATTAAATTTCGTGTTTTGAATTACAGCAAACAGCGCACCCCTGCAATACGGCACTTGACTGCGGAACTCCGCAAGTCGGAAATCTCCAACAACTTACCGGAATATTATTATTTGTTTTCGTCGCCATTAGAACTCGTTTTCCGTGCTGTGCAATTGTGTGGGATGGGTTGGTATACGAAGGTGCGAAGCTGAACCGAGCTGGTGGTCGTGCGTTGTTGATTTCAACAAGAAACACTCCACACAGTAGAGTCGGTTATTGTCGAGGTGTTGAAAAAGTTTGAAGTTTTGTTTTTCTGGGGAAGTAAGCGAAGTTTTTCGTAAGGCTGGATGTGGCGGAATATTTTTTCTCTCTTTATCGCAACAAAGCCTATCGCCTTTGTAAACTAGAGTACTGAAGACAAGATACGGGTGTGTTGAAGTTAAAAACAAAATAAAACCCGCCCAACTTCCCTGGGATCAATTTACACGTGGCGAAGGTGTGAAAAGATGTGGTGTTGGTGGTGTGGGATGACGTGTTTTGGGTGGTTTGTTTTTCACTTTGCAATGCTTACCTCAAAATCCTGAAATATGTACTCGGCAACAGCTGTTTCCTGTCGTTTCCTTGCTTTTCCTTCATACCTCGTATTTATGTTTGTTTGTTTGGATGTTTTTTTTTTGTGTGGCAACGCGCTCCCTAATTTATTCCCCCCTTTTTCTCTCTCTCATACATACAATTGGCGCACTTTTATGCGTCAAGAGAAAACAACAAAATGCCCCTAATCCTGAAACCAAAGCCACCCCAACAAAACCAAAAGACGGGAAGATATTAAATTTGCCGACGTGCGAAACATTATTTCTCTATAATCACACAATCCACTTCTCGACATCAGTTCGCACGAACCGGGGGCGGAAATGGGTGGGGTTTGGGCTCGTTTCGCTTTTATGGCACAGTAGGATCACAACCCGGGAAGCTTCATTTTATGGCCTTTCGGCGGGAAAAACCCCGTTCCGCACCAAACTATGAAACACTTCATTCATCACAATTTAGGACGAGCTTTTCGGGCGAGCGAACGGTACGACGTGAACGCATGGCGTTCGGTTGCGTTGTTTTCCGCACAGAAGGTAAGAAAATCCGAAGGAAAACCACTCAATCGAAAGGATTCTCAAACGATCTGACGGTGTGGCGTGGTGGCAGTTCCAATCCGCAGCATAAGTCGTAAAGCAAAGGCTTAACGGGCGTAGTAGCATTCCACCAAACATTGTTTGGTGAAACTCGTACGTCCGGGGACTTTCTTTAAACTTTCGTGCAGAAATCAAGCGCTAGGGAAGAATTTCTCGTTCTACCGGCACCGGTTCGTTTGAACATTAAGGATTCCTTTCCCACAGACACACTTTGATCACTTCACACTCCACATCGTCTCGAGGGCGGAAGTTTGGTCGCACAACCCTACCGCCAGTCACGGTGGAATTAATTCGGTAAACTGTGTTATGATTATGAGACATCGCAGATTATCAGCATCGGCATCGTCAGCACCATCGTGAACGTCGTCATAATTATTATCCTACTCGCGGTCTTTCCGTTTTCGGCGAACCGTGCTATTCAGGCTTCACGGAGGCATCATCACATCATCATTATCGTCACTGTCAACACGTTAATCTCCGTGCTTGCTTGCCGGTTTCCACACGCACAGTTGTCAAGACGAGAAAAGGTAACATATTCTTAGGCAAACTCCGTTAACGCCTTTTATCGTTGCGTCAGTATCGAACGACACAGCTTTATGAACACAGTAACGCTCACGTAACGCTCCTTCACAGACACACAGCACACGGCACGCACGTGAGAACACATATGATCGGAATAGACGGGTACGAGGACCCATCTTCTTTCTTTCGGCACTTTCGTTCGGATGGTGTGCGAGAAGCTTCATGCTATAAATCGCCCATAAAAGCGTAATGTATGCGAATATTTTTATGACGACCCACACGCACGCACACACACTCGCACTGTAAGGTAAAATACTTCCACATTTCACTCTACAATGGGCTTTAGTCGACGTTCAATAGAAGGATCTTGTGCGGGCACGATGGTCCAGTATAATGTGGAGGACGCAACTACACTAAGGAATCTGGTTGGACCTAAGCTCTCTTCAGAAACCTTTTTCCTTCCGAAACGGGGTAGAAAACCGGATCCCGGCATTTGCTTTCTTTTCTTATTTTTGTTGTTAACTGAAAGCACTGTACAACCCACGGACCTACACACACAGAGACACCCACAAGCACACATTTAAACATTCCGCAAGCACACAATTGCGGGGTGAATTATTATTCTGTAAAATCGTGCACTAAATAACTTCCTCCCGCCATTTTTGCACTGCACGTACACTCACGTACGCTTCACTGGATGCCACCGGATAAAAACGTGCGCCCAACCGGACCGACCCGATCTCACACCATGGCACTGTCACGTTGTGGCAAGCAAGCAATGGAGACCGCCAGAACGGAACTGCCACGAACAATTGGTTTCCTTGGTCTTGAAAAGCGTTGCGCTATCATGGTTGTTGGTTTCCGGGTGGCTGTTTTCCACTGCTGGCCGTCTGGCTGGTTACGAGGATCAGCGAACCTAGCTCGTTTACAATTCGCCAACCGCCATTCAAAGCCGGGCTGGTGGCTTTGGAAGACGACCGTAAACACAAAGCACTTGCCTTTTTACCACAAATCGACTTAGGTTTCTCACTCGAAGCTAACCATTTCCACTCCGTTTCATTCGAATAGCCGGACGAGCACAACGATCGTGTAAGTTAGGTTGTTGTTGGTGGTTGTAGTACTACTGGCACGCTTGCCTACACAAACACACCAAGTGTCTTCCGGATGTTCGGAACGCGTTTGTCAGGTAAGGATCGCTTGCACTGCTTAGCACCCGAAAGCTCCACCATCCACGCTGATGTCCGGAGCAAGACTGGAGATGGCGAGCGAATGATGTTTGCGAAATTGTGTTTCTTTCCCAGTGCGGGAGATAAGCGATGCTGTCAGATGCTGCAAAGCGTAGCTCGGGTTTGAGGACTCTCGTTGCACAGCACAACCAACTGACAGCATTTCTTGCTTCGGCTTTTCAAAGAGGGGAAATACTGTGTAGCGTAAACGTTTGACAGCTCGACGTCGGTGTTGGTATTGGTAGTAGGCGTCCCGGTTTCTATCACAACCACACACACACAAAGCCTTTGCTTTCGTCGTAGCTCGTGCAGAAAGCTTTTCATTCAACGTTTCTCCAGCCTGTTTTTTGTTTGGTTTTTGGAGGATAGCTCTGCCAACCGGTCTCAGAACTGGGTCACTGGGTGCATGGTTGACTGTGCGTTGCCTAGTAGTATTAGAGCCCGTGTTTGCATGTTTTGTTTGACGTGGTGTATGAGTGCTGGTAGTTCTCGCCGAACGAAGGTGGAGATGAACGCAGAGAAAGTTTGCCGGTATTGATAAACGTGATGCGATGAGCCGTGTGAAAAGTGAATGAACTCCTTGCTGCCCTTTTTGCTGGCCAGCGGGGAGAAAAAGTTTTTACCATTTGACTTGAATAAAATCGTTGATTAGAAATGTGTGGCACATTGATCACGAAATCGTTCAGATGGAGGTGAATGGTGAAGAATACGGATGATGACTGGAGCTTAGATTAAGTTAAACTTAGTCCAGAAAGACTCGTTACAAAGCTATTTAAAGACAGTTCCAACTTCCAAGGTATAGCTGGTTCGTTATTCCATACGCTTTATTTTTGACGCCAGCTTTGTTAACGAACGTAGGAAATCCTGAGCTAATTGGATCGTCCTATTTAACGCACATACCTCCTGCCAATGCATTCCCTTAAGGGTAGGATGATGCTAATGCTTCTGGCAAACATTTCGCCCCCACTGAGCAACGTCGTTCCGAACATTTTATTTTACAAACCCTGCACGTTACTCACTCCTGCGGTGCTTCCTAATCTGATTCGACTAATTTGCAGCTTCCAAGAATGGCGCCATTGTCAAATACAATGGAGATCGGCCCTGGTAACTGCCGTCGTCTTCAAACCTTCAAAAGTCAGTTTAGTGGATGCGCGAAGAATGTAATATCTGTACTTAAATCCTGGAACGTTACTCGGAGCACGAACAGATAAGATTCGAGACACCATGCACAAGCGAAAGTGTCTTCATTATTGACACCACGGCAGTAGTCGTGTTCCGTGTGCCTTTTGCGTGTCTCAGCCGCATATTCAAGTGCCGTTGGAAAAGCGTTGACCATCTTTTTGTTTTTTGTTCATACAGTTCCTGGATGTTGGTGGTAATGGTTGCACGGAAAACGGTTGCTCGATGCTGATGTCTGGTTGGTCATAAATTTATGCTCCTTTGTTCATCGTTTGGACTGCTTTTTTTTTCTTCTGTAATTCTGGCGACCGTCATTCACTGCGAGTGGTGTGAAAATATCTGAACTGAAAATCGCCATTTTACACGGTACATTGATTTTGAATAGCGCAGCGCGAATGTTTGTCGCGAAGACGGAAAGCTGCTATTAGCATTAGCATCTACAGCAGCCGTTCGCTTCCTATCGTGCGCAGTGTCGACGACCATGGATAAGGAAGGAAGGTTTACAGGGGGCACTTTACCAATCATGGCTTTCAAAACCGGTCAGTCGACAGTTCGGGGAAAACAGGTTCGACTTGCTGTTGCTCGAGAGCATTTTCCGTGGAGAAGCGGTCTATATCGTACTTCGGCAAACCCGTATTTTCTTGAGTTAAAAACAATAGCTACGGTAAGAGTTCTTCGGAGGTGACTTCATTGTTGGACTCTTACATACAATTAGCTGCTGTCAGACACCAGCAAAAGTTTCTACTTTCCAGCCTGACACTACCAGAAGCGGGACTCTGTACGAAAAAACATACGCTCTGCTGAATCGGAACCGGTTTGCTTTAGTATATTATGGTTTCCAGGATAAAAGAATTCTACGAAATGCAGCATATTTGCATGTTTGGATGATTTTGATTTGCAAAATATATGTAGCGTTTGCGGTCAAGGGATTTCCGTTAAATTCTAGCCTCTTTTCGTACTATTTATGAGTGAGTTTACCACAAAGCAAAAGTTTTACCACACAACGTTTTTCCTTTTGGGAAAAGAACCAAAGCGTACACGTTTCATGCGGTTCTATCACGTTTAACACACGAAAAACCTATATCAAAACCGAAAATGATAACTGTTGTTCTGCTGTGGCATAAGAAACCTGACATGGGCAGAAATATGAAAAGACCTGCAAAAGATCCGACCCAAGGTACGCGTTTTCTAATGGCGATTCAGTTAGGACCAGACCGAATGGCATAAAATCATCATGCGAAATAAATGCTGCTCGGCAAAGTGTCTGTCTGCTGCGCGGGAGAAGTTAAATGTGAAGTGTGAACAGCAAAATGCTTATTTTATTCATTCGCATTAAACATGCATCAGCTAGCTGCACGTGCATGATTGTTTATGCGTTTGAAATCAATGTTGGATAAATCTACGAACAGAAGAGGAAAGAGAAGCGGTTCTCGCATTTTATGCGATGCAAAATTAATTGTATCGAATGTAGATTTTTACAAATCTCTAGCAGGAGTGATATTTTTGAGCCAATTTCACATTGTTTCTCACCAGAAATGTTGAACCATCAATCAAAATTGGCGCACGGTAACAAAGCAGCCTGTTTGCAGGATTATAAGTAACGAGAAAGCGGAAACATTATCCTGCTTTACATCGCCCCGACAAATGATAGCGTAATATCCAACCCGCAAGGTGGGCCAAATATGCATATCACGGTTAGAATAGATTCGCTTCTGACAAAACGCCCTCCCGAAGTATTGAGACCGGCTCTACCGGTTGAGACAGTACTGCAACCAAGACGCTACTTAACGTTTGAGCTACCGTAATCCACGAAAAAGCAAAGCATGATCTTATGAAATGTCAACAAACCCGTAAACCAAACACACCGCTACGTTTCATCTTTCGCGCAAAGCTGAAACTCAAAAACAGCCACAGAAGTTGGTCCGTTGCCGCAAGAGTTGTACGAAGAAACCAATTTTGATTTCAAAAACCTGGCTCAAATAAGCCTTCCGTGACACCCAAAATCAACAGACCGTCGTGGCAGTGCCTGGGTGTTTTCCAGCGAAAAACCATCCCGGGCGGTAAAGAACAACACACCGCACAGAATTCAATTTCAAAAACCAAGTATTACTGGGAAAATAAGATTACACTACCTGGCGCACTGCCACTGTGCGCCACACTGTTTGGCAAACGAGCCCAAACAATAGGCAATTTGAGTCTTCTGTCACGCGAAATGGAATCAACCGTACCGGGAGCGTGGTTTGACGAAGCCGAATGGGAAGCATTCTATTCCTTTGTTTTGGATAAGTTTTGCTGCAGATCTTACGTCGGAAAACAACTACATCTTGCAAGTGAATTGATTCTGTATGCGACAGTTGACAAATAATCACAATATTCGCAATCAAAGTGTGTAATCTGGTACACGATTCGAATCGTAGTTGAAGCACCAGGCGCCTCCATCGGAGAGCAACAAATACTACTCATCTACATAAAACACCATGCGTCTCCATCATCAAATAAGAAGTACTAGGCGTCTCCATCGATGTCACTAAAAATTGTTATTCTATTTAAAATTTCACATAAAATATTTTTCCCATTATTAAATGTCGCATATCAGAGCATAATTACATTAGCTAAATCAAGTATGTAACATGAATTCTTTAAAAAGCTTTCAAAGTAGATAAAACGTTTAAATCCGCTACCCTTCGGAGCCACCTTCATACTCTATAAATTTATGCCAGATTCTATAGCGCAAAACGATCTGATTTAAAATGTTACAAAGGTGTGTTGCCTGCTTGTAATGCTTGTACCGAAACCACCGTCAAAGTCACCGAACGATTACAATCGTCGTTGTTATTCCCATCAGCTTGCGAACGGTAAATCTCGTCCAGGAAGGGATCGTTTTTACAAAACCCCAGGACACACATGTGTCCCGCTTTGCGCCCCGTCGCAGAAATAACCAACAGCTAACTGATGCTGCTGCTACTAATGTTACCCCCGCTGTACCGAGACGACCGAGAGGGATCGGAAAATGATAATACGCAATCTCGACGCACTTCATGGTGTGGTGCGCGTCCCAAAACTCCGGAACTCTAGAGCGGCAACCGACAATAATCATAAAATTTTATTATAGCAGTTTTACGCGAAAACCATATAATGCCTTTATTCGTTCGGTTGCGAAACACGGACGGATGTTTTTCCGGTGGTCGTTTTAGGAGGCGAAAGAATATCGATACTAGCGGGGATGTGAAGGTAAACGGAGGCAGACAAAGCAGCCAAAAAAGCACACGAACGAAACGGATGAAACGTGTCGACTAGTTCACCGCTTGCCGATAATGTATTCTGGTGCTGTCGGGTGTTGGAGAGAAGCGCGCACACACACGAAAAAACGAAACACTCACATGATCGAGTGTAGTTTCACAAGTTTGAAGCGTTTTTATGCCGACTGTTACGTTCCGGAGTGCCGATACAATGAAGCCAGTGCAAGCGTTTGAACAAGAAAACATGAAACAAAACACAAATTCATTCGATAGAAATTGAAAACTTTGCGCTCTATTTAAAACTACCACCAGCAACGCCATTTGCGCCCGCCTCGTTTTTGTGTCCGTGAAAACTAATCATAACGTGCAAAAATGGTCGGGCACCATATTGACTCGCGTTGGTGGAAAAGTAATAAAAAAGAACGTTCATAAATAAAACTTCCTGCGCTAAATCAGTCAACAAAAAGGTCGCATCAGTGTAATCCGTTATTGCTGCCGATAAAACCATCGGCGTGAAAGGTTTTTCCCACCCCAGGAACGAGCGGACGGTTTGTGGAAATGGTATTAAAAAAACAAAACAGCCAACCGTGCACCCTAATGGATGATGGCACACCTTCTAACTTGGTGGAAGTTTTGTGGGTCACCCGCAAGGAGAGTGGAGCAGATACAACGGGGCGAAAGGGAGGGGGACTGAGAAAAGGTTCATAATTTATTATTGCAGAGACATCGAGGGTAAAATCTGAAAAGCGCTTAATTACAACCGTGCTGTTTGGGGCCAGCAGGGCCGAAGAGTTTCGAGTTAATTCCAACAGGACGGATGAAGCGTATTCAAAGACAACCGAAATACACAGCAAAAAACGTTGCGATTCGCAAGCACCATAAACAGCTGATTTGCCTACATTACAAGGTGTGTTTTGCGTTCTTTTTTGTATGCTTCAATAGCTACGATTGCTAGCGGTAAGTCAAATAAACGTAAACCAACACCAGCGAGGCAAAAACGAGCGTTCTTAATTAAATGAAATGCTTATTTGAAAACTTCTTTACAAACCTCTACGTTCTACGTGAAGGGAGTGATCCGATTCTTCCACAAAAACATGGCTGCTTCTTGGAGGAAATTTATCTTATTGTAAAAGTTTGTAAAGGTTCTTTGACTTGCCTGTTATGTACTTTCGTTCTCTAAAGGTCTGATCTTCTCCGACAGCAAGCTCTCAGCAATTGAACTTACCCAAAGGAGGTAAATGTAGTCATTAGCTGCTCGTTAGCTTCTGGAAAGCGATCTACTTCATCATAAAAGGGGTTTCACAGCAAGGTTTATTAAAACGTTCTATTAAAAAATATTAAAAATGGCAAATGTTTTAATCCAATATATAGCTCAACATCGTTTTTCGATGGTCCATCCATTTTCCAATGTCCTTTTTGTACATTGAATCCTACCCTTATGAAAGTGTTCTCCTCCACGAGTGCCTATCAATTTGGGAAATCTTTTTTTTTCCTTCTTCCTGGAAACCTTTCCCAGCATGTCAAGAGAGACCTCTCGAGAAGACCTCTCCATGGACCGATGGGCAATCAGAACATGGTCATGAACAAAGTAGCTTCATTGAAGATTCTACTCGGCCGAAGGTGGAAGGCGTTACCATGGCAAGCAGCTCCAGTAAAGGAAGCTCCAGCCACATCTAAGAGCTGGTAGATTATCATCTTATCTAGCACCAGCGTACCGGCATCAGGCTCCGGGCCTAGAAGTCAAACGTTCGCCGGTAACGAGCGAGATATTGGAGCATGGCGTACAAGGCAAAACGGCAGTTCAATTCGGCTTTTTTGGGATGCTTTTCTCACATCGAATCAATGCTACCTGTGTGCCTGAGTGGTTCCTTTTTTTTACGCCCTGAAGCGTACCAGCAGCAAAAAACTGATGGAGAGGATTAAACACTCCATGCGATGTAGCATGTCGGTGAGTTTTGAAGGGGCTTTCAATTTCCATAATTCATTAAAAGCTTGCCCCTGCTGTTTCGCTTGATCTTACCGGAGCTTGAGGGTGCATCGGTAGCGCAAATGTTGAATACATGGAATTGGTTCACTTTTTTCATGATTTTCCCAAAACAATAGGAGGAAAATTTGATGTAAGTATTCATAAAAAGGAAACGATCTTACGTGCGGCACATAAAGCTGTCCCTGTAAAAAAAGAAAAAGTCACAAAATGACACAATGTTAAACAATTTATTTGCGCTTCTTGGGTCCTTTCCGGCTGATTCGCTGATATGCTGCGTCCTACGAAAAAACAAAAATAAATGCCATCTAATCTTACATCTGCTAAAATTAGGTTTTATTTCGGTCACGTGCTCCTCACAATCTTGTTTACACATTGCCATCCGATGTTGTTTTTTGTTTTCCTGTGTCGCACGCGTAACATTCCCACACGTGTAATATCGTAGCATCATGCCCGTCGAAGAAGACGCTCCCATCAGCATCTCAATATCCTTCGCTCTTCCTTTTTCCAAGGAAACCGAGGTGCCAAATGAAATTGCGTAACTTTCGCGGCAGGATCGCAAGACGCAAGACAAAGCGACCAGAAAAAGGGAAAGGCGCACCGAAATCAAATACTGTACTACTCGATCTGGTGTGTGATACCTGGTAAGGTATTTGACGATGAAGAAATATCCGTTACCACGTACAATACATACATAAAATTACATCACACACACAACCGCACTACGTATACTTTGGCTGCAAAACGTTTCATGCATTCTTTTGCAATCGTTTGTTCCCGAATTGGCTCTCCAATCTCTAGCGCAAGCTCCAACTCAACCACCGGAATGTTTGAGTTTAGGGTCGAGCAAAGGCAAAAAAAGGCAACCTGATGTGTGTGATTTGCAATTGTTGGATGTGATGTAAGCGGAAATTAATTCTGGGAAAACCGTCGACATGTATCCGACTCGTATCGTGTGATCGTGTGTGGGAAGCTTTGGTCTTTGTGTGTTGAACGATTGCAAACGACCTCCGAGTTGCGAGGAACAGGATGAATGTTCAGTTCTTTTTTAAAAAGACAAGCAATGAGCAACTTACCAAACGTAACTCTGCCTTGAGTTGGCCTTGTTTGACGTTCTTGAGAAATTTAATTCATGAAATGATTTATGTGTAAGACAGGGTTCGTAACAACATTTCCTCGGGATGGCAAACGGGGTCTTCATGCATCCATATGGAAGCAATTGAATTGTTTGTTTTAGGAGGAATATTTCCATCGTGACTTGGTTTATTCAAGACGAGGTGAAAAGTCGTAAAGATTCGCTCCTCCCGAGCTATTTACGAACCGACACAAATTTCATCGTCTCCTCACTCGTGTACCAAGGACAATATAAACTTCCACCGTTGTGTCAGAATGTAATGAGGCGAATGAATCGTTCGTTCGGTACAGTTCAAGTGAAGCCCATTCGTTTGTTACTTCGCTTGAGACTTGAGACCACGTTTTCCTTTGGTTTTTCCGTTTCCCAAGAATTGGGTTGTGCTTCCTTTCTTCTGCGTGTCCTCTCCACAAAGAACATCACCCGGAAGTAGTTTGCGAATTGAAGCCTTCTTCAGCAGTGGCAGCACGAATTCAATCGGTTGTTTGTGCTACCTTCAAAAAGGGTTCTGGCTCGGAAATGAACGAATCTGGCTGTGAAGCACAAATAATTGCCCCGAAATGGTTGCTTTCTTGGAGTGTAATGATATGATGGGAACCGGCCTGGCACACGAAAGACGAAGACTTTATTCGTCGAAAGTCACGTTCAAGGCACGGACAAACGGCAATGATCCATTACTGGGAACCCGAAGTACCGGAAGTGGCATCTCTCGTAGGCAGGTTTTTCGGAGTATCGGAGTAAAATAAATCCGGAAGACGTGCCGGAATGCGTTTCCGTCTTCTGTCCGCTTTTTGTCGGAGCATGGTACACTTGAAAATTGCGTGACGGCTGCATAGGATAATGGGTATCGTGTTACCTTTTCTATTGTGCGAAGAACCAGAGCTTTAAGGCAAGTTTGTTTGAAAAGTATCGATTTCCGATTCTTGTTCTCAACTGCTGAAGTTTCTAGTGTGATTCAGTAAGGAATTGAAACGGAAATAGATGTCTTTAACTTCAAATACAAGAATCACAACATTCAAAACCTATTTAATGTGTTTAATAGAGTAAAAGGTCAATTTGTTGTTAATTTTAATACACCTCTTTCATCACACGTTAACAAACAGCGATCCAGTTTTCGTTGTTTTGAACGCCTGTTACGTCCCGGATATCCGCTTACTAATTCATGGCACGAAGCTTCGTCCAATCGCGCCTGAAAGCACTAAGCACACCGTACGAACCAAACAAAACAACGCCGGGCTATGTGTGTGAACACGGAAGAATCCTCGGGAAACCAGCAAACAAACACGTATTTACCTTTTCCCGAACCATTGTTTCGACCCGCGCGCACACTGGCTAACAGTATTATTGTTATGCTTACCCTCAGAGCTCGTAATGCTCGTTTACCGCAGCATTTGGAAACGATTTGCTCCAGGTCACTGGGGGGCCTGGGTCTGGCCCGAAAACAGGCACGCTTCGGGAACGGGTGAATTTTGATAACTTTAGCCACCAGAAGAGCTGATTTGTTGAAAGCTGAGGCTCACCAACAAACCGCGCGCCCGTGGTTACACGATCACAATCGCTCGGAAGTGACTGTACACTGCCACAGGCTTCTGGCATTCCCGGTAGTACACATTGAATTTTATAGCAGGTAAAAGATTAACCACAAGGGGTATTTTTTTGTGTAATGACTTTCGCGTTGGTCTGGACGCTAAGTTTCGTCTCGTGCACGCGAGATTGCTTAATGTCACATCGAGTCCCCTAAATGCAATGAAGTGAAAGAGCACGTAGCGAAACCAATATTGTTTACAGTTTAATAGAAAATCGGTTTACCGATATGATTGCTTTCTGCAGGTTGAATTAAATGCAACGCTCGCAAAGGTGCCCATTTTATAGCATCTCCAAATTTCCGGTTCTCTCGTTTATATTCATCTCCATCAGCAATTCACCTCGTAAAGCTTGTCCGAGGTGAAGTGAAAGAGCGCACGAACAAAAGGCAGCAAAAACATATTTGCAATTCCAATTTAGCCTTTATGAAGCGCACTTACGCTCCCCATATTACCTCGAGCTGCTTTGCTAAGAACAGTAAAGGAAGCAAACAAACCAGCTAGCATCTTTCTTTATCGACTTCCGGGAAACGCCGAAGAACGCGCCAGAAGAATCGCTATCGATCGGTGCAAAAGAATCATTAATGAAGAATCGTCTCAGACCGTTTGATTGATGAGGTTTGCTTGCAGCATTGGCTCATGACTTTCTGGATGCTTTCTACTTGCTCCCGAGACGTTCAGTGAGGCCTGATGATATTTGATTGTTGAGTGAATTCTATTGTAATGGCCGTATGGCCTCGATTTCAATCGTGAGCTTGCTTTTGATGCTGCAAAAGATTGGTGGCAAGACAGCGTGCACATAATCGATTTCTGTTAGGAAAAGACTTGATCTCTTATTAAACAGCTTCTGTATGAGATATTCAATCAAAGCCGATAAAAGCCGATTTAGATTGAACTTAAATTAAAATATTGTTCTTTAATATTGCTCCCTCAGATACTGATATTCTGTCTTGACTCTTTACCATGGATACAATAATCACGCCAATTAGTTGACCGTGTAACGAGCAAATGCGGCTTTCCTCGGAAGATCACAGTTTCAATCCCACTATTGATTGGTCAAATCTTGTAGATGAAACTCACCCCAGCACTGAATCGACAATCACATGACATCACATCGAAAACAAACAAACATCATTGCCACGTTTCCTTTGCTGTTGTGTCATCGCGCCTCCCAGGAATTCCCAAAGCCACAAACCACTGTTTGCGAATCTTCTTCTGTCGACGGCCACGAATATCTAGCCGTGGAAAGCAGTGTCTGGTCAGCGGGAGAGCTCCAAAAGGGGTGATTACGATGATGCTTATGTATTCAAAACCCATTGCCGAAGATGTGCCGCAGATAGTTGTTTACACAACATACGCTCCGTCCCGAAGCAACATGCGGCAAATGTTACGGTTTTGAGTGTGAACCGATTGTGTGCGGTGAAATGCTCTGGTCGTGTGCTTAGCCGGCTAGAGGACTCCTCAGCTGTGTGTGTGCGTATCTGTGTACACATTATAGATGCAAATTGATTATTAAGCCGTATCACAGGCGTCTGTTGGTAATTTATACCGAGGCGCAACAACAGCAGCGCGGGAAGCTTCTTCCTGCTGGTCCTGCTGCTAGTCCTGTGTAAGTTAAACGTCTCCAAACAACCTACTTGCATGCCCGACGACACACACAACGATGCCAGCTATTTTTGACTCAAATTTCATATCACGAACTAGTTTTCAATAATCATCCATTCCACCCAACGCAACCGACAAACTAAAGCCAAACAGTCGACCGGGTGTCTCTAGAGAGCGAAGATGTGGCAGAGGCGACTAAAGCTTCCCTTTCAAAACAAACAGCCGCTGCGTACCAAGACCCCGAAGGACTCTAGCACGGAGGGTGTTTGCATATTTACCATTTTGCGATGGGCATTGACTCGAATATCAATTGACCTTCCGAAATTACCGAAACGATGCCGTCGGAGAGAAGGTGATGATTACAGAGCGTGAGCTTTAGCATTAGCAGATCCTGCTGCTTTTGCAAGATATCGAAAGCAGCAGCAGTTAAGGAGATTATGGCGATATTTATGGAAGCGTTGAGTGCGGACCCTGCCTGCTCACGGTTACGGATAAGAGGTAAACATTTTGTTTTTCAAAGCAGCAAACCGGTTGTGTCTTAAGATAGCTTGCTGTGCTTAATGCACCTATCTAAATGGAGGGGAAGAAATTTATGTATAAAACCAGTTGTTTATGTTTTCCGCCCTTTAGAGCGGTGAGTGTGCTGGGTGGAGATTTTGGAGATAAGATAAGCGTGAAAATATGTTCCATTCGTTTCGCAAAAAGTACCTTTCATTAGCATTAGGAGTTTGTGGCTATTACATCCTTAAGTTGTTAGCTACTCAAGTAGTCAAATGGATTTTAGTGGACGGTGCCATATTGTGCAGTATATTAGTTGAAGCTTTCGGCATATCATAGTTAGACAAACGAAGTCAATTCCTCAAGTACTAACATTCAATAGTGTTTATAGTGTCTTCTGGGCGGCCCGGTGGTGATGCGACAGCGGCGCCGGTCTTCACACGGCAGGACCGGGGTTCAAGTCTCATCTGGGCCGTTCCCCCATAGTGAGGATTGACTAACCAACTATGCGGTATCAATTAGTCTAGTAAGCCAGAAATGGCAGGCATGACCTAAGAGGTCGTTAGGCCAAGAAAGAAGAAAGAAGTGTACTTGAAAATATTTTCAAATGATAAAATAAAGCGTTGAAGGATGTGATATTTACATATTTGACTTCACTTGTCGAATCCTTAAAAAAACGGTGAAATAAAACAACCATCGATTGATTGAATTTAACAATGGTAGTTTAAATAGTCACTGAAAGCCAACCTTCTATAATAAAATGGTTTATTATTTATTTTGGGATTTCAAGCATAAGACTTTCACAAGCTGTAAAATATGTTAACTATAATAAATTACTTAAATAACCGGTTGATTGTATTTGAAGATATTTTAAACCAGCAAATGCTGCAGTAAGAAGTCGTGCCTTTTGTTACTGATTTTTTTTTATTCACATGGAACGGCCTGGCCGTATCGCTATTATTGATTTTTCTTCCATTCTAACTTATAAAAATAACACTTCTAATCACCTTCATTAAACTCTTTGCAGCTCGATCTGGTAAAACTTATGGAAAACAAAGTATTTAATAATCTTTATTTAAAATAAATCGCTGAAACAACTGAAGGTGATTGAAAATACGGTTTCCAGCCGTCATAATGGAAAATAAATAAATAAATAATAACTGAAGGTGATTATTATTCAAAATTAAAGATCATCATAGTTTCAAACTATTATTAGTAAAACGCTGATAAAGATATCGAATTTTTTTCGGATCGTTCCTTTCGTCCTTTCGTAACCATTCTGCTCTTGGTATAAGCAATTTGAGGAATCCGGAAATTTCAAGTATAACATTAGATAATTCATTGTAATTGTTGCAAAAAAAAGTAGTAATAATAAAAGGCCAAAAGAAAAATCCTTAACAAATATAAATACATCATAATTGTACAATTAAATTAGGAGAACGAAGAATTCTCAAATATAAAAATAAAAATTGATAAAAGTACAAAAAGACCGTAAGCAATACGGCAGGGCCATCCCACATGTAAAAAAAAGATCGTGCAATATTAATGATGAAAATTTACTTTAAAAACCGAGCGAATTCAAGTATAACAAAGAAATACACCAATAGATATATTACAAATTGCTTGTATTTTCATCAAGTCAAAAATCTAGGAACTTTCACATTTTTGAACACAGTTGTTTCTCAATGATGATGCTGATACAGGTTGCCGTTGGCGTAGCTGCTGGCATGTCCATGACCGTGTCCACCGTACGAGTGTCCAGCCTCATGGTGTCCATAGACTTCCGGGTGATGGGCATGACCCACTCGCTTCACATGAGCCTGGAATCCGTTGTGCTTGTCGGACGAGTACTCCACAACACGCTCAGTTCCGTCGGCTTCATGCAGAGTGTAGGCTCCCTTGACGACATCTCCATCCCGATGTTCCCACTGGCTCTTGTGGTCTCCGGTGTGAGGATCCTTTACTCCATACTCGAACTTGTAGCTGGGATGCGAATGGTAGTCCTCGTGCTCGTAAGCTGCAACGGCGACGGCCAGAAGGACGAGGGCAGCAATGGTGATCTTCATCATCTTTTCGATTATTGTTGCTGAACGTTTAACAAAGAATGTAACTGTTAGGTCTAAGCTGCGCCAACGAACTGTTGCCGTTTAGTGAAGTTAGCAGTTCTTAAATACCACCCACGGCTCTCACGAAACTTGGTCACTCTTACTAAACCACCTGTTCCGTGACGCAATGCACTACGCACAGCCTTGCATAGAATTAACACGAAATCAACCAAAAACCACGCGTGCCTACGGGCTGCTGGTGTTGGTAGCTGGCCAACTCTTTTTCTGCAGCACCATTGCTAGCGCTCACTTTCTGATTTTCATTCCGCGTTTCAGCATGGGATCATTTATTGGTTTGCACACCTTTAAGCGCTACCCTTGCACGTATCTTGAATCAACTGTAACTGTTGAGTTTCGTCAATTGTAAAGCAACTTTACACGCAATTTTACTACACTAAAGCAATGATTCAACCATGTGTTTGTAGTGTGTGGGTAGAATATTTCTGCACAATAGATTAACGTAAGCACCAAAAAACGAGAATGTTGTGCTTGGTTTTAGTTATTTAATTTTTACAATATGGTATTATACCTACCAATAACTCTTGTTAATTATTCAAATATTTGTCAAGAATGTCATTTTTTTCAAATATTCATGAAAATTAGTCTAATTATATCATACTCATTATCATTTAATTCATGTTCTGTTTTATAAAAAATGATGCGCTTATTGTTGATTATTCTCTTTATTTATTATTCAAAACTTCAGACTAAGAAGCACGTCATGAACATCACTGCATATTGACTATGGTGTTTCAATTGAATTAAATTAAATATAGCGAACGAAAATATTGCCTAGGTGCGAACGTGCATAACAATTCATTTTACTAAAATATTCGCTATGATTTTTTGCAAACATCGTTCACATTGTATTGTTTGCTAAACTAATGTTGATACTCATACCTAACTAAGCGTTGGATATTATTCAAAACCACACTGTGACTTTGTCTACAAAAATATTCGCATCCCTCTCAAAGATCTGCATAGAACATAAGACACAATACACAAAAATAGTTGGCTGTTTATAAAAAGTACCACGTTAAGTTTATATCACAAATAAAAAGCATTTTGTAACCGAGCATACCCGGGTTAAGTCAAATAAGAAGCAGGAATAGCCTTGTTATTCTAAAGAATTATATTTAATTATCACACGCGGTGGTGACAATACAGCGTAAAGCTGTCCTTATGGAAAATAAAGAAAGCATTTTGTCAAAAACTAACAACAAAACAAAAACATATACACTGATAGATACACTGAAGCTAAATGTTCAATTTCAAGATTTTTAAAACTTAACCAGAGAAATCAATCATAATACAACTAGGTATTAAAACGTAACTAAAACACTTATGTCCAATTTATAAAATTCGAAATCTTTATTCCTTTCCTATTTACAGCAATTTCAATAAGTTCGTATCATTTACTGCTCAATGATGATGCTGGAACAGGTTGCCGTTGGCGTAGCTGCTGGCATGTCCATGACCGTGTCCACCATACGAGTGTCCTCCCTCATGGTGTCCGTAGACTTCCGGGTGATGAGCATGACCCACACGCTTCACATGAGCCTGGAATCCGTTGTGCTTGTCGGACGAGTACTCGACCACTCGCTCGGTTCCGTCGGCTTCATGCAGAGTGTAAGCTCCCTTGACGACATCTCCATCCCGATGTTCCCACTGGCTCTTGTGGTCTCCGGTGTGAGGATCCTTTACTCCATACTCGAACTTATAGCTGGGATGCGAATGGTAGTCCTCATGCTCGTAAGCTGCAACAGCAACGGCCAGAAGGGCGAGGGCGGCAATGGTGATCTTCATCATTTTGGGAATGTTCTTTGGTTGGTTGGTTTGTTGGATGTAGATTGAGCTGTGGTTGGCGATTGACTGTTGGTGTTTGGGTTGAGTATGAGGCCTTAAATATGCTCGGCATGGAGTAGGGCGTGAATGCGTGCATGCCTTTCATTGGGTTATGTTTGGCAAGATATAAGCTGGCCTTGCATGTGGGCATGAAAACGGAAAGAAATGTACGACACATAAGTGAAATCCATTCTTTAGAATCTTTCGTTTCCTTATGCATTGACAGAATTTCTGCGGTATTAGAGAAGATTATAAATCTGTGCTGCATAGTGCTTTTGTTCTTAGAAGTGCTTTAGGCACAATTATCTTAAATATTTCAATATTATATAAGTTGTTTTGTGTATGATTGCCTTAGTTAACACAGGTCAAAATATATCTCACACAGCGCGTCACACGACACCGGTGTGTGGCATCGTGGCTCGGTCTCAGTCGTAACAAGAACTCCGTGTGTTCTACACGTAAGTAAGAAAGAACCGAAGACTCTGAACTCCCTTAACTTATTTATCACAATTACTTTGTATATATGGGATCGAAAAAAAATATAAGGAAAGCTCAAAGAACAAAACAGTATATCGGAGTCAACTATAGATTAGAAGAAAATCCGAAATTGATAATGCAAATAATATCAATCAAATAGAAACGAAAGTAACTGAAACCATTTGATATCGATATCGAGTGATAATCCTAGTAAATGAGTGACAACAATGTTGTAGGTGTCATAAACGAGTGTTAAATAACATTACTTAAAATATTGGGGAAGAAATAAGCAAAAATCGCATTCTGAGCACATTTAAAAGTACAATACTCGAATGTCTTTTCATTCATTTTCATAACATGTACATTTTTTGATATTGTTAAAATTTGATTTATAATAAATATTTAATTTTTACCAGACCCACGACTTCCAATCAAGCAGGTATTCATATAGATTTTCATATTAAATACATGTACATTTCAAAGATCTTTTTTGTTTGACTACATATTTTCCGAAGATTTGCGTCTTTCATTTTTGTTAATAACTTTTGTTTCTAGAAAAATATTATTACTGATTACTAGTAGGCAATAATAATTACTCCTATTCATTCATTCAATTCATCGGCTACGTGCCAGCCTAAGAATTTGTATTTTTACGTATCATTGAAGTAAAATGCGATACTACTGCACCATTACACAATTGCACTAGAAAAATAAAACATGAATCTTCCATGTATTAATAACAACAGATATGCAAAATGTGTTGAAAAACAAAATCTTAGTTGCAATATTGTTAAGTTTCAATGATTTCAATTTATTTATTTTAACAATAACAGGAACACATTCATATCATTGCTTTCTGCAGGTGAATTAAATGCAACGCTCGCAAAGGTGCCCATTTTATAGCATCTCCAAATTTCCGGTTCTCTCGTTTATATTCATCTCCATCAGCAATTCACCTCGTAAAGCTTGTCCGAGGTGAAGTGAAAGAGCGCACGAACAAAAGGCAGCAAAAACATATTTGCAATTCCAATTTAGCCTTTATGAAGCGCACTTACGCTCACCATATTACCTCGAGCTGCTTCGATAAGAACAGTAAAGGAAGCAAACAAACCAGCTAGCATCTTTCTTTATCGACTTCCGGGAAACGCCGAAGAACGCGCCAGAAGAATCGCTATCGATCGGTGCAAAAGAATCATTAATGAAGAATCGTCTCAGACCGTTTGATTGATGAGGTTTGCTTGCAGCATTGGCTCATGACTTTCTGGATGCTTTCTACTTGCTCCCGAGACGTTCTGTGAGGCCTGATGATATTTGATTGTTGAGTGAATTCTATTGTAATGGCCGTATGGCCTCGATTTCAATCGTGAGCTTGCTTTTGATGCTGCAAAAGATTGGTGGCAAGACAGCGTGCACATAATCGATTTCTGTTAGGAAAAGACTTGATCTCTTATTAAACAGCTTCTGTATGAGATATTCAATCAAAGCCGATAAAAGCCGATTTAGATTGAACTTAAATTAAAATATTGTTCTTTAATATTGCTCCCTCAGATACTGATATTCTGTCTTGACTCTTTACCATGGATACAATAATCACGCCAATTAGTTGACCGTGTAACGAGCAAATGCGGCTTTCCTCGGAAGATCACAGTTTCAATCCCACTATTGATTGGTCAAATCTTGTAGATGAAACTCACCCCAGCACTGAATCGACAATCACATGACATCACATCGAAAACAAACAAACATCATTGCCACGTTTCCTTTGCTGTTGTGTCATCGCGCCTCCCAGGAATTCCCAAAGCCACAAACCACTGTTTGCGAATCTTCTTCTGTCGACGGCCACGAATATCTAGCCGTGGAAAGCAGTGTCTGGTCAGCGGGAGAGCTCCAAAAGGGGTGATTACGATGATGCTTATGTATTCAAAACCCATTGCCGAAGATGTGCCGCAGATAGTTGTTTACACAACATACGCTCCGTCCCGAAGCAACATGCGGCAAATGTTACGGTTTTGAGTGTGAACCGATTGTGTGCGGTGAAATGCTCTGGTCGTGTGCTTAGCCGGCTAGAGGACTCCTCAGCTGTGTGTGTGCGTATCTGTGTACACATTATAGATGCAAATTGATTATTAAGCCGTATCACAGGCGTCTGTTGGTAATTTATACCGTCATGAATCGAGACGCACCAACAGCAGCACGGGAAGCTTCTTCCTGCTGGTCCTGCTGCTAGTCCTGTGTAAGTTAAACGTCTCCAAACAACCTACTTGCATGCCCGACGACACACACAACGATGCCAGCTATTTTTGACTCAAATTTCATATCACGAACTAGTTTTCAATAATCATCCATTCCACCCAACGCAACCGACAAACTAAAGCCAAACAGTCGACCGGGTGTCTCTAGAGAGCGAAGATGTGGCAGAGGCGACTAAAGCTTCCCTTTCAAAACAAACAGCCGCTGCGTACCAAGACCCCGAAGGACTCTAGCACGGAGGGTGTTTGCATATTTACCATTTTGCGATGGGCATTGACTCGAATATCAATTGACCTTCCGAAATTACCGAAACGATGCCGTCGGAGAGAAGGTGGTGATTACAGAGCGTGAGCTTTAGCATTAGCAGATCCTGCTGCTTTCGCAAGATATCGAAAGCAGCAGCAGTTAAGGAGATTATGGCGATATTTATGGAAGCGTTGAGTGCGGACCCTGCCTGCTCACGGTTACGGATAAGAGGTAAACATTTTGTTTTTCAAAGCAGCAAACCGGTTGTGTCTTAAGATAGCTTGCTGTGCTTAATGCACCTATCTAAATGGAGGGGAAGAAATTTATGTATAAAACCAGTTGTTTATGTTTTCCGTCCTTTAGTGCGGTGGCTGTGCTGGGTGGAGATTTTGGAGATAAGATAAGCGTGAAAATATGTTCCATTCGTTTCACAAAAAGTACCTTTCATTAGCATTAGAAGTTTGTGGCTATTACATCCTTAAGTTGTTAGCTACTCAAGTAGTCAAATGGATTTTAGTGGACGGTGCCATATTGTGCAGTATATTAGTTGAAGCTTTCGGCATATCATAGTTAGACAAACGAAGTCAATTCCTCAAGTACTAACATTCAATAGTGTTTATAGTGTCTTCTGGGCGGCCCGGTGGTGATGCGACAGCGGCGCCGGTCTTCACACGGCAGGACCGGGGTTCAAGTCTCATCTGGGCCGTTCCCCCATAGTGAGGATTGACTAACCAACTATGCGGTATCAATTAGTCTAGTAAGCCAGAAATGGCAGGCATGACCTTAAGAGGTCGTTAGGCCAAGAAAGAAAGAAGAAGAAGAGTGTCTTCTAAACCCAATGTTGGACAGCAAACTGCAATCGAACTTCACGAGTCTCTTAATTGGACTTTACGATTGACATGTTTTCTGTTGTCTAACAGAAATAAGTATATTTCCGCAGTATTCCATGTAACTTAAATAAAAGAAACCTATCGACTATTGCAAGACATCTCCTGTCCATATTCCCAACATACTGGATGACTTGGCAAATCTTTGCACAATATGATCGGGCATTAAGATATCCAATACTCGCCAGCCGTAAGATTACGACTCATCTACACAGCTTTATATATGAGGATTATATTGGTGCCTGTTTTCCGTCTTTGGTTTCGACAAAAGCCAACAGATACGATGATAACACAGCTTACATGCGTTTCACGTGCGCCGTATATACCTTCCCATCAAGGTGAATTACTACTACATCCAATACAATCAACCGTATTACGACCAACCGATGTGTAATAAGTACACCTTGATCAATTTCATGCTTCCATGAATTGAGCGTCCTTGGTCCATTCATTCATTCAGCTATCTGGTGCCGTTCTCCTCACTCACACAAGACTCCAAGTCACACCCATCCCACGTTTGTGTTCTTATCGCAATGTAGTGCACAATCATGCCACAAAGTACAACAATAATCCCCAAAATATAAATATTACTCCCTTGTCTACATCCTCTGCCTGCTCCAACAACACCCAACCAATGTGCCATGAATTGAAGAATCAAGGAAAATGGACAATCGTACATCCTTAGCAGTCGGTGTGCCCCAAAAAGGTTGCAGTAACATTGCAAGCCGTCGCGAAAACATTCCTGTCACGTTCGCGACCCACATACATTATTCATCCATTCCCAAAAGTAAAAGTAAAAATCCCACTGACCCGCGGGACACTGGGACGAGATTAAAGCTTCTCCGGGCACGCTTCCCTCACGCTATTTATCAGATGGCCGTGGAGCGTTGGGTTGTTTATAATTTTGCCTCCCATCAATGTCACGGCCAGAGTGACAATGGCATTCCGAGTCGAAGGTTTCGGCATTCGAAAAGCCCTCAAGCTCCCACCGGCCAGGGGAACCGTTGTCAGAAGAGATTTCCACAAGCCCAGACACACAGGAAAATTGAAGTGTCATTTTTCTCCATTTTCACCACTCATTATTGTGGCGTTACTTTTTGTGACGTTAGAAGCTTCGGCCTTGCTGTTCTTATTCTTGAACGCCTGTTTCTGTTTCGAGGGCTGCCGAGAACCTTCCGAACACATTTTTCAGCCTCAAAAGATTTGCCACAGTGTCCTCAGAATGGTGGAAAATATTCCAAAACTGCGGGCTGTGGGAGAACAGCAAGAAAAGCGACAAAACAATGACGTGGCACATAATCGGTGGCAATTTGTCATAAGACTGCCGGCATTCGGAGCCATCGGAGCAGATTGTGGTGAAGATTTACTGCAACGAGTGATTTCATATTATCAACAGATCGGGCTTAGACTGTTGTGGTTGACATCTTAAAGATTTCGGATTTCCTTGAAATTGGTGAATACTTGAAGACACAAACAAAGCTTAAATGGATCTTTGGACCGTTTGAGGGTCTACAATGTCGCTTCTCTTGAATGAGCCTCTGTAAGTCAGAAAGTGTTTCCTTTCAATTGCTTTAAGTTTTACGATAATGGCATCTCATAATCTGAGTTCAAATATTCATCTCTTTTCATTGTCCTCAAAGCGAATTCTCATCTTCCTCAAAGGTTTTAACGATCCAATGGGTCACCCATGGGTCACCATAAAGATCCGTACCTTGGCTTGGATATCTTCATCCGCTGCAGAACCTCAGGTCATCTCGAGATCAGTTGTTTTTACCGGTGATTAACATGCCATTCGTTTGTGGAAAGGGTTTTTGTGTGATCATATAAATCCTGGCTCATTCATTCGTTCGGGACACTAAACCAAACCACCTGAACGCAGGTGAGTCCTCAAATTCTCCAAGGACGCTCTAAGCTCCAATGCTCTGCTGCAACTTCGAGCTGTGTTTTTGCATAGGATTGGATGTATCCAGTACCCACATGGAACCGAAACCCTGAGTCCTGGTTGGAGACATCTCTATTCTCGTTTCTCCCCTGTCACAGCATCCGTTACAACGTGTGTCATGGTATTAGTAGTACGACACGAAGGTTTCCATTAGATACACTACGTCCTCTCGGTGGAACTATTCCAAACGATGAATTGAAAGTGTCCAACGGGGAATCATATTTCAGGCGCTCCAACCGGGCAGATAATAATTTAAAATATTACATGCACCATTACCGCAAAGCATGAGGCGGGCTGGCACGGGAATGTGCCGAGGCGGATGGTTGACAACGGTGCGCCATTTCCTTCTCATAACCTCATCGGAAGCAGCAAAGCTCTGCACTAAAAAGAATTACAAATTGCTGCTTGAAAAACTACTCGCCATCGTTTATTACGTTGCTGAACGGAAGCAAAACTGGTAGAGGGAAAATGTTTTTCCCACGCTTTTCCGGTGTGTGTGGGTGTATGTTTTTCTTTCAAAATAGAAATGGTGAATATTTCCTCTCCCCATTTTCATGCCGGTTTGTGCGCCATTGTTATGAAACGTTTTATTATGTTTTGTGGCGAAAGCAACTTTTGATGCAGATGATTCTTTCACGTCTGATTATGATGTGCATTCTGTGGTTCGTAATTTACATACAATATTTCAATAAGTTTAAATTTGTTCTATTACCAGGAATAATCTCAACATAGTAAATGAGATGAGACTTCACACAGAGAAGCTAATGCAACTTTTCAGTAGAATCAGCTCATGTTCAAGCGAAAGACTCGTCTAATCATCCTCTGCTGCTTCATAAACGATAGACAACTTCAAGGAACTGAGGACCCGGTCACGAACTTGATGCGTTTCCTTCAGTTACGGGACACATGCTTGTTATGACACCGGTATTATCCTCCTCCCTGATGGAGAAGCTATTGATTGAAACGAAAGCATGATTAATGATGATCCAACGTGAGCTGACAAGCTGTTGGAGCATATTTAACGAGAATATATCAGAGAATGTAGTAATTGTTACAGTTAACTGATGAAGTAGAATGGTTAAAGCTGCACCATGTGTTAGCTTTTCCAACATTTATTATCAATCTGGATGAAGCTCACCGAGGTCATTTATCATAATTGTTTGCAGTGATCTGAAAGTAAACCTGATGACTTCCAATATCCAATATCGAAAGCTTCCTGTTATAAGCAGCGACTCTACGAATCCTTAATTATACATTAAATCGCATGGGAATTGCT
This sequence comes from Anopheles maculatus, assembly GCA_002091835.1. Classification (NCBI taxonomy): domain Eukaryota; kingdom Metazoa; phylum Arthropoda; class Insecta; order Diptera; family Culicidae; genus Anopheles; species Anopheles maculatus. Next base: position 89,733 of record KZ061915.1, on the reverse strand, counting down.
TTAAGATTCAATTAAGCCGTACCCATTTGTCATCGACCGGCCCGGAATATAGAATCCAATTGCCTTTTATCTCACATTCTCTAGATGCGGACGATAACTCGAAAGCTCACCGCTGTTTATCGGTAAACATTGTGTGCTACTGATGATGATGATGATGAAACACGATTGTTGTGAGACGTATCATTTGATATTTGCCGATTGCACGCACAATCTATATCACCATCTTAATGACATTTTATCACATTCAAACAGATCCATATACCAACTCTCCCACAGCACACACACACTCGTACTTGGGTTGTGTTGCATCGATCAAAGGACAAGTTGCCCGTTAGCACTCGACTCTTGTACAGCGCGAGCACACACAGCACAGCAAAGGTCCGTGTACGCTTGTCTGCTGTGAAGTGTCACTTAACCACAGCAAACGAGCCTGTCGCTGTCAAGTTAATAACTAGCAAATCCACTTTGGCTCCGTCAGAATCCGTCCTGATTATCACATTCCCTCTCACTGCGCTGTGGAAGCCGCTTTCACCAAACTGGGTACCAAATCCCAACACTCATAAGCTTCATTAGGCCCAAGAACGGCGTTAAACGTGTGTCGTTACCATCCATTGCAACGCTCACAGGCTGTGTTTTGATTGATCGTTATGGTCGTTGGTGTTCTCTCGTTATTCTTAGGCCTTCAAAGCAGTACGCTTTAATCGTCGGAGTCGTTGGTGTGAGAACATATTTTGACTAGCGTGAACGTTGTCACACTTCACACCCGGAGATGTGAATGATATCACATCTACATATTTCAGTCATAAAACTACACTTATTTCAATTACAATGCTTTCACTGACACAATTGTCTTACATTTCCATTATTCAGTTCATTAAAAGCTACTATTCTAGAGGAAAAGCGCTTCTTCCATCTGGTTTACCGTACCATTTCGAGTTCCAATCTACCATCCGACGCTCAGGAATTGCAATCAAAAATATCTTTTATGGCGTTTCAATACATCCCAGCTATTAAGAGTTACCTGCACGATTTAGAAGCCACAAGTCGTTTCGAAAATCGAAAGAAACAGATATTCACTGGGCCACATGGCACTCCGTCTGCATCTGTGACTGGCTCGACAATCTTGCAGGGAAGAAAAGTCACGTACGGGCCATCGTTCCGGGAAATGATTTCAAGATTGAAATTTACTGCTCTTGCGGTTGGGATGAATTAAACTGTAGACGCTTCTACACCATTTTGTAGGGATGTACATTTAGGTTGTAAAAGTCTAGAAATTATAATTACAGGTACAGGTAAGAATAGACTATTGCAATAGAAAACAGGAAATTTATGAGAACTGATCCAGTGTCACAAGGAAATAGCTACATTAGATCGAAGATCCTTCGCGTTCACTTCTACCTTCGTCCTTTCGCGACCACCTGCAAGCACCAGATATGCTAAATCTGACAAGCTTCATTTAATGAAATCTCGCACACCATTCAAACCTGCACGTGCCGCCTTATCACCTTGTACAGTGTGAAAGCTGCAATAAAGTGGCAAAACTGACATCATGCCCAGTGCCACTAGCGGTAAGAAGATGCCCTTTGGCAAACACTTTCCTTGCCAGCGACTACACACACACAAAAAAAAGTGAAAGTGGATGAAGTGTGAGCAGCTCTCATCGACTGGCCACGTGAAGCACTTTCATGTTTATCCAGGCATCCCGCCGACGTCAACCCACTTCAGCCACTCCTTCATTAAGGCCCATGCCCAACATTATGAGCACTCCTGGCGCACGTTACCGTGAAGGTGAAGGTGCAAATGAAACTTCCGTGCATATGTCGCGCTGCCGACGGTAAACTGACGTAAGATGTACTCAACGCCTCATCCTGCAGCTACCGGGACAGGCACGTGAGCAACCAAGACCCGAGACGGTACAATGCGGCGTAGCACATCGTTGCTGCCTGGGTGCTGTTGGGATGTGCGCACCGGTGTCCGGAGAGTGTGTAGCGGGACATGCTGTAACCATGCTTTATGAACCTTTAAGAGCTCGTTCAGCATCGATTGTTGTCTTGCTATGGGTGTTTGCATGTTTACCAACGCTTTCTCGCTTCACCGGTCGGCGAAGAATCTCGGGCACGACGCACGCTTACGGTAGTTTATTACGCCATGTAGCGAAACTCGAGAATGGGGAGCTGGTACGTTTTTTCCAACCCGGGAAAATTGCATGTTTTGCTTCATGAAAATCTACACTCTAAACATTGGGCCTTTTGGTGGATGGATTTTCGGCTGACGGAGATGAAGGCTGAAGGTGAGTCCTGGTGTCGTAAGATTTCATCGCAAATCGATGCAGCAGAAAACAGACTACCTTATCTTTATGAGTCAGGACAAAGCACAAACACGTGTTTCGTTCAATTTTCGCAAGTCACATCAAGGAACAAAACACGACGCGACACAAAACAAATGTCTTAATTCTGTTCCCGGCCAACTCAATGTATCCCATTCTCTGAAGTCCTGTTTTGTGTCCCATTAACTCGCAGTGGAAACGTTTATTCATACCCTCCGAGTGTCTTGATCAGTATGCATGGGATCGTATCGCTCATATGTCACACTCCTTAATCATTTCCAACTTACACATCACTCAGCCAAAAGAAATAGCCCACTTTATGGCAGCTATTTATCAGCTTGCCGAACGAAATTCTAAAACTTCCTTCCTCAATTCTCCAGAGCTCCTTCGGGAGTGCGACCACTATCGCGAATCCAGCACAGAGACACATAAAATCTTTTCTTCAGGGCAAAACTGACATACTTCCGTTGCGCATTCACGATTGTCACATTTCTCCAAAGTGCTGGCCACACACACACACACGCTTCACTACCCCCACGTACGAAACTAGAATTTCCAATTGTGCTCCTATTGCCGAGACTAAATTGTGACTACGCAGAATGGTAAGTTATTTTATTGGCGATTTATGAACTTTGCATGTATCCCCGAACCCAGCGGGAACATTCATCGAGTCGTAGATCTTTGTTGAGAATCTGTTCTCTTTCGGGAGTTTGTGAGGGACGGAAGCTGTAGAAACTGAAAGCTGCTTCTTCTCGCTTTTTCGCAATTTCTCAACCCGGCAAAGATATGATAAACGGTTTCAGTTTCTAGTTTGACAAATCGTCCAGTCGACGTTGGGGGTTGCATAAAGAAAGATCGAAAGTTGTACATGACCAATTGAACATTCTCCCATCTGCGTTAGGGATAATGTATGAAGAAAGTTTTGCCATCGTGAGTCTGGAAATGGAGAACTTCATTTTCTGGGGCAGTAATTTCATATTATCATATGATTGTTTTCTTTCTTCTTGTGATGTACGAACTACCGCAAAGCTTCAATTGAAGTAATATCCGTTTCGAAAATTACCCGATGCATGTCGTAGTTTTGAACATGCGCTCTAAAGGGTGATTTCGTAAAGGACCAGGAGCTTTGTTGAAGGAATTGCTTTAAAACTCCATTACGGTCCAACAAAAGCTTCCATTGGCGACGAAAACTTCAAGCTAAGGCATTTCGGAGGGCACACAAATGTTGGGAATGTGCTATCAAACAAGAAACATTACATAAATAATTATCCAGCCAACTAAAAGAGCATAATTTTCCTCCAACTCAACCATTAAACGACGAATTACACCTCCATCGAACGTCACAGCAATTCGCGATCCCACTTAATGGTCTGATAAATGCAATAATTAATGTTTCCCCGTTCCCGGTGGGAGATAAATCTCGACCCTTATCGTACCACAGTTTTTCGGTGTCGCCCATTCAGTTACACTCGTTATCTGTCTCGTGGAACAAAACAAAAAACGAAGCGCCATAAAAGTAACACTCCCGAGCGACCAATAAACACACTTACAGAAAGGTCAAAAGGTGGGACTTTGCACGGAAAAGGACCGTGCTGCTTGTAGGATAATAATTATTCAAACCATCATTACTAAACCAAGCAGCATTGGAGCATGGCCGAAAGGTGAAATGATAAATATTGTATGCTGGGAAATGGAAAATATTCACTACAGAACGTAGCTACTTACAGAAAATGAAAGAATATAATATTCTTAAGCGGAACAGTGACTGCATTTTAAAGTAGCTAATTCCAGGTAAGTTCGTTTAATGTACGCAACACATCGTCTAGACAGTGTCTCCAACACAAAATAACGCTTCAAAAGAGGTAAATAACGCTTAAAATATGTCCATTAAATTGACTACGGCGGTGTTTCTGCCATCTCAACAAACAATTCCTTGAAGTCTTACATTATAAATGACATGCAAACAGGCTGTCTGGCATCCAATTTGCTCCTCCAAATTCATTATCCTAGTCCATTTTGTTCACAACGCGGTACATTCCCAACGCGAATGTGGTCTTGCTCTAGTCTCCCCCAATGGAAAAGCGCTAAACACGCTGCTAGAACCAACCGTACCACAACAACTCTCGAAAGCAACCGCTCCAGCAAATAGGGCGCATCCCAAAAACCCCAGTGAACAGGTGCGTTATCTGTGGTACGGCCACATATTTGGTTACGCGTGCGGTTAAATAGGTTGGTTAGTCTGTACGCCTTATTTGGGGAGTTTAATTTGTTGACATCAGTTATGCGGTGAAGTTAATTGACATAAACTTGTGGCAGAAACCAGCATCCAGCTTGTGGGGAGTGTTTAACGAAATAAAGACTTCGTTAGAAGAACTCCATATTGTTCCAAGAATTTGCTTTAACTCTATTGCTATTGTTATCAAAAAAAAATCCTTCCAACTAGTAAGTGCGTTAGTGTAACATGACGCGCTTCTTTACATCAGCTTTCCTGGCAAGAAACCAAACCGGAGTACAATAACCCCTAATCTCGAAAAACTGAGCTCATTTTCTTTCGATTAGCTCATCACTATCCAGCCACAAACGTTCCATGAAAAATCGCTCACAAAGTGCATCGTATCGTTCATGAAAATCGCCCTGCTTTTGTTCGATCGGGACCAAATTGCTGCCAGCTGCTGTCCATTGATCGAGACTAATGTGTTCCAAACTGAAGGCTTCGCTCTCGGTGCTAGTGTTTGGGAAGGGTGGCATGACTTTTCGCCACGGTTGAGTGGTTTCTGATGAATAAGAAATTCCAAACTAATTGCTATTCAATCCACCATTAATCCACCCCGGTCTAGACGGAGGACAATGAACCTCGGCTAGTATTCGAAACAAGAAAGGTTAGCAAGAGGTAGATTGCTAGCCCTTCTAATATAAAAATAACTTAGCGATTCTTTTTTAAGCAAACGCTACTACTACTACAAGCGTATATATGTAATTGTTACTTCGATGCTCCAAAACAGTTGCATCTCTCTTTCAAATAATCCTCCAAATCTCCATCGAATGAAGCAATTCAATTGAGCCCGCTTCCTGCGTCGTCGTTCATTGTTGAAGGTAAGTACGCCTTATTTGGGGAGTTTAATTTGTTGACATCAGTTATGCGGTGAAGTTAATTGACATAAACTTGTGGCAGAAACCAGCATCCAGCTTGTGGGGAGTGTTTAACGAAATAAAGACTTCGTTAGAAGAACTCCATATTGTTCCAAGAATTTGCTTTAACTCTATTGCTATTGTTATCAAAAAAAAATCCTTCCAACTAGTAAGTGCGTTAGTGTAACATGACGCGCTTCTTTACATCAGCTTTCCTGGCAAGAAACCAAACCGGAGTACAATAACCCCTAATCTCGAAAAACTGAGCTCATTTTCTTTCGATTAGCTCATCACTATCCAGCCACAAACGTTCCATGAAAAATCGCTCACAAAGTGCATCGTATCGTTCATGAAAATCGCCCTGCTTTTGTTCGATCGGGACCAAATTGCTGCCAGCTGCTGTCCATTGATCGAGACTAATGTGTTCCAAACTGAAGGCTTCGCTCTCGGTGCTAGTGTTTGGGAAGGGTGGCATGACTTTTCGCCACGGTTGAGTGGTTTCTGATGAATAAGAAATTCCAAACTAATTGCTATTCAATCCACCATTAATCCACCCCGGTCTAGACGGAGGACAATGAACCTCGGCTAGTATTCGAAACAAGAAAGGTTAGCAAGAGGTAGATTGCTAGCCCTTCTAATATAAAAATAACTTAGCGATTCTTTTTTAAGCAAACGCTACTACTACTACAAGCGTATATATGTAATTGTTACTTCGATGCTCCAAAACAGTTGCATCTCTCTTTCAAATAATCCTCCAAATCTCCATCGAATGAAGCAATTCAATTGAGCCCGCTTCCTGCGTCGTCGTTCATTGTTGAAGGTAAACCAAGCGGAAAATTAATTTCTTCGTGTGCTTCAACGCAACTGACCCGACAATCAAGGAATTCGCCAACAAACTTTCCCAACTCCGAACTGTGCAGTAAACGTCCCCACGTGAAAGGGTGACAAGTATTTCAATCAATCGGGGGGAAAACTTTCCCTCCCGAAAGAACCGTAAATTACTAAACTTGTTTCAATTAGCGTCGAGGTTTGTGGCATGTCCACTGCATTTGCTTCTTATTTTAACTTTTCCCTGTAACATTCGTAATCTGCAACGACAGTGGTTGAGTTAACGAAAATAAACGACGAATACCGGGATAAACCCAACGCTTAAATGATGACCTTCGCCAAAAACCCACACAAACCCCCGGCTGCATTTGCTTTTTATTTGCAAAAGCTGGCAATACAATTTACTGCTTTGTTGCTAATAAATTGAAACCCTTTAATTAAAACCGATACCGAATCGAATTGATTTTGATTGATTCAGCCATAATTCAGCTGCAGACATTCATGTGGATCCGTGGGTTTTTGCTTTGTTTTACTATTTTTTTTTGGGGAAACATTTTTCTGCTGAAGTCATGAAACAAACCCAAGATAATAAAAACACAGGTTAATTTCTTCGTGTGCTTCAACGCAACTGACCCGACAATCAAGGAATTCGCCAACAAACTTTCCCAACTCCGAACTGTGCAGTAAACGTCCCCACGTGAAAGGGTGACAAGTATTTCAATCAATCGGGGGGAAAACTTTCCCTCCCGAAAGAACCGTAAATTACTAAACTTGTTTCAATTAGCGTCGAGGTTTGTGGCATGTCCACTGCATTTGTTTCTTATTTTAACTTTTCCCTATAACATTCCTAATCTGCAACGACAGAGGTTGAGTTAACGAAAATAAACGACGAATACCAGGATAAACCCAACGCTTAAATGATGAGCTTCGCCAAAAACCCACACAAACCCCCGGCTGCATTTGCTTTTTATTTGCAAAAGCTGGCAATACAATTTACTGCTTTGTTGCTAATAAATTGAAACCCTTTAATTAAAACCGATACCGAATCGAATTGATTTTGATTGATTCAGCCATAATTCAGCTGCAGACATTCATGTGGATCCGTGGGTTTTTGCTTTGTTTTACTATTTTTTTTTGGGGAAACATTTTTCTGCTGAAGTCATGAAACAAACCCAAGATAATAAAAACACAGGGATGCAACAAAAAAAACGCGAGGGTTCAATTACATTCCTCTGCTAGGGTTTTTGTTTTTCGCTTTTGGTCGATTTTCCCCCAAAACCTTCGTTCAAAGCGCGGGGACCTTCACGATGCATAACGAGCTTTATTTCCATTTTAATCGTGTTTTTGCGGGCGTTTCAAACCCATCAGCACAAATGATTCATTTGTTCTTGTCCGTTGCGACATGAAATATATTTTAATAATATCTAACGTGAACCATCCGTTGTCGCAACAAAAAACGAAACAGAGAAGCTTCGAAAGAAGGCTACAGACTGTGCCAGAGGTTGTAATAAAATTAATGGTTTTACATAATAATATCTAACGTGAACCATCCGTTGTCGCAACAAAAAACGAAACAGAGAAGCTTCGAAAGAAGGCTACAGACTGTGCCAGAGGTTGTAATAAAATTAATGGTTTTACATACAGCCGGTCGTAATGTAATGTGTGTTTCGTTTTTCTTTTGGGGCCGTTACTGCTGACATCGGTTGCAGTAGTTGGTACACGAGTTTTTTTTTGGGAGGCAATTTGTCTGTTGTGGTGTCGTACACGGACAAATTATGACAGTATGGTGCTGTTATTCATTTGACGGACAGTGTTGCTTGTGCGGTATTGCAAAGACAAAACCAATTATAGTGTATTCTTTAGTATTATTACGCATGTTATCTTATTTTAAATTCAACTACTTTAAACACTTGCTGAGTTGTGCAGGCGGATCCTCATCAGAGCACGGCATCGGTTTCGGCGTATATAACATTGAATCCGAAGCATTTTTTCAACTACGCCAACCATGTTCAATATATGTAGCGGAGCATTCTTTTACGCCTTATTAATAATTATAAGTGCTTGCCCTGCAGATGAAGATTACATACATATTCTCCGACAGCTTATTCGGAGGAGAAAAGCATAAAAACGGGAGAAAAGGCGTAAAAATAGCTGTTTGTCCTTGAAAGGAATCGTTGTTCTGTTTCAGCAGTGATTGCATTTGGTGAAGGAACAAACTACGGCATGCACTTCAAGCATCAAGAAGCAGCGCCAGAGCACAGACGACACACAGTGTGTGTGCGCCTTCTTAGCGCAAATGTTTTCCCGAAATGCAAGTAGTGATAGGGAACTTGTTGCCTAGGATTTGTGCGAATTGGTGCTTTACAATGGCGACTGCAACTGCAGAAATGTGGAAATAATGGTTTCCTTCTTTCTCGCTTTTTCACCGAACAACCCGATGTATCGTGCGCCCCGTTTGTTGCAACAAATTCTGCTGCTTATGGGTCATAGCTTTTGAATAAATTGAACTAACGAAGCGTACACGGCCAAGCAGACGAACGTTGGCAACCCCTTTTTTTGTCTTCGTTTTGCTGCTTCCTGCACGGGTCCAGCTCGCTTGATACAAAGCAAGTCCCGGTGGTCATATTTCTTGTACGAAACTAATTATCCTCTCCAGGGAATGGCACTTATGAAGCGGCGATGCAAGTTTGGCGCGTTTAAAAACGGGCAAAATGGAAAACAGAAAAGTGGGCAAGTGAAAATTATGACCCTACTGGAACGCAATGGAAACATTGATATTAGTGGTAATAAATTCGTGCTCCCACACACACGCACACAAAAGGCGCGAGGTAATTAAATCTCAATGTTTAAATTTCAATGAACTATAATGAATGCAGGAAAAAAAGCGTTCCCTTTTTTTAACAAGTTTTGTGAGAGAGAGAGAAGTTTTAATAAGATGATAATTTGACATTTCTTTGAAGGTGAAATGTTTCTACAAAAGCCTGGCCGTATTGCAAATAAGGAACTTATTGTAAATTACAAAAATACAATTCACATAGGTTGGGAGACATTTCCGTGAAAGGGCACCTTATCCCGGGTGTGCTCGGTTGTTACCGAGTATTCCGTCATCCTAATTCGAGGGTCCGTTCATAGCTGGGCTCTGTATCGGACACGATATCCCGGGTGTAATCGGACGATTCGTTGGCAGGTGTTCCATAATCCGTATGCGATGTCCAGATTCAAGCGAGGATCTTTATCGTAGTCCATGGCTCGAGCGGGTGCTGGAGCTTGGAGCTCTATGTGAGACCTTCCTGTCCTTTTCGCTGCCTTGCCTGTCGCATGCTTTGGTCGGTGCAACTTCTTCTGTGCCTTACCATATCCTTCACAAACCGTACTCAATCATACTTCCTTTCATTCATTCATTCCAGACAGACAAACAGTAGGAGAACAGTAGGAGGATTGAGGAGAGATCACACTTAGAGGCCATTCGCTCAGCAAATAACGAAGATTACCCTCAGATAGCCCTCGTCTTCGTCTCCCAACAAATCCCGATTAGGAACATCAGGCATCCTTCCAATGCGTCGTCGTCATTGTAGAAGGTAAACCAAGCGGAAAATTAATTTCTTCGTGTGCTTCAACGCAACTGACCCGACAATCAAGGAATTCGCCAACAAACTTTCCCAACTCCGAACTGTGCAGTAAACGTCCCCACGTGAAAGGGTGACAAGTATTTCAATCAATCGGGGGGAAAACTTTCCCTCCCGAAAGAACCGTAAATTACTAAACTTGTTTCAATTAGCGTCGAGGTTTGTGGCATGTCCACTGCATTTGTTTCTTATTTTAACTTTTCCCTATAACATTCCTAATCTGCAACGACAGAGGTTGAGTTAACGAAAATAAACGACGAATACCAGGATAAACCCAACGCTTAAATGATGAGCTTCGCCAAAAACCCACACAAACCCCCGGCTGCATTTGCTTTTTATTTGCAAAAGCTGGCAATACAATTTACTGCTTTGTTGCTAATAAATTGAAACCCTTTAATTAAAACCGATACCGAATCGAATTGATTTTGATTGATTCAGCCATAATTCAGCTGCAGACATTCATGTGGATCCGTGGGTTTTTGCTTTGTTTTACTATTTTTTTTTGGGGAAACATTTTTCTGCTGAAGTCATGAAACAAACCCAAGATAATAAAAACACAGGGATGCAACAAAAAAAACGCGAGGGTTCAATTACATTCCTCTGCTAGGGTTTTTGTTTTTCGCTTTTGGTCGATTTTCCCCCAAAACCTTCGTTCAAAGCGCGGGGACCTTCACGATGCATAACGAGCTTTATTTCCATTTTAATCGTGTTTTTGCGGGCGTTTCAAACCCATCAGCACAAATGATTCATTTGTTCTTGTCCGTTGCGACATGAAATATATTTTAATAATATCTAACGTGAACCATCCGTTGTCGCAACAAAAAACGAAACAGAGAAGCTTCGAAAGAAGGCTACAGACTGTGCCAGAGGTTGTAATAAAATTAATGGTTTTACATACAACCGGTCGTAATGTAATGTGTGTTTCGTTTTTCTTTTGGGGCCGTTACTGCTGACATCGGTTGCAGTAGCTGGTACACGAGGTTTTTATTTGGGAGGCAATTTGTCCGTTGTGGTGTCGTACACGGACAAATTATGACAGTATGGTGCTGTTATTCATTTGACGGACAGTGTTGCTTGTGCGGTATTGCAAAGACAAAACCAATTATAGTGTATTCTTTAGTATTATTACGCATGTTAACTTATTTTAAATTCAACTACTTTAAACACTTGCTGAGTTGTGCAGGCGGATCCTCATCAGAGCACGGCATCGGTTTCGGCGTATATAACATTGAATCCGAAGCATTTTTTCAACTACGCCAACCATGTTCAATATATGTAGCGGAGCATTCTTTTACGCCTTATTAATAATTATAAGTGCTTGCCCTGCAGATGAAGATTACATACATATTCTCCGACAGCTTAAGCGCTGTCGATGCACTTAAATTTGTGTAGGCTATTAAGAGACCAGACTACTTTGTGCAAGAAATCTTAAAGGTCTTCAGCTCGTTGTTTGAGAATATCTCTCGTTTAGTTGTCCTCTCATTGCGGTATCCATGGCAGATCGATTGGCCAAAAAGGGTGCTTCGAAGGGTCCTTTTTCGATAGGCTTATCCTACCTCACGAGCACATGCGTGCCCCTCAGTCTTTCTGCATGGCTCGGTGGCAGAGTATGTGGGATACAGATGAGCTCGGGAGGTTTTTATATTCGATCACTGCCCGAGTTTGCTTGAAGTCCTGGTTCCATGGCATCTCAGGAGATCGTGCGTTCATTCGAATGATGTCTAGACTTAGTTCTAACCATTACGCATTGCGCGCTCATCTCCAACGTATAGGACAGCTCGACTCCAAAGCTTGTGGCTGTGGCCTCGGATACCACGAAATAGATCATTTTCTGTGGTCTTGTGTGCGCCTTGCTCCCTGAGGTTCCTATTCGGGATTTGCTGGGAGACGAACACGAGGGCTATCTGAGGGTAATCTTCGTTATTTGCCGAGCGAATGGCCTGTTAGTGTGATCTCTCCTCAATCCTCCTGCGGTTCTCCTACTGTTTGTCTGTCTGGAATGAATGAATGATAGGAAGTATGATTGAGTACGGTTTGTGAAGGGTATGATAGGGCACAGAAGAAATTGCACCGACCAAAGCATGCGACAGACAAAGCAGTGAGAAAGACAGGAAGGCCTCACATAGAGCTCCAAGCTCCAGCACCCGCTCGAGCCATGGACTACGATAAAGATCCTCGCTTGAATCTGGACATCGCATACGGATTATGGAATACCTGCCAACGAATCGCCCGATTACATCCGGGATATCGTGTCCGATACAAAGCCCAGCTATGAACAGACCCTCGAGTTATTATGACGGAATACTTTGCATCGTAACAACCGAGTACACCCGGGATAAGGTGCCCTTTCACGGAAATGTCTCCCAACCTATGTGAATTGTATTTTTGTAATTTACAATAAGTTCCTTATTTGCAATACGGCCAGACTTTTGTAGAAACATTTCACCTTCAAATAAATGTCAAATTATCATCTTATTAAAACTTCTCTCTCTCTCACAAAACTTGTTACCAAAAGGGAACGCTTTTTTCCTGCATTCATTATAGTTCATTGAAATTTAAACATTGAGAATTAATTACCTCGCGCCTTTTGTGTGCGTATGTGTGGGAGCACGAATTTATTACCACTAATATCAATGTTTCCATTGCGTTCCAGTAGGGTCATAATTTTCACTTGCCCACTTTTCTGTTTTCCATTTTGCCCGTTTTTAAACGCGCCAAACTTGCATCGCCGCTTCATAAGTGCCATTCCCTGGAGAGGATAATTAGTTTCGTACAAGAAATATGACCACCGGGACTTGCTTTGTATCAAGCGAGCTGGACCCGTGCAGGAAGCAGCAAAACGAAGATAAAAAAAGGGGTTGCCAACGTTCGTCTGCTTGGCCGTGTACGCTTCGTTAGTTCAATTTATTCAAAAGCTATGACCCATAAGCAGCAGAATTTGTTGCAAAACGCAGGGCACACGATACATCGGGTTGTTCGGTGAAAAAGCGAGAAAGAAGGAAACCATTATTTCCACATTTCTGCAGTTGCAGTCACCAATGTAAAGCACCAATTCACACAAATCCTAGGCAACAAGTTCCCTTTCACTACTTGAGGGTATGATAGGGCACAGAAGAAATTGCACCGACCAAAGCATGCGACAGACAAAGCAGTGAGAAAGACAGGAAGGCCTCACATAGAGCTCCAAGCTCCAGCACCCGCTCGAGCCATGGACTACGATAAAGATCCTCGCTTGAATCTGGACATCGCATACGGATTATGGAATACCTGCCAACGAATCGCCCGATTACATCCGGGATATCGTGTCCGATACAAAGCCCAGCTATGAACAGACCCTCGAGTTATTATGACGGAATACTTTGCATCGTAACAACCGAGTACACCCGGGATAAGGTGCCCTTTCACGGAAATGTCTCCCAACCTATGTGAATTGTATTTTTGTAATTTACAATAAGTTCCTTATTTGCAATACGGCCAGACTTTTGTAGAAACATTTCACCTTCAAATAAATGTCAAATTATCATCTTATTAAAACTTCTCTCTCTCTCACAAAACTTGTTACCAAAAGGGAACGCTTTTTTCCTGCATTCATTATAGTTCATTGAAATTTAAACATTGAGAATTAATTACCTCGCGCCTTTTGTGTGCGTATGTGTGGGAGCACGAATTTATTACCACTAATATCAATGTTTCCATTGCGTTCCAGTAGGGTCATAATTTTCACTTGCCCACTTTTCTGTTTTCCATTTTGCCCGTTTTTAAACGCGCCAAACTTGCATCGCCGCTTCATAAGTGCCATTCCCTGGAGAGGATAATTAGTTTCGTACAAGAAATATGACCACCGGGACTTGCTTTGTATCAAGCGAGCTGGACCCGTGCAGGAAGCAGCAAAACGAAGATAAAAAAAGGGGTTGCCAACGTTCGTCTGCTTGGCCGTGTACGCTTCGTTAGTTCAATTTATTCAAAAGCTATGACCCATAAGCAGCAGAATTTGTTGCAAAACGCAGGGCACACGATACATCGGGTTGTTCGGTGAAAAAGCGAGAAAGAAGGAAACCATTATTTCCACATTTCTGCAGTTGCAGTCACCAATGTAAAGCACCAATTCACACAAATCCTAGGCAACAAGTTCCCTTTCACTACTTGCATTTCGGGAAAACATTTGCGCTAAGAAGGCGCACACACACTGTGTGTCGTCTGTGCTCTGGCGCTGCTTCTTGATGCTTGAAGTGCATGCCGTAGTTTGTTCCTTCACCAAATGCAATCACTGCTGAAACAGAACAGAGTCCTTTCAAGGACAAACAGCTATTTTTACGTCTTTTCTCCCGTTTTTATGCTTTACTCCTCAGAAGCAGAAAGGAAAGCGGAAGAAAAGAGTATGTACACCACAATGGATTCGATTTGTTACGACCCTCGTAAAGTGGTCCAGTTCATGTGATACAAAGAAAAATCTGATTGAAAAATCCCTCAGCATCAGCTCACCGCACTTCATTGTTGTGTGGCTAACGCTCCGTTCCGGGGACTCTTGCCGGAGTGGCTGCGATGTCGAGGTGTCATCAGGAATTTTTTTCCAGTCGGTTGGAGTACCACCAATGCTTTAGACCAACGTTCTTCGGGACCAGGTTTAAAGCAGAATAATAATATTGTACCTTTTTACGGCACACGTTTGTGTGCGCTGAGCAGCAAATTGAAAAATTCATTTAGTCGTGGATAAATATGTGTTGTACAGCGTTTTATGAACTTTCATGTACAGGCAAACAACATTTCGAGCTGGGAAGATTTCGCGGGTGTGTGTGTTCTAACGAAAACGATATAAAAGATTAACTGGCGCTAAGCCAAAGTGCACTTATCGTTTCGACTTTGCCGATGTCTTTTGCCGGAAACTTGCTGCCTGCAAATCTCGGAATCAATCGGTTGAAGTAGTTCTTAAACTTGCTTCCAACGTTTTCTTACCTTTTGCATTGCAACTGGTTCGATGAATAATAAATATGTCCTTCCTGCAGCGCGTCTGTGGTCCCTGCAATGGCGTTGAAGAAACTCTGAAATTGAAGTTGTGTTTTTGCGGACCTTAGGAAAGAAGGAAAGCGATCATTCAGTCCAGAAGTTAGTAAGTTTCAGTGTAATTTTTCAACAATTTTAAATATTAAACTTTATTCCTGGAATTGCAAACAAGCAAGCGTATTGATGCAAATCGAAAAAGTCTCAAGATGGAGTTTAGACGCAAACGAGATTAAAAGTTTGCCGAAAGCATTGGAAAACGAAAAACCAAACGAATGGTAATGAATAAAGTTGCTCGGCCAAAACATTCCTCCATCATTAAAACGATCCGATGATTAAGGAAAGCTTTCGTCCATGAATGCTTGAGTAAATGCAAAATGGCTACCTTAACCGTTTCGATCAATCATATCTTCCTCGGACCCTTACGCATAAATGATCAGTAAGCGAAAGCGAAAAAAAAGGAACCTTTATCGCACTAAAATCATTCACAACATTTGCCGAAAGCGAATTTTCCCCAAACCCCAAAAAACCCAACACTCTAATCAGTGGAAAGCTTGCCGACAAATTGCGTATTTACAAATCGTCCAACATGCAAACGAGAGAAACATCGTTGTGCGGCCGCGGCAAATTTGAACAACAGCAGCAGCAAAAAAAAAACAACCGGAAAACACAACACTTTTCCACTGTCACGGTCGGTTTGCCATCCAAAACTGGCTCATTTTGTTTATTGTTTTTAACGTCTGTCATTGGACGGACGGGTCGGCTTCGGTTCGGGGAGCGATCTTCCATTGAACAAGATTTATGATTCTCTCATTACGAACAAGAATTAATGTAAAAAAATTAATGATTTGGCAGATTTGGTACAAGCGCGCGCGATGAAAGGAAATGGTGACCCTCAAGAAAGGAAAGGCAACACCACAAGCACAACCAGTGGTAACCAAATCGACCCACAAAGGGTCCATCCTTCGTCCTCCTCTGCATGTCATGTTTTATCTTACTGAACAACAAACTCGAGGTTTCTCGGCGGCTTCTTTTTTTTCCCCCCTATTTAGCAAATTTACAGCCACAGGAAAGTTTCCATCCCCGGGTCATGTCTTTCCGGTCGACGCGCCAACCACCATCATCCCGCGAGCGACAGCAATGACAAATGAACGGCAATTAGGAAGTTTTCGTTATCTGGAATTATTTTTTCGCTGAGCAGGCACTGTGGCACTTTTGCTTTTGGTCACCGGACCGACAACTGGGGAGTTTGTTGCCGTTTGCGATGGCACTTTTCATTCCGTTTCATTCGTTTGCGCATTGATAACAAAGATATATTCATCAGCGGTCAAGCGATAATCGGCGAAGAGACGACGTTTCGGCTGGTTCGGCGAAACATTAAGCAAAACGGAGAGGCCTTTACTTTGGTTTAGTTTTGCAAAATCATTAATTAGCAACTGCTATTCAAAACGATTAATGAAAGGATTGCTGAAAACTCGCCATTTTCTTAGAGTGTTCCAATTAACCAAAAGCATCCTGAATTCGTGGAGAACTTATCCGCTCTATTTACATTTTAATCTAAATAAGGCACAATTATAATAAACCATTTTCAAGTAGTTGCGATACAAACGATCATGGAGATAGACCGAATTTAAGTACACTTGAGTAAGAATAAAATGCTAAAACTGGAAAATGTACGCTTTCGAAAACCATCAGCTTATAGTACGTCAAAACACGATCCTGTTACGCTGTGCTATAAAATCTCGCTATAAAAAAACCTCACACAAAACGCAAGCTTGTTGAAACGTTCACTTCAATCTACCCTTAAAATCTCTATCGAACCACAATCCTATACGAAGTGGAAATCTCACTCACAGTCTGTATCCGAAAAAATATATGTGCTTTATTAATTAACAAATTGACAACGTCGGCACACAAAACGCCACAAAACTTTTGTTAGAACTCGCATGAAAAACCTGACATAAAAAGCTAATGGTTTTTGTTTGTGCATTAGGTTTGGTTGATGATGAATGGTGGCGCACTTTTTTCCCGGCGAAACGCTTTTCTACCCACACACACACACACGGGCGTTCAATGTTCAACGTGCAGCGTAGGCAACACACAGCCACAAAAACCTGACTAAAACAGCAATTATAAATAAATGAACTGCAGCGACTTTTTATTTTTATTTTCTACCACTGCTGACTCTCTCTCGATTGCAACTCCCTTTTATCGTTGCTAGTGCTGTGAACGGCAGCCAGAAAATACTGCACTTGAGAGTTGAGATTAAATTTTAGATTGTTTGGAAAATAAATTTTGAAAAATTCCAAACCCCCCCGCTTCAAAAACATCAATGCTTTATGCGACCAGTTCAAAAAGTGGGCACAGTGTGCAGATTAGAAGTTTAAATTGATTCCTTTCATGTGATTAATGTTCGAATGACTTTTCGGAAAATGTAAATAAAACAGTTGAATTAGTGCGGCGGTCTGTGAACGCATGGATGAACTAGAAACACAAAAAAACGTAAAACCATTTAGAAAAGGTCACAAAGTCAACTTCACTCGACTGTGTACGCACCTAACGTTTATCTGCTGCAGCAAACGCAACACGGTGCATTTTATTTCCATCCACTTTCTACACAATTGCGCACTGATGTCCCAGCGCAAATGTTTGCTTATTGCAATTTAAAGCATTTTTCCTGGGGTAGTAATTCTACAGCTCCTCTAGGTGCAATTTGAACATTCCATTCCGAACGTCTTGTCTTGTCACGCTACTAACATTTCTCGCGCTCCACAAAACTGAGTGATGCGATTTGCTCGCTTCCACCGTTCGTCAGGAAATCAGCAACGCTTATGGAAATCGTATCGCTCGCTTAACGGATGCGATGGAAAATCATGACCAAGACCGCTAAAGGACGAGGGAAACGTTCGCGTTAAGATGCAATCCTGCGCCAGGTGCAAGATGTCACCCGCTGACATCGCCACTTGTAGCAAGATGAAATATTGCCCGTCGTTACATCAAATGTAAATATTATTTTATGACCCAAGGAAATCAATTTGTTTCACGTGCATGAGCAGGATGCGATGGGGATGAAGCTCAAGTAAAGGGAAGGATTTTGTCCTCCAAAGGCGAAGAAACGGGTACAGGTGATATTAGTTGAAGCGAAGCTGTCTTACTGGAAGCAATGGAAGAAGCGATAGAGCCAATATAGAATCGGTATCGTATTTCTTCCATCCTTTTCTACTTCTTAACTTGAGAGAGAGAGAGAGAGAGAGAGAGAGAGAGAGAGAGAAAGAGAGAGACTACTGCGGAGCTTTCATCTTCAGACATCATTCGTGCCGAAGACTTCGTCGTGTTTGCACTTCAATTGGCATATCTGTTGAATTTTTATCACAAATTCACAGCGGAGCAGTTCGCTTGAATAATATTTGTTCTATCCCGAGGTTCGCCAAGGGTTTTCCGCTTAAAGATGAATCGAAATTTGTACCTACTCCTGTCTTTTTAAACTCTGCTTCCGGTATATGATTCTTCAAAGTGGTCTACAAGATGAAAAGAAAGGTTTATTGAATGACACCTCTTGGGGAGCGTTACTATGTAAATAAGAGCTCTAGACAGAATACCTAGACTGATCCACCGATAAAGCCATTGAAGGTAAATGAGCCATGTCATCATTATCGTCACCCGTTCTACGTGTATCAGCTTCACTGGAGGCTCATTCTTCAGTACAAATTGTCCACGACCGTGATATGAGCCCATTAAACGATTTACCCGTGTTTGAGCCAGAAAATGGACCCATTAGCATTTCACACTCAACGATCAATTACAGAGGTTCTGTGTTTTGTACACTGTGTAACAGAATGCTCAGAAAAGACTCGCTTTATACAGTGTTCCTAAAGCTTACCAAATTAATGTGTGCTACTGTATGTATGGAAATTGATTTCGGAATGGTTGATACCTCAACACAAATGATTTCGACGTCAAAACTAATAGAATGGAAATTAAATCCATCGCTACGCTACCAGCACGAAAGGTGAAGCGTGCCTAGTAGTAATATCTGTTTCGAGGCTCATTTGCAATAATCTCTCTATCGATGCACCATTTGACGAATAATAAGCAAATGGTTTCATGTAACCGAACTCCATTTGAAACAGCACTTTGATCAAACGAAATGGCATCGGTAATACATGTGATGCCGCTTACTTACCAGGTAGGTTCATTACGATCAACCTCCAATTACATCGAACCTACATTGGGATAAACTAAGCAAAGGTCCCCAGGAAACAGCATTACAACATTGAAGGTCTGCGGTACAAAGTTACCCAAATTAAACAGTCCTTCATACGGATCAAATTGAAATAAAATTAGATTTTCGGGAGGTTGAAGCTCTGATTGCTTCTCTTACCTCGAGTGTCACATCAGCAGTTCTTTATTATTAACATTTATGATTGAGATTCAATGCAAAATAAAACTGCTGCATCTGATTGAACCGCTTTCAATGGACTGCTAACTACGGCGAAATGACACGTTTAGGAATGCATTCAGACCAGATTTTCCAGCACTGCAATTCTCTCGGCGCTTTCAACCGAACCGTGACACAAATCGGAACCAAAATTGGCAGACATTAATGAGACACACGAAGGATAAAATAACTCTTCCAGCCGGAGGTCGTGACAGAGAATCAAGGGAAAAAGAGAAAAGGAAAAAGATAAGGTCTGCAGGCTGTAATCACCGTTTTCACATTTTGTAAATCACGACCAAACGAGGACGCTGCTCAGTGCTGGGTTTAAATAATTTATTCCACCAAGGAACGTGATAGGAATGATGGTCACCATGGCGCAGTAGAGACAGCAGTTGTAAAATCGTAATTTACTGAGATACAGCGTTAATAGCTTTGACTAAATTGAAGTGTATTACTATTGGAACTTTAATTACAGGGAACAGTTAACATATAGATTGCAAGAAAAATCTGATTCCTATTCGAATTGAGAAAGGACATAAAATTCACTTCAACTTCTTCAAATATTCCGTCTCGCTGTATCCGCTCCTTAATCGATTGCAGTGCTATTTGAAGTCGAAAATATTCAACAAACTTCAACATCCAGTTTTCAAATATATTCCTTCACAACTTGCATTGCTTTCGTCTGTCTCGTGTGAAGAAATCGTGACTTTCGCTTTACTTTTCCATAATCGCTTGTGCTATGTTGCCTGCCCACGAGGAAAGCTAGTTATGAAAAGCTGTTTGATACGAATGATCGGAAAAGTGCTTACACACACCCAAGAGGATATTCGGGGTTAAATGGGTTAATGGATTTATGATGAAAACTTTTCGTCTAGTAATGCCAGCGGTTGCAATAAGAAGAGAGAACTCAAAACAACGCCATTGCTGACTCTTCACACTGTTACTAAGGTTATGGTCAAATGGAGTTGCGGGACACTTGGTTGCTCGGCAACTTTCGGCATGGCTGGTCAATGGAAGTGGCTGGCAACATGGATAACTTTGACATCCACCAAATGTCAAACGTGTGTTTGTTTTTGTTTTGTTACAACCATATCAAAACTTAGATGATTTTGTGTGGCTGTTCTGATTAAACTAGTTTATAGATCTTTTACTTAAACTATGAATAATTATAAATTGCAATGTCCAGAACTACTCGAGCCATCGATATCGATTTTGGAGTGGAGAATTCCATCGCCTTTTCCCGGAGCTTTTTCCCGAAGCTTTTTCCCGGAGCGGCAGGAACGTCATCTCACAACCAAGGTGAATATAGGAATGTTGCTGGCAAAAATACAAACTGAATTGAATCTGGCCAGCAACAATGTGGCTGGCAACTTTTCAAGCTGTCAAATTCCATACATTTCGCCAGCAACATTCGGCCAGCCACTCCATTTGACCATACCCTAAACCACAAGTAGAGGCATCTGGTGCTGTAGAAAATGTAAACAAAATAATAACCATACTTTCCTACACAATCGATTCTAGACGCACATTTTTCAATTGTTGATCAGCCGTTACCCTCAGATCACAATCCATTTTTGTTGCCTTAAGGACATTCACCGCAAAGTTATGCTTTCATGCACGCAACGCAACGCCACACTCACCCTTGTATCCTTCAGGCAATATCAACCGGTATCAATTTACGAGCATGGACGGAATTCTACCAATAACCCTTGTCTTCCATCGGGTTTTATCCTCGTTGCGTGCTTTTGTTAAGAAACCAACAAAACTATCCCGGAATACCCGGTACTCCCGACCCGGACTCTCTGCGGTCCAGAGGCTTTGGTAGTTGCCTTGATGCCTTGTTGCCAACGTATGGAGGCCGGGTAGGTCGTTGCTCTTGAACAAATAACCATAAAATGTAAACAAAATTATCCTTACAGCTTCCATCGGTTTTCATCCAGCCTCCACAGATGCCGATTCCTTGGTCACGACTATTGCATGTGCCCGAAGAAAGGTTGAGAGGCCCGATGAATATAGTTATAGACGTCTTGAACGACGCTTATGGAAGACTTTGAAAGCTGCTTTAGAGTTTTCTTGGCAGAATGTTTCGTTCGTTCTCAGTATTGTAGAACAAGAAGTCTTCCGAGGTGAATGCGTGCCTTCAGTGTTTTCTCGTCGGAACGTTGCAACTCATAAACATAAGCCACAAAGGTCTTTCGGCTTTTAACAATACGACCTAAACACGCTAGCAAATGAATTTCAACACCTTTCCTGAACATCAGACAAGAACAATGTTTGGAAGCGAACTTATAGTGTGTACTTCAAGCGTGAAAATGTGTTTAACACTTCTTCAGACCCTCGAATCATTTAAATAAATTAAATATTTCTAGAGAGAAGTATAATTTGAGAATTACGTTAAATGGAGCTTATGGTAAGGCATAGAAACACACACGCGATATTATGAAGCATCAATAGACAGTAAAATGTAACAATCAACAAATTTGAACTTATCCTGTTGGTGTCTAAAAGCACCGCACATGCGAACAGCGTTTTGACACTCCTGAGCAAGCATGTTCATCTCTCAGCAGAGTCTGAAAGAGAGAGACTCCCCTTCTCACGGGATGGAACGGCGAGATCGTTCGTATCCTCCACTGCTGTGTGAGTGAGATGGCGTGCGTACACATCTCATGCGAGAGCAGGAAGAAAGCTGTGCGATTTGGAATTGTTTACATCCGTGAGCTGCTCTCACCGCAAAACGCTCACCACTGACAGCACCAGCTCAGGTGACGAGCCGCATGACGTTCATTTGTGTACACTTTCGTTCAGAATTCAAATTCAGAAGGTTCAGAAACAAATTCAGAAGGTTTTGTCGAAGTTCAACTTATAAAACGATACTTTGTATCATCGAAACGGATTTCCATCGGATCAGTGTAATGTCTTCTACAAAGCCAACATCTCCATAGGTCTACAGGTTTCTCTACACTCTGCTGAGTTTAAGATGAGTAAGTTGTGTCCTTTTTGACGACCGCATAAAAACCGAAACGCGGTCGATCTGCGCGAAATCGCTTCTTGTTAATCGAATTTTAATGACCCCCAGTATCAGTGATGCTCATCGTTCGTGATTTCTCGAGGCGCTGACACTTTTTAGCGCGGCGTAAACATGAACATGTGACAACTTCCTGTCCCACGCTCAAACCTCTCTGACACACACACACACACACACTTCATCGGTCCCATCATTCTTTGGGGTCATGTTGCTGAGGTCGTTTGGAGGTTCCTTTTGGACGACTTTTAAAGTTTGTGCCAATTTCGACGAAGGACATCGAGCATGAAAGAACATTCAACAACAGCAACAAAAAGCAACAACCGTACCCTGGAACCATCGTGATACTAGAGGCGCGAATATGGCCGCACAAAACACAGATAAAATTCAAATTTATGCTCCACTCCAACTAATGAAAAAGGCATCACAACAGACTCCGGCCCAGGTCCTGTCTCACCGTCGGAGGCAGTGGGTGTGTTCGTGTTTGTTGTTCCAGTTCGATTGTCTTCCGGTCAGCGAAGGACCGGTTTGGCAGGAGAACGGACTAGGATCGATCTGTTACGGTATGGTGGTTTTCCTTTTTCACTGCCATTCGCGGCGTTCTTTCTGCGATTCTTGACCCACCGTATCATCCATTCCTCCACAGCTGCGGCACCACCCTAACCGCAACCGCGGCTGGAAAAGAGATAACAAAAGTTGGTTGACATAAATTCTCCATCCTTTCCTTCGAATCCAAACACTCACTCTGACTGTGGGACGGTGTCGGTGTCGGAACTACGCTTTTCCGACCTGACCAAGGGCTTACATTGTGAGTTTTACGTTTCTTTCTCATTGGTCGGACCGTGCGTTTAGTGGAAATTACGACCCAATCCTTCCGAGCTGTGGCTTCTTTTACAACTTGCTGTGATGAACTGCAACGAACGGTCTGTCTGCTAGGGCTAGTGGGACCGGGCGTCTGTTGCATTCCTAGTGCAGATTGAGAACGAAAGAGAATGATTCAGATCGAATAGGAAAAGCAAAGTGCTGATACTTTCCGATAGTAAATCAGGTCGAGAAAGGTATCTTAATCCATTTGCAAACAATATGTGGCGCGATTAAGCACTATTTTCATTCATTGAAGAAGCTGCATATTGCATTAGTTAGTTAAGCATGGCTTAGCATCCCTTGGAGCATTCGCATTAGTAACTTTCGACAGGGAGAACATTTTCACGCGAGACATTTAAGCGTCTTCTAATGAACGCTTCAGGGAACAATAAACTTCCTATGCACAATTGTGGTGTCTCGTTTCTAATATCATTGCTCAACAACACTTTCGTGAGAAATACGAACAAGGATGTAGAACAGCTTGTTCTCACTTGCACTACATCGTGTCTAACACTCCATTCGACGGATCCATCCAAGAATTGCCTACTTCAGATCACATCAACGACGTTGAACGAACCAGCGAAACATCTGAACCGGAACAAGAAGAACTGGAGTGGCAAATCGAAGCGTCTTGCTTCAACGCCCCCGGGGTTCTTTGGCAGGTTGTCGAATGCACAACGAACAAGCGAGTTTTAATGAACGAAATTGAATCAATGAAATATTCATCGGTCGATGCACAGAACGCGAAACACGATCGATGGTGCACGGGCTTTGGAGATGGTGTATAGGAAGTTCTAAATTAATCCGAAGCAGTGTTTTAGGATCGATGCATCTTCGTCTAAAGGGAGAGGCTGTTCGAGGGCAGATGATTTTAGAGAGCAGAATATGATACTTGTTGATCATGCTCGGTACGATAAGCACTACGACAAATACGTTAATGATTTGCTTGACTTGAAATAGCATCAGTGCATACATAATATTTTATTTTGGAAAAAGGGACCAAAATAATGTAATTGGTAACGTTCATTAGTCTTTGGTCCAATTAAGATTCAATAAAACTTTACCAATCTTGTTACTTCCCGAGCAAAAAAGCAAAACTTCATTTGCCGAAGTAAATCAATTTCAGTTCTCAGGAATAAACTTTCGACACTTCGATAAATTTAATTTACTTTGATTATTATTCCATGCAATACTCCCAAGTTCATAAATTTGCTTCGATAATATTGCTGCTTTGCCGAACATAATTCTCCGTTTGGCAAACAAACCTGGACCCAACTCTAAAGTCCATAAATATTATCCTCCCTCAGCAACAATTAACACGCCCCGGGACGAACCGATCCAAAATCCTGGTCTAAGCGAATTGCGCGACCCAAACAAACCGGATCCCTCCGGAAGCCGTATTGTGCTGACGGGCGGTTCATTATTTTACGCAAATGCTACACTATTTCGACGATCCGTTCAACTTTCGCACCAAAAACTAACGAGACGCTTAATTTATGCTCATGAATATTAAACCGATCAATTTTTCCCAATTTTTTTTTATTGCCAGATGGTGGTAGTAGCATGTTTGCTAACTTAGACGCTGGTTGATGCCTGATCAGCTGGAAACTAAATCAAACTGTGTGTGTGCGTGTGTGCGGGTGTGCTCAGTCAACTCGGCACGACTTCGGCTCGACAGGATGTCAAGACCTTCCCTTGGAGTGTTGTAAATGCGAAACCTGGCGTTGGTTTCGGAGCGATCCATCGAAAGTTAAATGGATAAACGATAGCTTAGGTAAGGGATATGTCGTTGGTGTGATGAGTTAACAATCAACACGTCCGGCAAATCCCGTAAGGCTGTGTTCCCGAACCGAACCTTCCGACGCGCTGACAAACAAGTGAATGAATAAGATAACATTCCCTGGGGTGATATTTTGAGATCGTAAAAAGTCAAGAAAGTTATGAGGAGAACGTTATTTGGAGGTGTTTTGATCGAAAGTGTATAAGCTTTAAATATTGTTTTCTGCATTCTGCAACTAGCTGGATTGTTTTAAGCTTTCTAGAAACAAACTTAATCCTTCGAGAAATTTACTAAAACTTTCTGTAAGCCGCAATCACATTATCCTACCCAAATTAAAAGCAATCCTCCCATTTTAACCGAATCACTTTCACCAGACCACACCTTAATCTGAAACTATCCAATTATCGGACATCGATAGGAATGTGAACAGTTGGCATTCTCTGTCTTCCCACAGCTAGACTTTGTTCCTTAGAGCAATCTTCGAAAACCGCCTTCATTTTTATCTGTCGTCCTGCTTTCAATCGAGCAACCAACTTAAAACTATTTGCCCTGCCTGTGCTTACGAGTTCGACCCATGTCCTTCTGTGACGGAGGTTTTGCCCAGCACCAAATCCCATGGGTCGATTAATTTAACTTATGAGTTTTCCATTTCCATCTCGTGCCTCGAGTCTCGGTTTACAGTACACCCCATAGAACTCGGACTGCTGATTGTCTTCTGCCCGGACGACACCACCATCCCCAGCAGATTTACGCAAGAATTCTAATCCATTACGAAGCGAGTACAATAAAAACAACAGCTACAGCAGCCGTATGACGTGAGACACTAGACACTATTTTCCTCTCGATTAAATTTAACCTTTCCCTGTCGACCAGTCAGTCCCTGGCTGTGGGATAGATGATAATTTCATTTTCCAAGTGCCCCCAAGGACAATAAAGAGCGGTGTGATTATAAGATTCCCCATCTGCCCAGAACTGCATTTTAACATTCCGTTCGGGCTGAAACGGTACGCCAGTTAATGGGACAGACAAGTTTATGCTTTCGAATGTAGTTTTAATTAGTTTTATGGCATGTAAGCCCTCGAAATGACTGGAGTTGCCAGATTGTTTGGCAAATGGGACATTATCGTGTCAAACAGTTTTCAACACGTTAAAGAAGGAGTTATGTATGCCACCGAAAATAGCAAATCGCACTTAAGCTGTCGGCTGAGCAGTTGACGAACTTGGTAACTTTAATGTAATTTAACTTTAAATTTCGAAACGATGTAACTAACTCTATCTAATATTATTATTCTTCTATTACTTCCTCGTCCGACACTAGCACTAGTTCTATTGGTCCCATGGGTAAGTAAGGTCCGGTGACGCTGCTGTAATCTTGCGACTCCTGCTGCGCAATACTCTCCTGCCCAACTGCCAATTCCGCCGATTCTGATGTGTGGGATTCTATTGGCACAGATTCATCGGCCGGTTTCATTTGTTCTGAGCCGATGGGTTCGACGTTTGCTTCCGGTTCATTAGTCGCCGGGGAACCGTAGAGAGGGTGTAGCATGTCAAGCTTCGTCGTGAGACTGCTACCCCGACGCATTGTTTGATTCATTTGCTTTAGCAGCTTCTGACTTTCGCTTTCCAGCCGTTCGAGCCGTTCTGCCCGTGCCGAAGTGTAGTCACGCTCCTTGTCGGTGAGGCAGGACAGGTCCACGGTGGTCGTTTGTTGCGTCCCACCTGAGCATCCAGGCACGGGATATGATTCCGATTGTCGGGCCATGAATCCGTTGTGGATCTCATCGATCTGGGCCGATATTTCGGTACCCCTGTGGACCGTTTTCGAAAGTCTGTTACGGAACTCCTTCGCTTCTCGTTCGAGCCGTTCCAACCGCTCGGCACGTCTTTGCAGGTATTTCTGTTCATCCTCACTCAGCACTATCTGTTCGTCGGTCTTAGCTGCGGTGACGGCCGTTCCCTCGTTCTGTGCGGCTTGTGGAACTTCCGAAGGGGATGCCGACGGTGTAGGGGAGGAGTATCGGTCCAGCGTGGAATTGAGCTCGGCCATTCTTTGCAAACGTGCTTCTCGTTTCCGTTGGAATAGTTCCTCACTCGATAGCTCCCGATCGGCGTCGGTGTGTGACGCTGCTTCCGGTCCTTCGAGGCGTTCCTGCGTAACCGAGGATTCGGCACGTTCGTCCATAACTGCCAACTCCAAACATTCGAGCTCCTCCTCACTCAGCTCACTTGCACTTTCGTTCGCGCTGTATTCGCCCTCGGCATTATCGTTCCCAGTGCCGGTACGCTCAAACTCCTGCTCCTCGCCATCGTCGTCCTCCCCATCCTCGTCCTCTTCTTCGACCTCTTCCTGGCCTGCCTCCGCTAGGTTCATCAATCGTAGAAACATATCCTGTGCCGATTCCGGCTGACCCGCGTCGTTGTGCCTTTTCTTACCCTTTTTCGAGGCTGACTTACGCTTCTTTCGCAGCACCACAGGAATCTCCTCGGGTCCTTCCGGGCCCGCTTCATCTTCCTCGAACGGGAAGATGGGTAAGTCTTCGATCTTTTCATTGCAGAATCGATTCGCTCGTTCGACGTTCTCCAGCGATTTCATGTCCGACTCGCTGTGTGCCCGTCGCATCACACTTGTGGCGGTAAGATGGAAGATATTGGACAGCGAACTACCAACAAAACATTTATCCAATCGTCCAACCATCTGGTTCCATTTCTCCGACTCCCTCGTCCCTTTGCTGTACCCGGGACTGGAGAGCTGTTGATTAGCCAAACTTGATTTCCGATTCACGACCTCATCCTCGTCGGACGGTTGTTCGACACTGTATCCGCTTTCTCCCGAGTTGTTGAGCGAGTCCTGTTTTCGACTAGATCCTCGGACCCCATGGTTTTTGATCTGATGCAACTCTTGTTAGCTTTCAAGCAATTTTATCTTTTTTGCACCTTGTTTGCAGCTAATCTCCGATGCATCTGACCTCCTAAAATAGTAGAACTTTACTTATATTACCTCCCTACTCTTCGTGTATTTAAATTTTCATAGCAACTACCTTGATGCAATTACCCCGTAAAGTTAGTTTGGATTAGTTACTGCTGCCGACCGTCCATGGCTGCTAGCGTGACATCAAAGCACACTTTTAATTCTCAACAGCCATCAAACTGTGTCAAAAGCGGAACAGCTCAGTGCAATCACCAAAGCGAAAGTTTGCCGCCGTCCTGAAACGTTCCAAATTGACCTATTCTACCCAATTTCGCTTGGTGTGACACTTGCTGTGCTCCGGAATCCATCTGCAATTCGGCGCTGCTTGATGAATAATAAATAATGCACAATTCGCTTCGAGCGAGCACCATTGCCCTACTGCTGCTGCTGCACCGTCTTGACCACACTGACCGCAATGCGCACCGATTTTCGGCCGCTATCGAGGGCCGCTCTCATTGTGAAGTCAAAGGATACGAAAACCGGATATACTCTGGGCCCGTAGGGGGTAAGGGAAGATGAGTTTGCTGATTCATTGAAACCGTATGCCCGGCTGAAGACCCCCTACACACACACACTCAGTTGGGTGACATGTGACGCGACACTAGACGTTAGAAATTCATAAAGCTGTGAAATAATTCACCGTACGTGAGACTCGGTCACAGCTATCGCGACGGGCACGGCCAAATGCAGTTTAAAATTTTACGTTCGCTTACTGCAGGCAAACCTGTCAACGAGTGGGGTCAGCATGCAATCGGCGGGATATATTCCGGCGAGTTTCGCATAAATAAATCACCAGTTCGTAAATCAGATTTATGACCACAATGAATAGGATTAATGGAATGTGGCTCGATATATGCTGCTGCTGCTGCTGCTGCTTCTTGTCGACTCGCTTTTGATAATCTGGACTGGATCGTTAGGAAGTACAAAAGGTACGTTTGATTAGCGATTCATGGAACAAGAATTACTCGGGAACACGAGTTAGCGCTAATGCCCACACCTTAGTGAAATGTCATAACAGAACTAGCTATGGTTTAGTTTGTGAAAGAAGTTTAACCGAATTTCATTTAATTCTATATTAAACTACCAAAGGTTAGGTTTCAAAAAGTATGTTAATACAGACAGAACCCAGGTCATGTCCCTAGCACCACTTGAATTTGTGAGAGACAGAAATTATTTGCTCCATTCATCATTAGCAAAGATGGATGTGTTCCTACGCTTCTTCAAATAACATATCACATACCATCTGTTAGTAATGATATAATGGTACTCCAGGAATCAAAAGAATGCCTGACAACCGTAGCCTCGGATGCTCTTTTGGAAGTCTGCCGCTTCCGTTAGCAAGATGGTTGACGGCCAACGTTGAATAGAGAGATAGAGAGAAGAAAAAAAACATACGGACCGCCCAGATAGAATGTTCGCCATTATGCTGCGGTCATGGTGACTTTCGGCGGAAGTCATTCTCGTTATCTGTTCTTTTGACAAAATTTCATTTAGCCGAGCAGAGTGGGCCACGTAACCACACGCAAACACCGGGTTCGGTCAGTGGTATCGTAATGATAATTTCTGCGAATGGCATTTCATATTTCAACTGGGCTAATGAACACTTTGATACGGTTGTGCTGATGGTCACTAATGGTCACCGGATATTTGAACTAGGAGCTGAAGATTGATATTGATATGGATATTTGACTGTGGCTTGTTTAGAATGCTGGCGTAAAGTGCACACAAAATTTTCATATTGAACAAATGCCTGCGTGACAAGAACAACTAGTAGCAAGTTTATATGATTTCGTTGTGGACTTGCCTGGGACCGTTCACGGTGTCGATATGCATACATTTCAAAAGGCTGTTTGGATAATGCAAGAGACGTGTAATTGTGGCTGACAAGTGGTATCTAATTTCCATTATTTCAACAGCTTTGTAGAGACTTCCCGGAATGGTAGTACGGCAAACATGCTACCTATGCTGCCACAAGCTGTCCGTTTATTGCATTTGTCCATTTATGAGTGGCTCTACCGTGCAACTAAATACGGTTGACTGGTGCCACGGTATTAGGCATAGAAATGGCACGAACGAGATTTGTCATTTGATGGACATAAAATGTGAGCGACTAACTTGCACCGAACAACTGAACTTCTCTTCTGATGATTTATTTTTCCAATTTTTACATAACTGAATCTTTTTCAAGTAATATACCATACCGTTCTGTTGTATGAGATTCTGCAATTACCTGAACTTTGTAGCAAACCCCATTAATGAAACTTTTCTTGTTCAATTTGTAGGGGACCATATATGGTAGGAAGTTCCCATTTGGCACATCCTTGAAGCATAGGTGGAAAAGTTACAATTCATTCCATTACCCAGTTAATGGGAAGAGTGCCATTAATCGCTTCTTTTTTGTTGTGTCTGTGCTGGAACCCTAATATGTGGTAATAATTGGTAACTACATTCAAATGCTTCAACAAGAAAGCTTAACCCAACAAAAAAACAATCTACAGCTATTGTAATTTCAATCATATTTCAACCTGCAAAAAAGGCACGCTACCACTTTAGAGCTGCCGAAAAGTGAGCAGCAATCGAAGGAAAATGAGCATCGCCTCAGTTCTGAAGTGTACTTTTCCGTGTGGATTTATTCTTGGCACCATAAAAATTTTCAACATTCTTCTTCCATTCTGCTTCCGACGTTCGACAGGAATGCAAATGAGTCTGGTCAGTGAAGAGAAAGTTACTCCCAGTCCTTAATCGACGTTATTACCCGTGCTGAAACGTTCTAAACGAAGACAAACAAAACCTGGGACCAACTTTTACCAAAAACTTATCCTCTTGAAAAAAGGAAAAATCAGAAGGCACCATAAGTGTGAGCGTGAAAAACGACGCACGCGTCAAAATTGGTGCAAAACTTTGCTTCCCGTGTGTCCTTCTTCATCGACGGTTGGCAGTAAATGTTAGTACGCTTTGTCTTTATCTCCACTATTCACTTGCGCATAGTACTGGGCGCTGTGGTGGTACTCAAGTGCAGAAGAGTTTCAGAAGCGGAGCAAATCTTGTATGCAGAACGCTTCACTTCAGCCGTTGGTTGCAAAAATTAGTTTAATCATAAACGTGAAACTTTTATCAAACGGTATATCCCCCCACATTTTCCATGCTCCATTTTCCTTTGCTCCAATTGCTTGAATTGTGCGCTTTGAAGTATGTTTTGGATGTGGGTGTGAGTGAGTGAATTCTAGGTCCATGGACGCACTGTATTAGTAGCAACCTGGGATAGAGAAGATAGAAGAATCTGGAGCATACTCTCAATGATTCGATCTAGTTTGATGTTTGATTTTTTCGTCCATCACTTTATCCTTCATCAGGACGTTACCTCACCAGTATTTTGACCGTGTCAAAGGACAACTTAAACATAACCATTGAAGATGGGTCCCCGTCTCGCTTTCTCCTCGTAATCCACAACGCTCTTGTTCGTTCAACGCTGTCGTTCAAATCCACACCAAATCTTGCCATTGTAGACAAACTTTCCAAAGCAATGGGTTCCAAAAATAGACGTTCCCTGGGACTGGGTACTTTCTTCGCCCAGGATCATGCTGGTTTACAGGTTAGGCAACAACAGTGTGGCACAATAAAGCGCGCTCTGTGTCTCTGTGTGGTGAGAGGTGACAAACTTGGCAAGCGTGTGCCTGATTGGGATTATTGTGTACAGCTAACCACACTTTGCTTCTTCGTGTTGCAAATAACAAATAACAATGGCAAACAATTTCCCACCTACAAAAAAAAAACAGATCGCCCAACAACAACACCCTCTAATCGAGTTGATATAATAATTGTTTAAGGAAACATACTTTTCATATCAAAAAACTGAAAGCGTAGCCTGTTATCCTTGTGCCGGACGTCCGAGACGATAGACGCAAATGGGAAAGTTTTCCCATTTCGATTATATCTGTCCCATCCCTGGGGGAATTACAGTACTGATGGGACACAACCGAATTGATCCCCCGGTTTTTGCTACCTAATCATTATTAGCGACGTAAAGAAAAGCATTATCTAAGTTTTCGCAACCAGTAGCATCCAACGAACCCAGCAGCATCCGGACAACCTTGCTCGGGACGGTTCGGGCTGTCGGGGATCCCGATGTGGATCTCTCTTCTCTAATTTGCTTTAATGAAATGAGTGTCATTTGAATGATGTCCCCGAAGTTTTGTGCGTTCAGAATACAAATGCGACCATTTTGAGCAAGGAGCGATGGTTTTACTCAAACTTTTGTGCTTGATCTTACTTAATACTTTCAGCATTACTACACTTAAATTCAATGCTATTTGTTCAAAACTTTTTCTTCTATTTAATGAACATACTTTTTTGTATTATTTAAAATGTGTCATAAAGTAATAAGTTAATACAACTATAATAACTAAAAAGAAACATCTTCGCACATTTCTAACACTTAATTTTATCCTTTCCGGGTTTCCTTCAGCAAGAAGAATAAATTGAATTATCTTCCGGACGTGTGTGGCCAGGTGACAAATAAGCCAGCTTATTCTTCACAGCACCCGGCGCTTCATGAGGCGGTGATGATTGACACGCAACCCCACAGGTCTACAACTTTGCTCGGGAAATTGCTGATAAGCTTCGAACTACCGTACCAGAATGGACCGAAGCGAAATGCTGACACTTGCAAACGAATGAAGATTGATGAAACGGACCCTAAGAATGTCTGACGAAAGTTATTTGAATATTTATTCATCTTTCTTGCACGAATCTTTCCAGGTGTTGTCTGTTGTTGTCTTAACTTTTGGCCGAGCAGACGAGAGATTGTGACAACAATTCTGTGTGGAATTTTCAATCAAGAAAGCAAATGGATTTTGACCTCGAACGTAGGATTTCATTGGTTGCAGCGGATCGATTTGGATATTTTTAGCTAGATTTTTTCCCTAGACAGGATAAAATATTCACAACAAACAGATGAGGGGGTTCAAATGGAGACCGCCCCTAAAATGCTTTACCATTTGCCTTATGAGAATAATAAGTAAATCTTGTTAATAATCATTAAACAATATAAAACATTGCATTAATAATAATTAACAACATTCTGAATGAGCACCACGATGAAGATTAATGCTAATTATAATTCACTTCAAACCCATTTACCACACTTTGCCCATTACAATAAGTATTTTCCTAACGGTCTTCTCGCAAAACTTAAATTAGAGCCTTTATAGCTGCGCCCCGGATAGGCATAATTCATCCTGCCGGGCTCATAAAAGTCTCAATGTTGCTTCCAGTTAAGATAGATGCAGGAAGCTTTTAACAAACAATAAATCTTTCACCATCTAATTTTAACCGCTCCAATATAATGCGCTCTTATCCACACCGACTCCCGTAAGAACAGATGTTAGGTCATGTGATGCAAACTGTTCCCTCAAACGGAACAGTTTTCCAACTACCTCATTATCACGAAAAATCGAAGCAGAGAGCACATGCTTTCTGCTAGATTTGCACTGTGACTAAACAGAAAATTTCACGTGCTTAGTAGCTCGGTTGATCAAGGCCGTTCCCTGCTTGATTGCTCAATCTGTAGATGAGTTTGCTTTAGAAACAGACGGTTTAATCACACGCGTCCTAAGCTCTCACCATTAGTCGTTCCTTCGTCTATTTCTCACTGTTTACGTCGGCAAACTCTCTTGGCGGCGTGGTTTAGGCCAACGCCATTACTTTTCTCTTTATCTTTTCTTCTCTCTCTCTCTCTTTCTCTTGCTCTACCGTTTGTGTGACTGTGTGCAGAGTTTAAACTACGTGGTGAAAAATGGGGGGCGTACAGTCGGCCAACGATGGCCGGGAAATCGAAACATCCGAAAGAGAATCCTCAACCGCACTCGTCCCAACCACTACTGCTCTCCCGGTAACTGAAGCTACAATGAAAACAGATGACGAATTACACGATACAATCCCGCCCGCCGTCGACGATGACCCTGAGCAAAAAGACGATCAACAGCGTGCACCCGATAATGACGCTGCATACGACAGCGACGATAGCATGTCGGCAAAGTGTAGAGCACGCAAGATGACAACCGAGTTGGCTAATTTTCGACGCGACCTACAGCAGAAGCGACAGCTGCACCAATCGAAGCTCGGGGCCGTGAAGGATGAGCTGGACCATCTGCGCAAAGCGTTGGCCGAGGAGAAACGCCGCAACCGGGCACTTATCAAGTACGTCCAGCAGCAAGAACATCACCTAGCGCAGCAGACACACGAACACGAAACACACGCGCACGAACAAGACGGTGCGGCAGCTACATCCATCGCGTCACCGTTGTGTGACGTGCGACGGAAAGCGCTGGAGATCGTCGCCAGCGGTGAGAACACACTGGAACCGGCCGAACGAGTGAACGCGGAAGCTGCGGTAGATGAACCGCGAGATCAGAGTTCATCGGCCCGCGAACAAAGCGTCGAACGGTTGGCGGATGGCGAACGGTTGGCGCTGAAGCGAGAGCTCGCTGAGTCACAACACGCGCTACAGTACACAACCGGTGAGCTGCTCGAGCTGCGCCACGAGTTGGCTCAGTTGAAAGCGCAGCTTCGCACGCAACAGGACGAAGCATTGGAAGAGAGCTCGCGACAGAGCGCTGCTGGCCGGACGCTGAAAGCGGAACTGGCCGAGACGCAGTTCCGACTGCAGATTTCCCAGGCAGAGGCACTATCCCTGCAGACCGATGTCGATCAGCTGCGCAATCAGGTGAAATCACTCAAGGACGTTATTAAGGCTGGCAAGGAGATCATCGCGATACGGGAGGATCAAGTTGAGCAGGTAAGCTGAAGCCTGGATTAACCTAGTGATTAGAAAAGAAAAGTGATCAGTGCGAAAAAAGACGAACGTTACAAGTGATTAAATATTGTACTGCGCATTACAAACCGATCCAGACAAAGATCAACGATCGGCTTTATTATAATGCCCGAAAGGCGTACATCACGTCGCTTTGTTGCGATTGAGCCCATCACAACATGGACAGCACGCGATGCAAACGAGTTTGTGTGTCATTTTTGCGCCAAATAGTAAGGCAGGTGTTGTGGATGTGTTGAACTTGTCCGCGGTAGACTTTATGCTTATGCACAAACCACGACGACGCTCAAGACGCGCTTGCCAAACGACACATGGCGGCAATGTGAAGGTCACGCGGCAATTCGCCGCCTGCTTCGCTCTTCTGGCGTTCATTCTGGTTTGATAATTATCCGGTCTCTCGCTTTACGGTGCGACGCGACTGGCGACTCAGGTGAACTTACTCGCCAGCACGCTTGCACACATGATCTATGGACGCATTGATCTTCGTGAGGGCACGCCGTCGGCTGACCTTTGCTGCCGCTGCTGCCCTAAATGGACATGAATGAACGGTTCGTTGGCTCCAGCATCGATTGCCGGAAGAATGAAGGCGCTTGTGAAGCGTCTGAACCAGCTGGAATTTTGCGGAAGACTTCAGGGACCTTCTCTAGTAGCTAAAAAACAATAAGCACAATTGCATTCGCTTTAAGTAATACAGGTTCGAGTAATTTTATGGTTGTCAGATTGAAGATTGAAGATTGAAGATTGAATCTCTCCTGTTTCAATTTCAAGTTCAGTATGATACGCATGCTCTACCCAGTTCAAAGCAAATGAATCATGCTCAGAAAATAGTTCAAATCGTCACAATGACCATTAGTGAGTGATGTTAATTTCACAATAATTCCACTAGAATAATCTCTACGAATGGGGAACGATTAACAGTCACGAGTAGTATGGGTTTAATTCGCAATGATTCACGAACAACAAACACCCATTCTTCACTCTCCCACAGCTGAAAGGAAAATTGCGCCAGATCGAGGACACTTTGCAGGAGCGCGAATTGCAAATTATGTCCGACGATCTCCGTCGGGAGTATGATCGACAGCTGACAAACATCCGCAACCTAAGAGATCTATACGAAGAGCGTGAGCGTGTCTCGAGAATGGAGCGCGACAATTTGGTCCGCCAGTTGGACCTGAAGAAGAACGAGCTGGCGACCGAGCAGGAGAAGTAAGTACCAGCCAAACCCGACACCCACAGACACAATGTCTAGCAGGGCGGAGCAGGGCCGTGTGGATGTGTGCAAAAGCGGAATGTAAAGCGTACGGAAAAATAATACTGCGCCACACCACAGAGTACCTGTCACCATGTGTTTCTGCTGTGTGGTAGCTGAGAGGCGGATATTTTTATTCTGTTCGCAAAAATATGCCATTCCGCTTTATTGCGCTTTTGTCTAGCGGCCGCTCGCTACTGGCGACACCGACAGGATGACTTTTTTCATGCCTGATTTATGGTCTTACCCTTTTTTATGATGCATTTCTTTCTCTTGCAGAAATAAAAATCTGGAAGCATTGGTGGAAAGTTTGCAGACGGATCTTACCCGCCTGCGAACGGAACTGGAACAGACGCAAGAAAAACTGTCCCAATCGCAGGCCGAATCGAAGCAGCTGCAACTCGAAATGGGTGTTGTCAATCAGTTCATTTCAAAGTTCCTGCTCGGCATGAGTCGTAAACCGGCCGCGAGCGACATTAACATTGACAAGTTGGCCGCAGTGCTGGAAGAGCATCGAGATCTGTTGATCGAGATGACTAAAGACGAAGCGGAAACCATCGACACGGGAGCATTTCTACCGCGAGCGCTCTACGATCTAATCACGGAAGTGGACGAAGCGAACGAACGGACCGAGAACGAGGGTGCACAGGACGCACCGAATGAGCCGGACGCGAGCGGAGAGGAAGAATTTACCGACGTGCAGAACGCATCCCCGGAACAGATTGCTGACAAGTTGCCAAAAGTCTGGCGGGTGCTGATTGAGCTGGTGAACCATCAGGAACGGGCCCAACCGGTTCCGTTTGTGGTAAGTAAGCCCGGAGTGATGAATACCGTTTCACACACGATGACAGGCTTCACAGGAGAAGAAGAAAGGATAAGACCAACGACGATGATGATGCTATTTGATGCTTTTTGCAGGAAGGAGGTGAGAGCGAGGAATGTCTCAAGTCGATACAGACCCGAAACGGACCGAGAACGGTCGTTAGCGTTAGTAAGACGTACATCAAGCTGAAGGATTTGATACTGGAGAAGAAATCCCTCAAGAAGGAAACCAACCGCTTACGGACACTGAATTCGCATCTCGAGCGAAGGCTCGATTCGCAGGAAAAACGGCTCAGTGCCGTGAGTCTGGAGCTGACAAAGACTTGGCATCTGGTGGGAAAAATGCAGGTAAGCTTTGTCGGTCAAGATGTGTTGCTTTTCTCAGACGATAAAATTTTCTGACGACGAAGAAAATTGTGTTTACCACATGTGTTGTTACCTGAATCGCCACCTTATATCCTTTTTCTTGACACATTCTTTTAGCGCCAGCACCGTCAGCTTCACACCCAGGAACAAATACTACGCTATCACCTTCAGCAAAAGCGTCGACTGCTCACCGAACTCAAGGAAGAGCTTGAGTACTGCCGACTGAAGTGGTCAGCCGCACGAGAGAAAAACATCGAGTCCGAAGATCAGTGGAAGTCCCTGAAGGCGGACTTTGCCGCCCGTCGAAAGCAGGACTCGCTCAACAACTCGGGAGAAAGCGGATACAGTGACGAACAGCCGTCCGACGAGGATGAAGTCGTGAATCGGAAATCAAGTTTGGCTAATCAGCAGCTCTCCAGTCCCGGATACAGCAAAGGGACGGAGTCGGAGAAATGGAACCAGATGGTTGGTCGATTGGATAAATGTTTTGTTGGTAGTTCGCTGTCCAATATCTTCCATCTCACCGCCACAAATGTGATGCGACGGGCACACAGCGAGTCGGACATGAAATCGCTGGAGAACGTCGAACGAGCGAATCGATTCTGCAATGAAAAGATCGAAGACTTACCCATCTTCCCGTTCGAGGAAGATGAAGCGGGCCCGGAAGAACCCGAGGAGATTCCTGTGGTGCTGCGAAAGAAGCGTAAGTCAGCCTCGAAAAAGGGTAAGAAAAGGCACAACGACGCGGGTCAGAAGGAATCGGCACAGGATATGTTTCTACGATTGATGAACCTAGCGGAGACAGGACAAGAGGTCGAAGAAGAGGACGAGGATGGGGAGGACGACGATGGCGAGGAGCAGGAGTTTGAGCGTACCGGCACTGGGAACGATAATGCCGAGGGCGAATACAGTGCGAACGAAAGTGCAAGTGAGCTGAGTGAGGAGGAGCTCGAATGTTTGGAGTTGGCAGTTATGGACGAACGTGCCGAATCCTCGGTTACGCAGGAACGCCTCGAAGGACCGGAAGCAGCGTCACACACCGACGCCGATCGGGAGCTATCGAGTGAGGAACTATTCCAACGGAAACGAGAAGCACGTTTGCAAAGAATGGCCGAGCTCAATTCCACGCTGGACCGATACTCCTCCCCTACACCGTCTGCATCCCCTTCGGAAGTTCTACAAGCCGCACAGAACGAGGGAACGGCCGACACCGAAGCTAAGACCGACGAAAAGGTAGTGCTGAGTGAGGATGAACAGAAATACCTGCAAAGACGTGCCGAGCGGTTGGAACGGCTCGAACGAGAAGCGAAGGAGTTCCGTAACCGACTTTCGAAAACGGTCCACAGGGGTACCGAAATATCGGCCCAGATCGATGAGATCCACAACGGATTCATGGCCCGACAATCGGAATCATCTCCCGTGCCTGGATGCTCAGGTGGGACGCAACAAACGACCACCGTGGACCTGTCCTGCCTCACCGACAAGGAGCGTGACTACACTTCGGCACGGGCAGAACGGCTCGAACGGCTGGAAAGCGAAAGTCAGAAGCTGCTAAAGCAAATGAATCAAACAATGCGCCGGGGTAGCAGTCTCACGACGAAGCTTGACATGCTACACACTCGCTACGGTTCCCCGGCGACTAATGAACCGGAAGCAAACGTCGAACCCATCGGCTCAGAACAAATGAAACCGGCCGATGAATCTGTGCCAATAGAATCCCACACATCAGAATCAGCGGAGTTGGCGGTTGGGAAGGCCAGTATGGCGGAGCAGGAGCCGCAAGATTACAGCAGCGTCACCGGACCTTACTTACCCATGGGACCAATAGAACTAGTGCTAGTGTCGGACGAGGAAGTAATGGAAGAAATAGGCAACCTTTTGGAAGATGAAAATGCTTCACAGCACAATGCTACGGATGCTTCCAACGAAAACACTGAGCAATCTTAGAACGGGATAACTTACGATCCCAAAGCTACACCTACCTCGTACGAAAAGACATCCATATCTGATTGCCAACTACTACTAGTGCTACTTCCACTAATTCACTGTAGACAGACAGGGGAAGGAGAACGTGTTTCGGAGACGGAAGCCGCATCTATTTTACTCACGAAGAGAATACTGACGGTGCCTTAAATTTGATAAGATTACAGCATAATTTCAATTGAAAAGAGATTGGAATCGAGTGTCGGATGATTACTAAAAGAAGCGAAGAGCGCGAAAAAGTGAACTTATAATAAGCATATTCTTTCCATTTAAATAAACCATATGTATTATTTCTATTGTAATATTGTAATGAAGAGTTTTATCTCAACGATAAACCGGAACCGTTCTAATCCGACATCGGTAGCCGCGAAAAAGTTAGAAAGAAATTAGAAAAATCTCACCCGGTTGTATTCTCTGCCGTTGGGACCTGTTGCTTACGGATTGCATCGGTCGGTTTCATGGCTGGAAACAGTAATACCTCCTTGATGCTGTTGGAATCGGTCAGAAACATTGTCAGTCGGTCGATGCCCATACCCCATCCGCCGGTCGGT
The DNA here is from genome assembly GCA_002091835.1 of Anopheles maculatus. Classification (NCBI taxonomy): domain Eukaryota; kingdom Metazoa; phylum Arthropoda; class Insecta; order Diptera; family Culicidae; genus Anopheles; species Anopheles maculatus. The sequence continues at coordinate 49,954 of KZ061915.1, read as the reverse complement.
GGTAGGCCGTACTCAAGTGCAGTACAGAAGCCTTCGTCCACCAGCTGCGCCTCGTCATCGCCGGCTGCCTTTTCTGCTGCCTGTTGCTCAAATCGCTCTCGCTGAACGGCCGGATCGTTCAGCTCGGTATATGCATTGCAGATTTCTTTTCCCATGACGAACAGCTCGAACCGTTCCGTCAAACCACGCTGACTGCGATGGTACTTGGCCAGTGGGCTCATCATTTGCGGATGGTCACAGATAAACGTTGGGTTGTGGCATTTCTCTTCTAGCATGCTACCCACCAGCTTGTCCAGCAAACGAGATGCCGTGCGTGGTGATGCACATTCTACGCTGTGTTTTATGCATAAATTGTCTAAAAATGCCGTTGCTGCCGGAGTGTCCAACAGATCGGCGGGTGGGAATTCTACTCCCAATATTTCTTCCAGCGAGCTGATCATAGAGATGCGCTTGAACGGTGGCGTAAAATCAATTTCTACTTCTGCCCCTTCAGGACCGTCCGGATGGTACTTGATTTTGTGCGAACCATGAATGGCGTGTACCATGCTTGAAAGGAGCTTTTCCGTCAGCTCAATAATATCGTCGTAATCCGCATATGCTATATATAACTCGCAGGTCGTAAACTCGGGATTGTGCGTCAGATCCATGCCTTCGTTTCGAAACTGTCGTCCTATTTCGTACACACGATCGAGCCCGCCTACTGTCAGCATCTTCAAGTGCAGCTCCGGAGCTATGCGAAGAAACAGATCCATGTTCAGATCGTTATGGTGCGTGATGAACGGTTTGGCCGTTGCGCCACCAGCAATCACATTCATCATGGGTGTTTCCACCTCCAGAAAGCCCATACTATCAAGGAACCGACGTACGAAGCTAATGATCTTAGCTCGAGTCACGAAAATCGAGCGCACATTGTTGTTTAGCATCAAATCAAGGTAACGTTGGCGGTAGCGTGTCTCCTTATCCTTTAACCCGTAATGCAGATGCGGCAGCATGTGAAGACATGGTGCAAGCAGTTGGATCTGTTTGACCATAACCGAAAGCTCACCTTTCTTGGTTTTGCACGGTATACCCGTAGCTCCTATTATGTCACCACGACGCAATTTTGAAGTTTCACTGTAAAAATGTCCCTCATTTTGATACATCTTTGCGTTGGCCATGATTTGGAGTTTCAGTCCTTCTCCACGAAGATCTAAGAACATGAGCTTTACACCAGACTCACGGATTGCATGTATCCGTCCGGCCACACTGACGCAAACATCTTGCAGAATTTCTCCGACCGGGAGATCATTATACTTTTCGATGAAATCAGCTAGCGAGATTGTCACACGGAACTTGTGCGGATAAGGATGTGTTTCGGGATGTTTCTTCAGCCCACATACCGCAGCACTTCGAAGTTTAAAATATTCATTAGGTGACACTTCTTCGTCATTTCGGCTGGTGGAGATTTGTGTTTTGCATCTTGTGGATCCCATATTCGGTTTCCCCTGATGACCGGGTTGCTCACTAAAATGGTTAAAGACAGAGAAGATATTGCATCAGCCAAATGTGTGGTACAAACAAATGGGTGTACGGGCAAAAATTGTGCTAGAAACTCAAAATAATACACGTTTTACTTTATTTTGCACCATCTAACTGAAGAACAGTTGCCTATTCGTTGAAAACAAAAGGGAAATAGCCGGACGCTAAACCGCGCCATTATGTCTTGACCGTCGACAACGCTTTCACTGACATGTACACACAAACTAGAACTACATTTATTGTAGATGAAACGAAAATCGCTTACTTATCCGGCAATTTAACGTAGTCCTTCGCCGAATCTGCCATATCACAACAACTATTGACTAATTTCTTTAGTTATTCGATGAAAAGACGCGCTTAAAATCGAAAAAAAAACACAACACACTTCACACCACACACCGAACTATGCGAACAAAAATGTCATACTGAGTCAGATGACATGAGGCGAGATGAGATGAGAGCACGTGAGACGATATGAGATGAGAAATGAGGAACGCGCGAGAGAGAGCAGTATTTTCAAACTCGCCAACGGATTTTTAACCGGTTCACTTTAAATCGCATCGAATTTTTGTTCGTCTTCACACTTGTGTAAATTTATTGTCAAAGTAAATTTTACCTATTGCAATTATCACAGTTTATATATTCCCAGGCAAAATACTTTCGTCTTGAAAACTATCAAAGAATCCTATGAAAACTTTTTTTATAATTCATCCCCATGGAGTGTTTCTTGTTTGTCAGTCGAAAGGTTCGGTTCGGGAACACAGCCTTACGGGATTTGCCTAACGTGTTGATCGTTAACTCATCACACCAACGACATATCCCTTACCTAAGCTATCGTTTATCCATTTAACTTTCGATGAATCGCTCCGAAACCAACGCCAGGTTTCGCATTTACAACACTCCAAGGGAAGGACATCCTGTCGAGCGTAAGTCGTGCCGAGTTGACTGAGCACACTCGCACGCACACACACAGTTTGATTTAGTTTCCAGCTGATCAGGCATCAACCATCGACTAAGTTAGCAAACATGCTACTACCACCCATCTGGCAATAGGCAAACGGTTTGGGGAAAATTGATCGGTTTAATATTCATGAGCATAAATTAAGCGTCTCGTTAGTTTTTGGTGCGAAAGTTGAACGGATCGTCGAAATAGTGTAGCATTGCGTAAAATAATGAACCGCTCGTCAGCACAATACGGCTTCCGGAGGGATCCGGTTTGTTTGGGTCGCGCAATTCGCTTAGACCAGGATTTTGGATCGGTTCGTCCCGGGGCGTGTTAATTGTTGCTGAGGGAGGATAATATTTATGGACTTTAGAGTTGAGTCCAGGTTTGTTTGGCAAACGGAGAATTATGTTCGGTAAAGCGGCAATATTATCGAAGCAAATTTATGAACTTGGGAGTATTGCATGGAATAATAACAAAAGTAAATTAAATTTATCGAAGTGTCGAAAGTTTATTCCCGAGAACTGAAATTGATTTACTTCGGCAAATGAAGTTTTGCCTTTTTGTTCGGGAAGTAGCAAGATTGGTAAAGTTTTATTGAATCTTAATTGGACCAAAGACTAATGAACGTTACCAATTACATTATTTTGGTCCCTTTTTCCAAAATAAAATATTCTGTATGCACTGATACTATTTCAAGTCAAGCAAATCATCAACGTATTTGTCGTAGTGCTTATCGTACCGTGCATGATCAACAAGAGTCATATTCTGCTCTCTAAAATCATCTGCCCTCGAACAGCCTCTCCCTTTAGACGAAGATGCATCGATCCTAAAACACTGCTTCGGATTAATTTAGAACTTCCTATACACCATCTTCAAAGCCCGTGCACCATCGATCGTGTTTCGCGTTCTGTGCATCGACCGATGAATATTTCATTGATTCAATTTCGTTCATTAAAACTCGCTTGTTCGTTGTGCATTCGACAACCTGCCAAAGAACCCCGGGGGCGTTGAAGCAAGACGCTTCGATTTGCCACTCCAGTTCTTCTTGTTCCGGTTCAGATGTTTCGCTGGTTCGTTCAACGTCGCTGATGTGATCTGAAGTAGGCAATTCTTGGATGGATCCGTCGAATGGAGTGTTAGACACGATGTAGTGCAAGTGAGAACAAGCTGTTCCACATCCTTGTTCGTATTTCTCACGAAAGTGTTGTTGAGCAATGATATTAGAAACGAGACACCACAATTGTGCATAGGAAGTTTATTGTTCCCTGAAGCGTTCATTAGAAGACGCTTAAATGTCTCGCGTGAAAATGTTCTCCCTGTCGAAAGTTACTAATGCGAATGCTCCAAGGGATGCTAAGCCATGCTTAACTAACTAATGCAATATGCAGCTTCTTCAATGAATGAAAATAGTGCTTAATCGCGCCACATATTGTTTGCAAATGGATTAAGATACCTTTCTCGACCTGATTTACTATCGGAAAGTATCAGCACTTTGCTTTTCCCATTCATCCTGCACTAGGAATGCAACAGACGCCAGGTCCCACTGGCCCTAGCAGACAGACCGTTCGTTGCAGTTCATCACAGCAAGTTGTAAAAGAAGCCACAGCTCAGATGGATTGGGTCGTAATTTCCACTAAACGCACGGTCCGACCAATGAGAAAGAAACGTAAAACTCACAATGTAAGCCCTTGGTCAGGTCGGAAAAGCGTAGTTCCGACACCGACACCGTCCCACAGCCAGAGTGAGTGTTTGGATTCGAGGGAAAGGATGGAGAATTTATGTCAACCTATTTTTGTTATCTCTTTTCCAGCCGAGGTTGCGGTTTGAGTGGTGCCGCAGCTGTGGAGGAATGGATGGTACGGTGGGTCAAGAATCGCAGAAAGAACGCCGCGAATGGCAGTGAAAAAGGAAAACCACCATACCGTAACAGATCGATCCTAGCCCGTTCGCCTGCCAAACCGGTCCTTCGCTGACCGGAAGACAATCGAACTGGAACAACAAACACGAGCACACCCACTGCCTCCGACGGTGAGACAGGACCTGGACCGGAGTCTGTTGTGATGCCTTTTTCATTAGTTGGAGTGGAGCATAAATTTGAATTTTATCTGTATCTTGTGCGGCCATATTCGCGCCTCTAGTATCACGACGGTTCCAGGGTACGGTTGTTGCTTTTTGTTGCTGTTGTTGAATGTTCTTTCGTGCTCAGTGTCCTTCGTCGTAATTGGCACAAACTTTAAAAGTCGTCCAAAAGGAACCTCCAAACGACCTCAGCAACATGACCCCAAGGAATGATGGGACCGGTGAAGTGTGTGTGTTTGTGTGTCGGAGAGGTTTGAGCGTGGGACAGGAAGTTGTCACATGTTCATGTTTACGCCGCGCTAAAAAGTGTCAGCGCCTCGAGAAATCACGACTGATGAGCATCACTGATACTGGGGGTCATTAAAATTCGATTAACAAGAAGCGATTCCGCGTTGATCGACCGCGTTTCGGTTTTTATGCGGTCGTCAAAAAGGACACAACTTACTCATCTTAAACTCAGCAGAGTGTAGAGAAACCTGTAGACCTATGGAGATGTTGGCTTTGTAGAAGACATTACACTGATCCGATGGAAATCCGTTTCGATGATACAAAGTATCGTTTTATAAGTTGAACTTCGACAAAACCTTCTGAATTTGTTTGCGTTGTTTGCGTGATTTCTCTGGCGAACGAAAGTGTACACAAATGAACGTCATGCGGCTGGTCACCTGAGCTGGTGCTGTCAGTGGTGAGCGTTTTGCGGTGAGAGCAGCTCACGGATGTAAACAATTCCAAAGCGCACAGCTTTCTTCCTGCTCTCGCATGAGATGTGTACGCACGCCATCTCACTCTTACAGCAGTGGAGGATACGAACAATCTCGCCGTTCCATCCCGAGAGAAGGGGAGTCTCTCTCTTTCAGACTCTGCTGAGAGATGAACATGCTTGCTCAGGAGTGTCAAAACGCTGTTCGCATGTGCGGTGCTTTTAGACACAAACAGGATAAGTTCAAATTTGCTGGTTGTACCTTTTACTGTCTATTGATGTTTCATAATATCGCGTATGTGTTTTTATGCCTTACCATAAGCTCCATTTTTACGTAATTCTCAAATTATACTTCTCTCTAGAAACATTTAAAATATTTCGATAATTCGAGGGTCTGAAGAAGTGTTAAACACATTTTCACGCTTGAAATACACACTATAAGTTCGCTTCCAAACATTGTTCTTGTCTGATGTTCAGGAAAGGTGTTGAAATTCATTTGCCAGCGTGTTAAGGTCGTATTGTTAAAAGCCGAAAGGCCTTTGTGGCTTATGTTTATGAGTTGCAATGTTCCGACGAGAAAACATCGAAGGTACGCATTCACCACGGAAGACTTCTTGTTCTACAATACTGAGAACGAACGAAACATTCTGCCAAGAAAACTCTAAAGCTGCTTTCAAAGTCTTCCATGAGCGTCGTTCAAGACGTCTATAACTATATTCACCGGGCCTCTCAACCTTTCTTCGAGCACATGCAATAGTCGTGACCAAGGAATCGGCATCTGTGGAGGCTGGATGAAAACCGATGGAAGCTGTAAGGATAATTTTGTTTACATTTTATGGTTATTTGTTCAAGAGCAACGACCTACCCGACCTCCATACGTTGGCAACAAGGCATCAAGGCAACTACCCAAGCCTCTGAACCGCAGAGAGTCCGGGTCGGGAGTACCGGGTATTCCGGGATAGTTTTGTTGGTTTCTTAACAAAAGCACGCAGCGAGGATAAAACCCGATGGAAGACAAGGGTTATTGGTAGAATTCCGTCCATGCTCGTAAATTGATACTGGTTGATATTGCCTGAAGGATACAAGGGTGAGTGTGGCGTTGCGTTGCGTGCATGAAAGCATAACTTTGCGGTGAATGTCCTTAAGGCAACAAAAATGGATTGTGATCTGAGGGTAACGGCTGATCAACAATTGAAAAATGTGCGTCTAGAATCGATTGTGTAGGAAAGTATGGTTATTATTTTGTTTACATTTTCTTCGGCACCAGATGCCTCCTCTTGTGGTTAAGTAGCAGTGTGAAGAGTCAGAAATGGCGTTGTTTTGAGTTCTCTCTTCTTATTGCAATGGCTAGCATTACTAGACGAAAAGTTTTCATCATAAATCCATTAACCCATTTAACCCCAAATACCCTCTTGGGTGTGTGTAAGCACTTTTCCGATCATTCGCATCAAACAGCTTTTCATAAATAGCTTTCCTCGCGAGCAGGCGATTATGGAAAAGTAAAGCGATAGTCACGATTTCTTCACACGAGACAGACGTAAGCTATGCAAGTTGTGAAGGAATATATTTGAAAGCTGGATGATGAAGTTTGTTGAATATTTTCGTCTTCAAATAGTACAGCAATCGATTAGGGAGCGGATACAGCGAGACGGAATATTTGAAGAAGTTGAAGTGAATTTTATGTCCTTTCTCAATTCGAATAGGAATCAGATTTTTCTTGCAATCTATATGTTAACTGTTCCCTGTAATTAAAGTTCCAATAGTAATACACTTCAATTTAGTCAAAGCTATTAACGTTGTATCTCAGTAAAATCCAACTGCTGTCTCCACTGCACCATGGTGACCATCATTCCTATCACGTTCCTTGGTGGAATAAATTATTTAAACCCAGCACTGAGCAGCGTCCTCGTTTGGTCGTGATTTACAAAATGTGAAAACGGTGATTGCAGCCGACCTTTTTCCTTTTCTCTGTTTCCCTTGACTCTCTGTCACGACCTCCGGTTGGAAGTGTTATTTTATCCTTCGTGTGTCTCATTAATGTCTGCCAATTTTGGTTCTGATTTGTGTCACGGTTCGGTTGAAAGCGCCGAGAGAATTGCAGTGCTGGAAAATCTGTTCTGAATGCATTCCTAAACGTGTCATTTCGCCGTAGTTAGCAGTCCATTGAAAGCGGTTCAATCAGATGCTGCAGTTTTATTTTGCATTCAATTTCAATCATAAATGTTGATAATAAAGAACTGCTGATGTGACACTCGAGGTAAGAGAAGCAATCAGAGCTTTAACCTTCCAAAATCTAATTTTATTTCAATTTGATCCGTATGAAGGACTGCTTAATTTGCGTAACTTTGTAACGCAAACCTTCAATGTTCTCTCCTAATGCTGTTTCCTGGGGACCTTTGCTTAGTTTATCCCAATGTAGGTACGATGTAATTGAAGTTTTATCGTAATGAACCTACCTGGTAAGTATGCGGCACCACATGTATTACCGATGCCATTTCGTTTGATCAAAGTGCTGTTTCAAATGGAGTTCGGTTACATGAAACCATTCGCTTATTGTTCGTCAAATGGTGCATCGATAGAGAGATTATTGTGAATGAACCTCGAAACAGATATTACTACTAGGCACGCTTCACCTTTCGTGCTGGTAGCGTAGCGATGGATTTAATTTCCATTCCATTAGTTTTGACGTCGAAATCAATTGTGTTGAGGTTCTGCAATAAGCCGTCGATAGTGGTCACACAGTAATGGAGCTACTATCAACCATTTCGAAATCGATTTCCATACATACAGTAGCACAAATTAATTTGGTAAGCTTTAGGAACACTGTATAAAGCGAGTCTTTTCTGAGCATTCTGTTACACAGTGTAAAATACACAGAACCTCTGTAATTGATCGTTGAGTGTGAAATGCTAATGGGTCCATTTCCCGGCTCAAACATGGGTAAATCGTTTAATGGGCTCATATCACGGTCGTGGATAATTTGTACTGAAGAATGAGCCTCCAGTGAAGCTGATACACGTAGAACGGGTGACGATAATGATGACATGGCTCATTTACCTTCAATGGCTTTATCGGTGGCTCTGTCTAGGTATTCTGTCTAGAGCTCTTATTTACATAGTAACGCTCCCCGAGAGGTGTCATTCAATAAACCTTTCTTTTTCATCTTGTAGACCACTTTGAAGAATCATATACCGAAAGCAGAGTTTAAAAAGACAGGAGTAGGTACAAATTTCGATTCATCTTTAAGCGGAAAACCCTTGGCGAACCTCGGGAGAGAACAAATATTATTCAAGCGAACTGCTCCGCTGTGAATTTGTGATAAAAATTCAACAGATATGCCAATTGAAGTGCAAACACAACGAAGTCTTCAGCTCGAATGATGTCTGAAGATGAAAGCTCCACAGCAGTCTCACTCTCTCTCTCTCTCTCACTCTCTCTCTCTCTTTTTCTCTCTCAAGTTTAGAAGTGGAAAAGGATTCAAGAAATGCGATACCGATTCTATATTGGCTCTATCGCTTCTTCCATTGCTTCCAGTAACATAGCTTCGCTTCAACCAATATCACCTGTATCCGCTTCTTCGCCTTTGGAGGACAAGATCCTTTCCTATTCCTGAGCATTACCCCCATCGTATCCTGCTCATGCACGTGAAACAAATTGATTCCCTTGGGTCATAAAATAATATTTACATTTGATGTAACGACGGGCAATATTTCATCTTGCTACTGCGCTGCGCTGCTACAAGTGGCGATGTCAGCGGTTGACATCTTGCACCTGGCACAGGATTGCATCTTAAAGCGACCGTTAACAGCTATCGCTTACACCGATTTCCTTGGTGAATGTTATGCATCATCAGATATTCAAATGCGATGTATCTGGGTTATGCAAAAATTACAAAATGACACGTTGTGACATCTCTCTGTGTTAGCTATCCGCATACTCAACGCTCTAACAGAGGTATTTTAAAGCTATTTAAAGCACTGAAACACGCACAATACGAATGCTAAACAATGTAGAGTACAACAAATGCTGGCTTCAAAAAAGGGCGCCCAACAAACGCGCTCCTGGGAATTAAATTTATTTCCCATCCGAACAATCGTGCGTGTCCGTGCAGTCGATAACAAAGCGACTGTTATTTTTAGAACAAATCGAACTCAAACCCGAATGCAGCCCGGATGGAAATGAAAACTATTTTTATGCACACAAAACTCGTAACTGCACTTTCGGGGAAGCAATCAATTTTTGCCAATTTCCGAACGCGTTCCGGAAATTGAAAGCCGTAAAAAATGTACTACCCCCACTGCACAAATCGACAGTCAACAGCTGTGCAATAATTTGTGGTTAAGCTTTAGTTTTATTTCCCTTGTTTGATGTTCGCTCGTACGAAGATTATAAAACTAGTTTATTGTGCTGAATTTTACTGCTCACGAAATGGGCTTTAGGAATTTGTTTTAAATTGATAAAAAACCTTTTCCTTCTCAACTCGCTCAAATAAAAGTTTCACTAGTAAATGATTTACGCTTACAAACAGCTGGCAAAATTAATGGCTTTATCTCATCTCTCGATCTGCCGTTTGGTGTCGTTGAAAATGGATGGCACCCGCTACAGAATCACTATTGACCGCGCATTAATTATGTTGAACGGTAACGATATATTTGCCGCGCTTGAGATGATTCGATAGCGGTGATCAGTAGTTACCAAAACCCGACGGTTCATCATCGGCACACCAAATGTTGCTAATTAAATTATCTCATTATGTAAACTGCCTCGCGCAACCCGTACGACCCGATACAGCTTGCATGAATTCGTTGTGGTGTTGTAGTTAATAAATTTTGGTGTAACAAACGCAGCCCAGCGGCCCCATGTGTTCGACTGCCAGACAATGCGAAACAACCTATCGAAAGTATGTTGAATCATGGCCGTTTCAAACAATGATTTCTCTCACATCGGTAAATAATCCATCGAATAAGATCACCATTAAACAACCATTTTAATTACAATATATCTGCTATAGCTTTCCTCAACGAAAGAAATAATAACAGCGCATGGAAGGATCCAGCATTAGAGCATGAGCAGCAGCCAAGCGAACGGAAATAATTCCAGATAACAAAAACTTCCTAATTGCTGTTCATTTGTCATGCTGTCGTTGTGGGATGATGATATTTCACCAACCGTTCTCGGGTGGGTGTCCGAGCGGAAGGACACGACTTCCGGACGTTTCTTGTGAGTTGGGATGGAAACTTTTCTGTGGCTGTAAATTTGTCAAAAAAAATGGCATCCAACACAGTCCCTCTTCCAATTCGTTGTTCTGTAAGAAGTATAGCTCTTGAAGGTCGATTGGAGAACCATTTTTACTAGCGATTTTGTTTTGTTTTGCATCATTCTAGGACTGTTTTTACTGGGAAACAATTTGTTCATTGCACGTGCATTACAACCCGTCAAATAATTAATTTTTCACATTAAATTTGGATCGTCATGAGGGCATCATAAATTTTGTTGTATTTATAAAGGTCGTTCTAACATCGACACAAAAAAGCGGAGACAAATGTATTACAATTGTTCGTCGACGGTATATTTTTCTTGTCTAACTTAAAGCTCACTTTATCTTCAAACATGTGACAGAACCACATCGGGAAATCCATATTATTTGAGAAGAGGATTTAAGTCCTTAGTCCTAACTTTACCTACTTTATGTTTGCAGTTCAATCCCACATGCATACGAACGAAATTTCGGGCATATAAAGTCGTCGGTCTACCAGTCTTGCGTACGAGAGACTATAACTTCTCCACCACAAACTTACCACGGAAGTCATGAACATTGGTTAGAATGGAAATGAACTGGCAAATGAGATTATGAAACCTTCAACATGCAGCCGGCAGTGTCACTTTATACAGCTACAGTTATCATAGCCATTTACTCAACAGATCTTGGAAACCCATATGTTATGGCAATTAATATGTGTCCAAGATTACGATGGTAATCTTTTCGCTTCTCGGTGAGTTGGTTTAATTTACGATGGCATAAAGCTAGCCTACGGGGAGCTGAACTATCGCAAGATTTAACAAGACTCTCTTAAGCTGTAAGATACTCTTTTACAGAGGTTCGATTGTAATTATTTCCTCAAGGATTGGGCGTTCCTTTCGTGAAAGACCATGCGTCTCCATTATTCTGTTTGGTGATGCTTATATTTTTACTTGCACATTGAGAACAAATTTTTATAATTGAAATTAAAACATGAAAAAAACCTGGAAACTTTTCAAAAACATTCCTGCCAATTTATTTTTCCATCCCTGCCCTGGTTTGCTTGTTAGTATCGATTATTCCACCTCGGCAAATCTCGCTACAAACACTACAAATGTATTACTTTTTCCCATTCATACCAGATCATGGTTTATCCGCCCCGCACCAGTTGGCCGACGTCACGGCGTTTGACGGCAATAAATTAAATAAAAGCCCCGAAAACAAACAAAAACCGGAAACATTTTTCATCATGCACCATGCTCCCCGCTTTCAATATTGCACTGTTCTAAAGGAAAAATCTTGACAAAAACCATACCTTCATCAAACTACCGTATGCACGGTTTAACGTGGCGGGAGGCCAGACGAAACCGGTGAGTGAAAAGCACACGCTCTGAAATGTGTGAAATGCGCACGGTACGATTGAAAGCGACAGCTCAGCTACGAGAACATGGCTTTTCGGCTTTTCCTCGACTCCCGGTCGTTCGCTTACCGTCGTGCTGTTGTGTGTCGGTAGGAGGTTTCGTGTTTTTTTTAAATTTTCATCTCCACCAGTTAAAGTCAACTTCGAATCCTTCCGAGTCGCATATCAACACTCATAACTGTGCACTCCGGTGAAGGATAAAACCAACATTCCATCACCTTAGCGACACGGCACCGACGACGGCCAATCCGGTAACCGAAAACCGAAACAAATACATCAACTGCAACGGTGACACCGTTCTCCACAGTCGAAGGAAAAAACACATCACGTAACTCTCGTATGCGAAATCATTTGTTTTATTACATCACGTCCGAGCCCGCACTTACCAGACCAGACGGCACTGTGTGACATGTTAAATTTCATTAAAATATACTTTACGACACAACAACAGAGGTGCGAATGAATCATTTTCGTGCTGGAAGGATGGAGCACCATAAACGACACACCATGCGGATGGAAATTAAAATTAAAATAAAGCTCTTTCTTACTGGTTCGAGTGCTGAAAGGTACTTTTGTTCGATTTTCATATTGGAAATAATATATAACACACATCAAAAATTTATGCCAGCGCTCAGAATAGTTTAACAAAGCACAAACGCTTCCCAAAAATAGAAGCAACCTTCCAGAGAAATCCAATTCAAAAGTGATTCTGTCAATCTAACTAATTCTTTCCAACGAAATTAATTAATTTACTATGAAATACGTTGTACAATGCTGCCCTCACAATTGCTTTTCTATCGCATGCACTTCAACAAACGATTGAAACACGGACGAGCTTTACCCTCCTTTCGAGATCATTAAAATGATTCCTTTCGGAAGGAAAACACTCGGTACTGGCAGAAACAAAACTGATTAATGGCAATTGAATGTTGCAGGAATTTCTCATTGATCCCACAAAACAATACCGAGACCGAGATCGAGACGTTCGGCCAGTGTGCAGTACTTCATCACAGTGCAAATGCATCAAAGAACGAGCGAGTAGATTGTTTTTATTGTTCATCTAACAAATTAAAAGGAGAATGAGAAAGACAATGATTAGTTTTCCGACTTCAATAGCTGAAGCTTTCACTATTAGTGCTACAAACGACGTAGAGCAACGATTCTAAATAAGCAGCCAGAGAAAGCTGTAATAGAACTTGTTAGACTTGTTGTCTAAATCCTTTTCCCTTTTTTCCCCGCCATTTTATTGTTCACTTTTCAAGCTTCTACAAGTTTGCCTTTCAATATTGAAATATGATTGAAATGAAAAGTTCGAAAGAAAAAACTCGAAATAAATAACCTCGCCCTGTTTTCTCACCATTCTAAATAACTCACCCATCCTCACCCATCACGGACGATGCTGTTGCACATTAGCTACACCACGGAAACGGAAGCTACATTCGAAGATTTATAACGTTTTCGCGAAATAGACACACACACACACACAAAAAACACACCCTGAATGCGCCTCGTGTTTATGCTATCGTAAGCATAAAACGGTGAGCTTTTACGGCTAGCAGAAGATAGTTCCGAAAGCCCGGAAGACACAAATCTGTCGTTAGGGAGTTTTTTTGGTTGTATTCCTTTAGATCCACAGTTGTAGGGGTTTGAAAATGTGTTGGATGTGCTTTGTATGGTTGACGGGGGGTTTGCAATCTATTTTTTATCCGACACAGTGTTGAGCGGTTCCAACCTCGCACGTGAAGCTTTAAAGCTCGGATCGTTTAAACTCTGGATAAATAATCATTTTAATCATGCAATCTTAAATGGATGTTGTGAAATATTTCGACCAGGCTCTTTCCAGAAAACAGTAGGTCCCTTACGAATGTGTTCTAAAACTCTAACCTCAAAAACCTCCATTTCCGATCATCAATCTATTCTCCGCATATAAAGTCAATTTACATCAAACAATAAACTCGCAGCAACGTCCCTGCGCACACACGGCCACAGCTGAGTTACCATTTAAATCACGATAGCTTAACGACCGTGTGCGGTGCAACCATTTAGCAGCCCGTTTTGTCGACACTCAGCGTAAATCGCTTTAGCGGCTGGTAATTGGATTTTTATTTCTCCCTTTATGCGTTTTGTCAACAGCTTTTGATATTAATCTTCCACCGCCAGCCCACCATTATTATGACCGAAACGGTGGCCGGATTTAATGATAGCCGGGAATCACTGTCGATGCCTTCAGCACATGGGCGGTTGCGTACATCTTGCTGCTAACCGTTCGGTGTGCTGCTTTATCGATCCCCAGTGAAACATGTGTTCTCGGTGTTGGCTATTAACGAGCGTTCGATGCGAATGCAGATAAGAGCGGACGGACACTATCAACACTTTCCCGGCCAAGATGATGGTTGATTTCCCAGTCGATGGTCATTAAACATTGGAGACATTTTTGCACATTTATCAAGACATCATGCAAGAGGGCTTTAGCGTTTGTACACTCACAAACATCCATTTGTGGAGTGTATCAAAGGCAAACAGAAAACAACGTACATTTCCATTAACGGTTGTAGCAAAGTGAGTATATTTTAAATTCATGCAGCGCCAAAAAAACTAAAAACATAATACTATGCTCTTCATATTCTGGCACAGGTGGTCCTTATAGATACGTTTTAACAAGACAAAAAAACAAACAAGCATAACATACCATTAACATTTTAACATCAACGACTTTTGATTCGACGAACTTTGAAGCTCACTTGCTCTCTCTCTCTCTCTCTCTCTCTCTCTCTCTCTCTCCACAAATGTGCACCAAGCAAGATTGCTACTTCAGCAAGGCAAGAGTAGAGACTCTAAAAGCTTATGATTGCATGTGGTGTACCTTTGTTGATCGTAATAGAATTTTTAATCCATAAGAGCAGAGCGTACGGGTTGTTTACCTACATTCATGCATATTTTGTGAGGATTCATTTTCCACACTTCCTTGTACTGGTAGCCTGGTAAATAGAACTGAAAGCTTATAACTTATCCGGAAAAGGTTTAAAAATGTGTTCCTTGCTGCATTAAAGACAACATTGACAACAAGGTAATAAATCAACTCGGAAACAAATCTGAGATGAAGCTCACGTCATACTGATATAATTTTCAATTACACAAGAAATTGCGCTGTGATGCTGTGCGCATCTCCAACAAGCACTACATCTTGCAGCGGTCGAGCGATAAGCCCGTCCATCGTTTGCTGTTGGGACTGTCTTAAAGGCTTTCATCATACGATCCTTCTACAAGCTGCTACAAGCAAGGTAGAACGGATAGACGTCGACATCCCGCAAAGACTCCACAATTTTCCAGCGCAACGAACGTAAGGCCAGGCGGCCCGTGGGTCACGCCATGTAATAAACTAACACAAACGTGTTCTTAAGCGATGTTCACCGGTTTGCCGACGAAATGGAAAAGCGTCGGTAAACAAGTAACAACCGGGCCAACGCCACCGGGCAAGCAACAATTGATGCTGAACGAGCGCTCTTAAAGGTTCATAAAGCTGGGGGCCTGGGTTTTTCACACGAAACGAACGAAAAGCTACTTCACGCCAGTGCACTCACATCACTGCGACATACTCGGGAAGTTTCATTAACAACTCTCTTCGTCGGTTGCAGTCGGTTCCTTTGAGGTGCCTTCCTTAAGTGACGTCTAGCACGGACGATGTTGTCGACTTTGGTACACTGGCAGGCTGGGCCGGGTAAGCGAGTAAGCGACTGTAAAAGCATGCATGGGTTTTTCACCGTAATCAGTCGACTGTGTCGGCTGGAAAGTTTACTTTACGTTCAATCTACGCTAATAGACACTTTGTGTGGAATGTGGAGCACGGCATGAAACTTGTTGGGATTGTCATCCGGCTGTTGATCGTTTGAAGGGAAGGAACATCTGTTTGAAAATTCTTCAAAGGATTGTCTGAAGCTTTATTCTTGATGTCAACTTTAGTAAAATATTTAATATCTCACAAAATTGTGTAACAATAGGTATATATCTTCCATCTTAAAACAGGAAATGGCTTAACGCAATATTCATTCCGTTTTATTGGAAATTGCTGTGCTGGCCCGATAGATAAGCATCCAACCATTATTTGCCTTTAAGCAATATTCATACAACTTAATGCCGTTGCGTAAATCTCAAGATAATGGCGATTGTGTAGCGCAAAAAACATTCTCGATCCCTGCCGCAGTAATAACATCAAGTGTTAGTATTTGCTTTGTAGCAGCGATCAACAAACGTGACTTTTCCGTCGGCGAGAGTACGTTTAGGGACAATACTGTTTTTGGAAAGCTCGAGATGTAATGGATGCTGTAAGAGTTTTTGAGTACTTTAATCGTGCAAGTGATCCACAAAAACAGGGGACAAACGCACATGGAACAGTTTAAACGTCCCATTAGAATTGCCGGTGGATTCCTCGGTGTCATAAACGAACCTTCGCAGGCTTCATGACGATTTCATTTAATTACCTTTAGAAAATACCAAAGTAATCCTGATCCGTAACACAAGTCTCTGCTTACACGCATCATTATCAAAAGCGTCACAATGATACAGCGTTAGCACATCTTCCAAACTTCATTTGCAGATTTCAAAGGTCACATAATTGTCACGAACTTGCCATCAATTGACGTATCTGGCTCGTTATCATATGTCACGTATCACGTTGCAAACGCAAAGCGCGATGCCTTTGCCTTTCGATAGAAAGAGAAACCAAGCCGCAAACATTCCACCGAGATGAAGCGAAGGGCGAAGGATGCATTCCCGTGGGTCGATCGAAATATGACGCAATGCCAGCGCCAGCCACACGCAGGCCCACGCCTGCCAAAATATTTTCTCTCCGCCCGCCCCATCGATTAAAGCGGATGTCTGCTGGGAGGCCTAAGGGTTGCGAACAAAAACGATCAATCAAACGCTGCCTTTGAGCGCTGCACAGGATGGACGGGCGACACGTTTAACACCGTTTCGAAAGTAACGCCGACCGTGGGAGTGATGAAGTGATAGCTTATGACTGTAGGGATTTGCCCTCGCTCGCTTTCACCACTACCGTCTGGTGAGAAAGGGACCGTCACAGAGCGCAGTGTGAGGGAATGTGATAATCAGGACGGATTCTGTCGGAGCCAAAGTGGATTTGCTAGTTATTAACTTGACAGCGACAGGCTCGTTTGCTGTGGTTAAGTGACACTTCAGAGCAGACAAGCGTACACAAACCTTTGCTGTGCTGTGTGTGCTCGCGCTGTGCAAGAGTCGAGTGCTAACGGGCAACTTGTCCTTTGATCGATGCAACACAACTGTGGGAGAGTTGGTATGTGGCTCTGTTTGAATGTGATAAAATGTCATTAAGATGGTGATATAGATTGTGCGTGCAATCGGCAAATATCAAATGATACGTCTCACAACAATCGTGTTTCATCATCACCATCATCAGTAGCACACAATGTTTGCCAATAAACAGCGGTGAGCTTTCGAGTTATCGTCCGCATCTAGAGAATGTGAGATAAAAGGCAATTGGATTCTATATTCCGGGCCGGTCGATGACAAATGGGTATGGCTTAATTGAATCTTAAAGCAATTCCCATGCGATTTAATGTATAATTAAAGATTCGTAGAGTCGCTGATCACAACAGGAAGCTTTCGATATTGGATATTGGAAGTCATCAAGTTTACTTTTAGATCACTAGAAACAATTATGATAAATGACCTCGGTGAGCTTCATCCAGATTGGTAATAAATGTTGGAAAAGCTAACACATGGTGCAGCTTTAACCATTCTACTTCATCAGTTAACTGTAACAATTACTACATTCTCTGATATATTCTCGTTAAATATGCTCCAACAGCTTGTCAGCTCACGTTGGATCATCATTAATCATGCTTTCGCTTCAATCAATAGCTTCTCCATCAGGGAGGAGGATCATACCGGTGTCATAACAAGCATGTGTCCTGTAACTGAAGGAAACGCATCAAGTTCGTGACCGGGTCCTCAGTTCCTTGAAGTTGTCTCTCGTTTATGAAGCAGCAGAGGATGATTAGACGAGTCTTTCGCTTGAACGTGAGCTGATTCTACTGAAAAGTTGCATTAGCTTCTCTGTGTGAAGTCTCATCTCATTTACTATGTTGAGATTATTCCTGGTAATAGAACAATTTTAAACTTATAGAAATATTGTGTGTAAAAAGGCAAACCACAGAATGCACATCGTAATCAGACGTAAAAGAATCGCCTGCATCAAAAGTTGCTTTCACCACAAAACATAATAAAACGTTTCAAAACAATGGAGCACAAACCGGCATGAAAATGGCGAGAGGAAATATTCAACATTTCTATTTTGAAAGAAAAACATACACCCACACACACCGGAAAAGCGTGGGAAAAACATTTTCCCTCTACCAGTTTTGCTTCCGTTCACCAGCGTAATAAACGATGGCGAGTAGTTTTTCAAGCAGCAATTTGTAATTCTTTTTAGTGCAGAGCTTTGCTGCTTCCGATGAGGTTATGGGAAGGAAATGGCGCACCGTTGTCAACCATCCGCCTCGGCACATTCCCGTGCCAGCCCGCCTCATGCTTTGCGGTAATGGTGCATGTAATATTTTAAATTATTATCTGCCCGGTTGGAGCGCCTGAAATATGATTCCCCGTTGGACACTTTCAATTCATCGTTTGGAATAGTTCCACCGAGAGGACGTAGTGTATCTAATGGAAACCTTCGTGTCGTACTACTAATACCATGACACACGTTGTAACGGATGCTGTGACAGGGGAGAAACGAGAATAGAGATGTCTCCAACCAGGACTGAGGGTTTCGGTTCCATGTGGGGAGTGGATACATCCAATCCTATGCAAAAACACAGCTCGAAGTTGCAGCAGAGCATTGGAGCTTAGAGCGTCCTTGGAGAATTTGAGGACTCACCTGCGTTCAGGTGGTTTGGTTTAGTGTCCCGAACGAATGAACGAGCCAGGATTTATATGATCACACAAAAACCCTTTCCACAAACGAATGGCATGTTAATCACCGGTAAAAACAACTGATCTCTAGATGACCTGAGGTTCTGGAGCGGGCGAAGTTATCTAAGCCAAGGTACGGATCTTTATGATGACCCATGGGTGACCCATTGGATCGTTAAAACCTTTGAGGAAGATGAGAATTCACTTTGAGCACAATGAATAGAGATGAATATTTGAACTCAGATTATGAGATGCCATTATCGTAAAACTTAAAGCAATTGAAAGGAAACAATTTCTGACTTACAGAGACTCATTCAAGAGAAGCGACATTGTAGACCCTCAAACGGTCCAAAGATCCATTTAAGCTTTGTTTGTGTCTTCAAGTATTCACCAATTTCAAAGAAATCCGAAATCTTTAAGATGTCAACCACAACAGTCTAAGCCCGATCTGTTGATAATATGAAATCACTCGTTGCCGTAAATCTTCACCACAATCTGCTCCGATGCCTCCGAATGCCGGCAGTCTTATGACAAATTGCCACCGATTATGTGCCACGTCATTGTTTTGTCGCTTTTCTTGCTGTTCTCCCACAGCCCACAATTTTGGAATATTTTCCACCATTCTGAGGACACTGTGGCAAATCTTTTGAGGCTGAAAAATGTATTCAGAAGGTTCTCGACAACCCTCGAAACAGAAACAGGCGTTCAAGAATAAGGACAGCAAGGCCGAAGCTTCTAATGTCACAAAAAGTAACGCCACAATAATGAGTGGTGAGAATGGAGAAAAATGACACTTCAATTTTCCTGTGTGTCTGAGCTTGTGGAAATCTCTTCTGACAACGGTTTCCCTGGCCGGAGGGAGCTTGAGGGCTTTTCGAATGCCGAAACCTTCGACTCGGAATGCCATTGTCACTCTGGCCGTGACATTGATGGGAGGTAAAATTATAAACAACCCAACGCTCCACGGCCATCTGATAAATAGCGTGAGGGAAGCGTGCCCGGAGAAGCTTTAATCTCGTCCCAGTGTCCCGCGGGCCAGTGGGATTTTTACTTTTACTTTTGGGAATGGATGAATAATGTATGTGGGTCGCGAACGTGACAGGAATGTTTTCACGACGGCTTGCAATGTTACTGCAACCTTTTTGGGGCACACCGACTGCTAAGGATGTACGATTGTCCATTTTCCTTGATTCTTCAATTCATGGGACATTGGGCGGTAGAGCAGCTAATATTTATATTTTGGGGATTATTGTTGTACTTTGTGACATGGCACGGGATCTAGATCTAGACGTGCGGGATAGAGGATAGGAGGAGAAGGACGCTCAATTCTTGAGGCTATGGAATTGGTCAAGGTGCTCTTATTACACATCGGTTAGTCGTAATACGGTTGATTATCCTTCCTTCCCATAAAATGACTTCCCAGATTTAATATTTACCACCTGGCTGAACCTCGCAATAGTGGAACAGTGCAGATAAGATAGGATCTGCTATTAAACCTCACATAACAGCATGTGTTTTTCGTTAAAAAATGAACCCATTTTCAATTTTCGTTTCACGTTTTTTCACCCCTCCTAGATCCGGATGTCAAAAATGGCTTAACGAACCGATTCATCCCACCAGATCAATTACGTGCTGTTGGGACAAGATAAACAACGATAATTTTATCTTTTTACAATTCAAAAGCGATCAAACTGTTATTTTTTCCATTCCTGCCAACCAACGAAACGTATTCCACATCACCATGTGGAAAGATAATTGCATTTCCGTTTTATCACCCCGCCGGAAAGATCCGGACCAGAAATGCAGCAAACTTCAGCTCAAATGAACACAAATGTGCCCGTTTGCGGTGATTTAACAAATGCACACATACGCGCGCGCGCGCGCCTGTTTGCCACACGGGTTCATTCTTCTTACACTTATCGAACGTTATTCGATTAGCGGATTGGTGTTTCCGAATGGCAAGCGCGTCATGTTAACATTTCACTGCACCGTGATAAATCCTATCCGTGCTTTTCCTATTCAGCACGAGACTTTGTGGCGTTCCGCGGTTCCCGTTTACGGATTAAGGTCATTTTCCGATTTCCATCGGGTTCGGGTAAGAGTTTTCTACGCCATTTTTTTTTTGTTTTTTTGGTTGGTTCAAGCGATCGTCAGCACATTCAAAAGCACATTTCGAGTTGGCTTCATGTTGTGTCTGTGTGCCCTTTTTTTCTTCTTTCGCTGAGCTCTCTTTTCATCCCATTTCCACGCTGACAGCGAAATCGCATCGAAAACCATGCCAAAAGTCCTCCCACCCGGCTTGAACTCTGGACCTGGCTCGGGGTGGTAAAGTGCAAGTGACAAAATCGGTTCGAGTTTTCACACGGGCGTACGAGTTCTTTTTCCCCCCCCCCCCATTCAGTACCATTTCGAATCGAGGTGAACTTTTATTTATTCGAATGTTTGTTTCTCTGTGTGTGGATGTGGGTATTTTCTTCTCCATAAAGCGTGGTGACGAGGGTAAAGCGCAAACCGCAGGATGAAATGTTAAAAATACAATCGTTCATTGATTGCAGCTGAACGGTTCGATATGGGGCGAAATTAGGGACACACTGAGAGTACGCTGAAGAAGTAGCACATGCTGCTGTCTGGCGTAGTTTAAGCTATGCTTTAGTCAGTTTTTCGGTAATTTAAAGCTACTGTCTTGCACAATCCTGCACACATGAAGTGTTATTTTGGGTAGAAAACGTTTCGTTCTACATACGAAACTTCCTCTGATCCTTCCAAAGACCTCATCATAGGCATTGAATAAAATCATAAACAGAAAAACGGAAACCAGCCGACGTGCAATAAGCCACACATCCCTAGGGGATGATTTGCATTTGGATAATACAGCCCCGACGTTGCCAACTGCCTGAGCACCACCAGATCGAATGTGGAGCGGCATGCAGATTAAAATAAATTACTCGATATTTCTCCAGGGAAATCGATATTGTGTAATGCGTACAGGATCAAGCGTCGCGTTTGCCGTATGTTAGCTCTTCAAGCAGTTCGTGCTGGAATGTGCCAGTATGGAGTCATCAATCAATTGTGATCACTCGCTTTCATTAACGACCTCTCTTGCCTATCGTTTTCTGCTTCTATTTCCCGAACTCTCACACACACACCGGAAGATTGCTCTCGGGGTGTGCGAAGCTGTAAGATGTGCTCACCCGCCTCTATTTGCTAGTGGCAGGGGAACACAAGACCGACGGTGCCCTCGGCTATCATCGAACGCTTCCATATACTGCTGAAAAGACACGCCTCGCCGGTTCGCTAAGCACAATTCATAAAAGCAAAATTGGAATTGCAAATATGCTTTTTCCTTCCCTGTGAGACTTGATCGTTTCCTGCTCTTTTCCCTCCGCAAAAAGGCTCGTTTAGTTTGCAGCGAAATGTTTGTGCGCGCAACAGGAGACCCTGATGCTACTGCTGCTGCATGAGCACGCTTGACGGAAGACTTCAAATAAGGCGCGAGGTGGCGTTGGACGTTTGGTGGAAGGCACAAAATAGCTACAAAATAAGTGCCAGCGGCAGAACTGTAGTAAGCTGGTGCTTCCCATCGGGCACAAACAAGCAACATCGATGTTTTGCTAGCGCCGTTGCCGTTGTTCGCCTAGCCGATTGTTCGACAAAATGATAGTTTCCGCTCGGATGGTTGTCTTTTTATGGGTTTGCGAGATGTACACGACGGTGCCGAAGTGTTTGCACAATGTACGGTTTATGGTAAACATTACGAGCGCGCGCGCGCGCATTTTTTTCCAATGGGATGCACACTTCCGGAATGGGAATCGGAAGAATCTCTTGCGGTGGATAAGCTTTTCAATGCTATCTGGTTGATTGATTACAAATGATGGCCCAGTTACACATCTTCACAACTTCACAGCTGCAATGAGAATGAGCATTTTTTGTATCATACTAATATCAGCAAGAAAAGCGAGAATTAAAACCAAAACCATCAACATTACCTTTTCAGCTAGTTTATTTTATCTAATCTTACCCAATCCTCCCGGTTCCAAGGTTTAATGGGAGTAATAACCTTCTTGAAGATTAAAATTCGCACGCTTCTGCATACCAAAGTCCTCACTAATCGCAAGGCATTTGTAGCTGCAACGCTCACACATCTACTACCAACCGGGTGCTTGCGGACGCCAAACAAACATTCGCGGGAAGACCTATGACAACAATCTAATCGACAGACATAGACGCATACCCACTTTTACGCAAGCAATTATTTCGCCCAATAACCATCTCACGTTATCGTTATCGTATTGACCGGGCCTACTCACTCTCACACTCTCCGGCTATCTTCACCCTCCAAACATTCACTTTCGCTCGCCTCGTCTCGCCGTGCGTAGGTAATAAAGTTCTCATTATCTGGACATCTAACGCCTAATGATACGGTACACTCCAAGACAGCAAGGTTTTGTTGTTGTTTGGCTAAACGTCATCTCGTACTTGAAATGCCGTCCGAGCAGTACGATTCATTCCATCCCAGCACGTCACCATGACAACTTCAACGTGGACCGTGCGTCTACTGCGGTATAGAAATGAGTATTTAGCATCACTATCCGGTAAGTTGGGAATACCATTTTCCATTCTCCATCGATTGTGTTTTTGTCCGATTGTAATTAGTGTTAGCGTTTTTTCTTCTTTCCAGCAACTCTTTGTATCTTTATGGTCGTGTGCACTAACGCATGGTCCTCACCGGCCCTGCCGAAGCTGCTGACCGAACCGAACCCGCCGGTATCGATTACGGCCAATGCCGGTTCCTGGATCGTCTCGATACAAGCCATCGGAGGTATCTTCGGCATGATAGTGGCAGGACTCACCGTCGACCGCCTAGGTCGCAAGTGGCCATTTATCGCAAGCGCTGTTCCGGTGATTGCCGGATGGATTATGATCGCATTAGCGCGAACGTCCGTATTTCTCTACATCGCCCGCTTTCTGTTCGGTGTTTCGTACGGCATTGCGTACGGCATCGTTCCCATCTACATTGGCGAGATCACCTCGGACGGGGTTCGCGGTGCAGCAGCTTCACTCATCACGGTAATGGCCAAGCTGGGCATTCTTTTCGAATACTCCGTCGGACCGTACGTCAGCTTCGAGGCACTCGCTTGGCTTTCGATGCTTGGGCCGGCCCTGTTTCTCTGCACCTTTGTATGGATGCCGGAATCGCCGCATTATCTTCTCGGCAAGGGATGTACCGACCAGGCACGCGAAAGCCTCCGGTGGTTTCGAAGGAACTCGGCCGTTGAGGAGGAGCTAAGCTGTACGCGAAAATCCATCGAACGAACGGTTAGCGAGCGTGGCTCGATGAGGGAACTGTTCCAGCCGGCTTATCGCAACAATCTCATCATCGTGCTGATACTTGCCGTCGGTGTACAGATGTCCGGAATGCAGGCCATACTCAGCTACGCGCAGACCATTTTCTCCCAAATTTCCAGCGATCTCACCGATGCCGAAATGTCCATCGTGCTCGGTGCCGTCCAAATGGTAACCGTGCTGCTTCCGGTGTTTCTGGTCGATCGAGTTGGCCGCCGTCCATTGCTGCTTTGGTCCGGGGCTGGTAGCTTCCTGGGACTGCTACTTGGAGCTGTCTACTTTACGCTTGACGCGGCGGATGTGGATGTGGCACGCTTCGGCTGGGTTTCGTTCGTCGGACTTTTACTGTTCGTGGTGTCGTACGCGTTCGGGCTGGCCACTATTCCATTTGCGATCCTGAGTGAAATATTTCCCAAAAACATCCGTGCCTATGCGAACGCACTGTTTGGCATTCTAAGTGGGGCCGTCATCTTCGGCGTCGTGAAGCTGTTCCAGGTCGCGCTTGACAATGTTGGGGCGTACCTACCGTTCTGGGTGTTTACTGTCAGCACTGGGCTTACGTTTTTGTTCGTGTTTCTGTACATTCCCGAAACCAAGGGACGCAGTTTGGATGAAGTACAGGAGATTATTGCCGGTTGGCGAAAGGAGCGAAATTCTAAAGTGGTTTAAGGTGTAGATTAGGCAAGGTAGGTTAAGGGTTGCTGTGTTTAAAGATAAGATTAAACAATAAATGATATTTGAGATGCTAAAGTAGGTGATTGATGAGAGAGAGTGTACATGCAGACCAAGGTATCTTGCGATAAGCTGTCGAAAATCAAAATTAAATTCTGTCAATTCTTCAAGAGCTGTTCTTCTACTTCATTTTGACTCAACGACCTGCTACTAGATCATGCCATCTGATGACTGATTAGACTTATTGATACCACGTTATTGGATAGTCAGTCCTGACTGCGGGAGAACGGTCCTGACATGTGAAGACTTGCGTCGCTATCGTCTTGGGCTCGAGTCTCGATTACTTGGGTAATGTCAGACAGACATGTAAATCTGCTGTCCTTCCTCAGTTCTTATTTTCCTGACATCCAATAATGATCCTACTTCTAACGGCTATTCAAGTCAGAAAATAAAGCCTCTCTGCAAGAACTCTTGTTAAAAACTACCAACTCGTAAATGGTTCATTGTAATAGCAAGCAGATGTTCGCGATTTTAAATTTATTATCAACGCACTCTCAACAATGCCCAATGAATATATCGCGTCCATCATCAGCAAACGAAACTTTTATTATTAATTTTCATCACCGCACAGAATCATCCTTACCGAAGTTGACATGATTCTGGGTTCAACCAGCATAACCTGCAGGAAAAGTTTGGAAAGTCAAAGTTTCGTACCATGGCCCATCATAAATTCAATCTGTACTTCATCACAAATGTGCAGTTGTAACAAAAAGTTGAACATGCTTTATGCTCATCATTCCGGTCGTACGGCGATATGTCTGGTACGAACACTGACAAGGTGCTCCTCATTGTGGACTGTAGAATTTTAAATGTTCTTGTCACGTGTTGCTTCCTGACATAAAATATTATCATAACTTTTTTTTGTCTTACCCGATGTCATTCTCGCATAAATGTGAACCTGAATTCACTCCATTATGAGCCGGAGAATAAGGTATGGAAATCGATACTTTTCAAACAAACTTGCCTTAAAGCTCTGGTTCTTCGCACAATAGAAAAGGTAACACGATACCCATTATCCTATGCAGCCCTTCACGCAATTTTCAAGTGTACCATGCTCCGACAAAAAGCGGACAAAAGACGGAAACGCATTCCGGCACGTCTTCCGGATTTATTTTACTCCGACACTCCGAAAACCCTGCCTACGAGAGATGCCTACTTCCGGTACTTCGGGTTCCCAGTAATGGATCATTGCCGTTTGTCCGTGTCTTGAACGTGACTTTCGACGAATAAAGTCTTCGTCTTTCGTGTGCCAGGCCGGTTCCCATCATATCATTACACTCCAAGAAAGCAACCATTTCGGGGCAATTATTTGTGCTTCACAGCCAGATTCGTTCATTTCCGAGCCAGAACCCTTTTTGAAGGTAGCACAAACAACCGATTGAATTCGTGCTGCCACTGCTGAAGAAGGCTTCAATTCGCAAACTACTTCCGGGTGATGTTCTTTGTGGAGAGGACACGCAGAAGAAAGGAAGCTCAACCCACTTCTTGGGAAACGAAAAAACCAAAGGAAAACGTGGTCTCAAGTCTCAGGGAAAGTAACAAACGAATGGACTTCACTGAACTGTACCGATCGAACGATTCATTCGCCTCATTACATTCTGACACAACGATGGGAGTTTATATTGTCCTTGCTCACGAGTGAGGAGACGATGAAATTTGTGTAGGTTCGTAAATCGCAAATAAAGACGGGAAAGCAATGTTTTGGGGAGAGACCATCTTTACGACTTTTTACCTTCGCGAGATACTTACAAAAAAGCTTTTAGTTCAATTATTCGTTACACTGATACTTTGTTTAAAGAGCACATGCACACTTTTCGAATATCGTATTCTTCCGAACGAGACGCATATTTACTCGTGCAGTAAACATGTGCTGCAATGTTCATACTTCAAACCTGAATGAAGAATTGTTTGCTCTCCTTCGAACGCCGACTTCATCGTAAAGAATCACAGTGAAACAAATTTCACCTGAAAAACGGAAACACATATACCGCGTGAATCTTTTATAGCCTCCAAGTACAAGAAAAGAACATTCATCCCGCTCCACGAGGGGTCGTTTACCGCAACTCCCAAAACACACAAAGACATGGCTACGGCTACGTAAACAGTGCCGTCGTCGGAAGCATGTCGACGCTTCGTAGAAATTAATTTCCGCTTCAACCACACGTATTTGACGTTTGCCGCCACAAAAGCACATTCACATTGGCCCCCAAAAAAATCAAACATTCCACTGACGTGTTGCGTTTGGTTGAAGAAACAAAATCTCAATCTTTGGAAGTGATTTGCTATTCAGATGTATGTACGTGTGACCTGCCCCAGGCATTTGATTCCGACGATTACTTGTGAATCTTCGCTTATCGATACAGTTCACCTGTACGACCGGAAACGAATGCCATCGCAAGCTTCGGCGAAATGGGAAACATCGCTCAAGAACGCGACATGTTTATACTGTAATGTGCTCCGGAAAGAAGTCGCGTCGAACGGAAAAGACGAAAAGAGCAAACGCTAACTTAATTTGAATGACACTTTGAGCGATAAACGGATGGTTTTCTCTAAGCGATTTTAATACGGAAAATCTATTTTCTTTACAAGTAGTTAGAAATGGATAGAAAATAAATGTGACTTGATCGGAACAATAAGATAACTGGGTTAAATCATGAGGTAATGAACGCTAACGATACTTCAGCATACACGCAGACAAAAGCTTAACTGAAGCACACTCACTGACATATTGGTCTTGAGCTGGACGGTAGCTTATGCTGAGTTTGCTTGCCTTGGGTATCGTCCAGGTATTAATAAGACGCCCTGTCCAATACCACTCGGAGCGACTTGTATTTCCATTTACCTTCGAGAACTATGCACTGCTGTTATGCTGACATGGTAAGCACCCACTCGAAGCACAACCGTAACGCTCCAAGGTACTCGGGCAGATGGCATGATTATCAACGTTTTCCCTCTTAAAAACTCTTGACCTTTGAGCTGTGAGGACCGTTTTGGAATCCCTTTTTTCCCACGTGTCGATGCTATTGATGTAATCATCAAGTCAAGAGCCAATAAACTGTGCAACGAATAAAAAGCTGTTATTTATAACCATTACCCACACGACTAAAAGATCGAAATTGTATTCAAAGATGCTCTTAAAACTTGTTTCAAGGCACAAAAAAAATACCTTTAACACCCAAGTCAAGTAAGTCGTATTACAACCCATTACAACCCTCATTAGCACTTCATTGGTATCCAATTTCTTTCTCACTTTTTCTATTTATTCGGTGTGAAATACATCTGTTCATCTGTGGAGGTGTCTTCGTTTTTTCGTCATATGTTCAAAATGAATGGCTTCATACTCTCCAGCACCACAAATGGGCACCGATTACGCCTCAGCTTGGCGGCCATTAAAAACGACAAACAGCAGAAGCACAAAAAAAACGATCATAACAACATGGTCGTAATTAAGCGCTGTTCAGATTTGTGCCCTGTTGTCTCTGCAATAATAAATTATAAACCTTTTTTTTCGGATCCACCCGAATTTGCCATTTTCCCCGCTCGGTGCCACAGTATGGAAGGTGGTATGCCATCATCTATTACGAGACGGTGCCAAACCACCCCACACTGCTGTCCACAATTAAAATGTCCCTCCCGGGGATGGGCTGGCTTATCCGAAAGAATAACGAATTTAACCATTGTGACCTCCTTTTTTGTTGCCTTCTTTATTGTTTTGCTGCTTGCTTACATTTTCTAATGCCTTGTCAGCTGACCAGTTGTGGGGAGGGGCGGAGAAATATAATTAGTTTTCCATGGCCTAAATCTAGCAGCGTAGATTCGCGAGTCAGCTAACAGAAAACAAAAATGTCCGCCAGAAATATGTGAAATAGGTTTCCCATTGGTTGGCGATAAATCTTTCCGGATTATGAGTTCGACATTTTTTCTTTGGGTTGTATTATTGTTCACAAGTTATTGCAACATAGCAACTAAAAATATCAGACAACTCAACTCAGCTTCAGCTCTACAAGTGTTTTACTTAACAAATAATTCCATTTTTCCTTCTTCAACTCTTATTGACTTCAATAATCAACACTTTTCCAACGTTTCGCGTCAGTTTAACATTTTGCTCCGTTAATACCATGCATCCTGGCAAGGTATCTCTCTGTTCACGCTCACTTTTCCAGCAAAATAATTTGCATAGTAACAAGCCAGCACTCACTTGCACGAGCTAGCAGGGAAAACATCCTCAAAACTTTCTGCCTTCTACTTCTGAGCGCCACGGCCGTCTGGATAGCAATTATTTTCTGCACAAAACTTCAATTGCCAGCCAAAAGTTCATCCCGTTCAGCCCGTGCCGTGTTTGTGCCGCGTGAGGAACGATTTTCCATTTAAAAACTTTCGCCACAGAACGCCACACGTTTATTTCATGCGCCGCACAACGAAAACTCGACAATGTGCATGTGGAAACAGGTAACCGCAGAAAAGTTATCATATTTAGTCCCGGTTAATCAACCAAAACCTGCAGCTGCGTTGAGTCGAAATTTCCCACTCATGTAACTACCGCCATTGCTGGAGTTCTGTCCTATTTTGATAGAGCCAACATATCAGATGTGTTGCAAAAAAATGCTATGTAGATGCTGTACTCGTGGCATGTTTTTCGACATCAATGCACCCAAAAAAGGAAGCTGGTATCTGGTACGCATCGAGCCAGCTGACACCACTCTTACGGTACGCATTGCCTTCGCTTCTATGTGGGCCCACCGGAAAACTCGACCCACTCCTCCAAACTCGATCCTCCCATAGGGTCCCGAAAACGAATAAAGGCATTATATGGGTTTTCGCGCAAAACTCGAATAATAAAATTTTACGATTATTGCCGGCTGCCGTTTCTACACGCCCGTTCGGAGTCGTCGTCGTCGGAGTGCGTCGAGATTGCGTGTTATCGTTTGTGGATCGTTTCGTCTACCGAACCGTACGCAACATTCGCTATATCAGCTAGTTTTTCTCCCTCGCAGCACCATCCCATACCAGAAGCATATGTTACGCTGGACGCTCCAGCACAGTCTGTGTCCATTTCCCGGCGGGGGTTGAGATTCACCGTTTTGTGAGTTTGTAAGTAGCAAAAAAACTCAAGCACAAAACGAAAGAAACCATACTAGCAGCAAACACGGAACGAACCTAATCGCTCCACTGCGGCTTCGTTACACATACTACCGGGAACAGGGGGCGACCACCTAATGCAACACACCGACGTGGAGCCCAGCGAGACCACATCATGCTCAGATGCGTAAGATTGTAACTGACGGGGAAATGAACCGATGGCTAACGCATTGGCGTTTGTAATGAAACCTCTATTAGCTCTGTGTTGCAGCACATTCTCACGTTGGGCCGATTTTGTGGGTTCCCACCTTTTCTGCGGGTCACCTATTCATTGCAGAAACCGGCCACCGTTGTTTGAGTTGGACGGTCAACAGATGGTACAGTATTCGATTCGGGCGAATGCCATCCGGCCAAGAGTAGAGCACAAGCTGTGCTCCCATTATACGGCTGTTGTAATGTAATGCAAATATTGATCAAACCGCCACACGTGTTATCGTAATGCATAATATAAACTCCATTAGCTTACATACTCAAGCATCAAGAGTTGAAAATTTATTTCTTGCTACATTAGCATTACATTACACCAAACACACTCAACAGTCGGTATAATACATGAGAAAAATGTCACCTATTCATTGCAGAAACCGGCCACCGTTGTTTGAGTTGGACGGTCAACAGATGGTACAGCATTCGATTCGGGCGGATGCCATCCGGCCAAGAGTAGAGCACAAGCTGTGCTCCCATTCAACGGTTGTTGTAATGTAATGCAAATATTGATCAAACCACCACACGTGTTATCGTTTATGCATAATATAAACTCCATTAGCTTACATACTCAAGCATCAAGAGTTGAAAATTTATTTCTTGCTGCATTAGCATTACATTACACCAAACACACTCAACAGTCGGTATAATACATGAGAAAAACGAAAGATTATAAAAATGCTTAACAGATACAAGTGCATGTACAATGTCTCTTCTAGCTTTGTGTCTACTTACCAATTTGATGGGCCCATTATGCATTCCAATTTCGTACCTGTCAAAAGTCACACAGACTTTATCACGGCCAGATGGAGAAAAGAAAGATTTACACCCGCTTGATGGAGCCGCCTAGTGTCTGACGCTTGATGGAGTCGCCTAATGTTTGCACTTCGATGGAGACGCCTGGTCTTTGATGAGAGCGCCTAGTATTCGAAAGTCGATGGAGACGCCTGGTGTTTCAAATCTGATGGAGACGCCTGGTACCCCGTGGAGTATGGTCCATGAAAAATAGTGCCAACAATGACTAAAAAAAAACTCACATCCCAAACCAAGCACAACAAGCACCGAAAGCAGCATTGTGTGTCTCTCGAAAACAAAAACGGAATGAAACCAGATCCGTTTGAACCAGCTGAACCAGAAGGTGAAAATTTGCAATGATGAAACTGGTTTAGTATGGTGATTGAGCCGACAGTCATTTGTTGAGCCAAATGCAATATGAAACCAAAATAAGCGCCAAAACAGAAAGCTGTTTCTCGGCCCCTCTTTCTTCCGCACTCTCGCATCACCCTCGGGCGGCTGGATCAGCTGTGACGTGAAGTGGAAAGAAATAGAATTGTCACGTTTTCGTTCTTGACATCCTTAACCATGCTTCCTGTCAGTTCCATTTTGCGCAAGCAGAAGGCCTCTGACGACTCTTTTCGCCCGGTTTTGCACATGATTCCAGCCCATCGACGGACGGCGGTAGCAGCAGCCAGCGGTAATCTTATTTTCGCAGTAATGCTGCTTTGAAATTGAATTTCTTTTTGCAACGGCGTTTGGGCGGTGAGCGCAAATCATGCGCTGCTGGAAGGTTTGTCGGGGCCGGATTTGTCAATTTTTATTTCGCAGAAGGCTTATTGAAGTCAGCTTGCAAATCGAAATTGTGTTTGCGTCACGGTTGTTGGAAATTTTTTCGGAATGTTATTTACAATGTTCGAAACAATGATACCCAGCGCTGATGTTTGGTTTATAACATAAGGCAAAGGATACTCATGGCTAGCAGATTATAGCAGCAAACATATGAAAATCTTGGAAACTTTTATCCCTCATCGAAAATAGGCGAGAAGAAATGAGAACAACACAAGGAAAAATACCAGTTTTTCACTATTTTTCAAACACAACAATGATACTTTGCTATAACAAAATGAAATAAATAAATAACCTTCTCACAAAACCTTTCTTTTACCATAGAAACCTCCGTCGCCATAACTTGGCTTAACATAACCGAGTGATTAAAATCATTTTTCGCCATCCTACCGTTAACGAATGGTAAACAGCCAATCCGCAAAACATACATTCGTTAGCCACGAAACACTGCGTCCAATGTGTTGGGCCATGTCCGTTTTTGATTTTCTCGGTCTCACCCTGTCTTCGGCCGGCACCGACGGTCTGCACACAAGCTCACATGCCACAACTCAACACGAGCTTCAAATTGATTGTTTCGTGGTGTTCGTTGTGCTCAATGCGGATTGTTTTTCTCGCTTCAAATGACGTTAAACCTTGCCCGCTTGCTTTGCATCGTACGTTCACAATTTCAGTGCAAAAAAACCCCCCCAAAAAACACACTCACACACAGCCCCGCACTTGCATATTATGACCGCTTTCCCGCATTCCTTTTATAAATCATGAATAAAATACACATTTCCCTTCATACGTTATTATGCAAATTTATGCCACGGAACAAACACGATGTTTAAACCTTTCTCGCGTTTGCTGCGCTTCTGCTTTGGTGCTCCGTTCATGTGTTGCCGTATCAAATGCTTGCGCTCTCTATTGTTTCTTTGCCTACACTGCCCGCAAGGGCCGGGGAAGCGAACGCCTTTTGTCTTTCGACAAACATTTCCATTTCCGATTGTGATTTCGTGACGATACGCCACGTTTGCGTGCGGGAAAACGTGCCAGGTGCGGTAGTGTGAAAAGGCTACGTGTTGGTCACCAAGGCTAGCTCGCGCTCGGTTTCTTGTGAATTACGAAAATTCTCACACAAAAATCTGTCTACCGATGACAGCGGCCCCAACATGTCTTTCCCTCCGGAGCAAAATCAGTTCACTGGCACGCAACACGTACAAATAGACACACACACACAAACACAGGAACGCTTTCAAAACAATAACAACAAACATGCTTGCTATGAATGCCAACACCAGGGCGGGAAGGAAACCTCGGCAGAATAAAAAATGGCCCAAAAAGGATGGGACATTCTTGCCTGAAACCAGGAAGACACCATTATTTCTTGGATCGGTGCTATTCTGGCCGGTAGTATGCTTTCGTTGACACAGAACGCAAGCTAACGAATAACACAGCCCAACACGTTGAGCTTAGTGAACCAGTCAAGCAACACTTTTGACTTTTTTTGTGTGTGGATTAATGTCTACTGAGGATTGTTCTCGTACTGTTATCATCTTCCACATAAAAAATGTCTATTCTCCTGTGTGATGTTTTCATTTACGAGCTGGATGCTTTTTTCTGCTAGAACTTCATGATTACTATTCGGGGAAACATCATACGCAAAGTGATGTATTAAAAGTGGAACAACACTTAAAAAGCCCCCAGAATTTGATTTGTACATAGCGATACAGCTTGACTGAAAACTCCCCAAGGATACATTTCACACGCTGTGCTTATCTGCGCCGGGTGTGAATCGTTTTCAATTATGACCGATGGTTTGTACCCTGTCCAGTGCAGACATGGCCTTTGATCAACGCCACACATAACACAACACTTCCAATATCTTATTCCTGAAAGTATTTCACTTCCATGTTTGAATGAGGGCGAACAAAAAATCATTTACACCCTCTTCTCACATCCGAACGCGCTCGAATGTGTTTTTACTTCCCGGAAATGGTTTATGCTTACTGCCAGCAACAAATTTGATTCCTGCTCGGTATCTTCTTTCGAAAACCCGAAAAAACACAAACAGAACTCCGATTATTCAGTCTGTTGAGCTTGAATGGCAAATTCTTGCTAAAGCTTAACGATTCGTTCGCCTTTAAAGCTACTTCTCGTGATAAGGTTTCTCCTGGTAGTGGTAGAGTCGCTTGAATGCTTTTTTTCCATGCTCAAGCATCAACCACAAACCGTCACATCCATTCATCGGACTGTCGGGACTGGGAAACCATTCAGGAGCGGTTTTTCCGCGTGTCGTCCTACTCACCAACGGTTGCTAAAGTGCACCCTGCGGACGGTTGGATTCTTCAAGAAAGCTTGCCATCTTACCACCTGCCGTTTGGATGCGCTATTCAAAATCAATGTACCGATAAAATCGTCGATTTTGCGTTCAAACGTTTTCACACCTTTCTAAATATGGCGGAAAGGGACAACAGTGAACTATGCAATATCTTATGCCTCTAGCGAAGGACCTTTAATGCTGTTTTGATGAGTGGATTGTCATAAAAACGGTTGACACAGCATAACCTGGTGCAAGCAAAACCTTCTTTCTTATCTCAGATTGAAATGGACTGGTCTCCAAAGACACTGGATAAGGGACTTCAATATGGTGGTTGAACACAAAGACACAAACAAGGATGGCCGTCTTAAAAAAGGAAGACGAGGGAACTTCGATAAGAAGCAGTATTTTAGATACGTGCTTAGGTTGGAATTTTACGACGAGGATGCTTATCGATAAACAAGCAAAACCCCAGTACAGGTTACTAATAGAAATGACCTTCATTAAGCAGGGTCAACAAGAATTGATGGTAATCAACCCTGTAAAGATTCAGTACCGTATCGGAGGAGGTAGTAAAAGACACATAAACAAGCTCCTGCTTGGTTCAACTCTCGCCAGGATCGAGCAATTTCTATCTGATAATCGAGAAATAAAGACTTACGTCATCCTCAGCCATAGCGTAGATGAGCATGTGTATGTAATTAAATAAAACAGAACAAATGAATCCCATCATCCATAGAATCGTCCACTTAACCTAACGATCAACAGAGTTCATTCACATTCACACGGTTCATTGCATCACATTTTGCCAACCAAGAAAAAAACTTCTGACATTCGCTCCATCCACAGGGAGTTCACCGTTAAGATGCTAGCTCACAGACACACATGTAGCTAGCGACACAGGACAACAACAACATCATCCTGCTCAGCTTTGTCCAGTGACCTACTCCCCTACAGCCGACACACGACGAAGCAAGCAAGCGCTGAATGGAAAGCTTTTTCCCCCAGGCGGGAAAGCGTGAGTATGTGTGTGTAGATATACCGACAAAATGTGGCCTTTCACTACCACCACTTTACATACTGCTGCTGTCACAAGCAACAGCCGGTACGAAAACATGATTCCCCCATTTTTTCTCCTCTTCAAGCTCTAGCTGGAGAACACCCGAAACTGTCAAATGTTCCCGATTCCGAACCGAACGCACTGCTGTCAGTTGCGCGTTCGGAAAGCACGAAGCTGAGCTTGTTGTTTCGCTCTCTCTCTCTCTCCGCTTTTTGAGAGGTTTACTTTACCTTGCATACATCCTGATTTACTCCAGTTTAGCTCCGGACATCAGCGTGAACAGTGGAGCGTGTTACAAGCGTTTTGTGGTGCTGAAACACTGATTCTTACGTCAAACTCTGTTTTTCCTGTAGTGTAGTGGCATCGAAACCACATTCAATTATCAGCACAAACCGACGTCGAATCGTAGTTTATCGGGTGGTGGAAAGTTTCACACAATTTCCAGAGGATCATGGAACCAAAAATAAAGTGCCATTCTAAATCTGCGGTTTTTTGTTGGTAAGTCTTGTTTCGTTTTCCATTCTTTTGATTCAGTCAGCATCTATACCTTTAAGGGCATCGTACTGTAAAGCGTGATACAGGTTCTCCCAAGCTTAGATAAGTATGATTAACAACGCTAGTAATTATACAGCATCACGTTGACGATATTTAAGCCCATGATTACGGTGATTATAATGCTGATAATCTGGAAAGGTCTCATCATTATGGCATAGTTTACGAATTAATTTGCGACTCTGTCTGTCTGCAGGGTTTGTTCGATCGTGTTTGCATTTTAATGAGCCAAGAAATACCCCGGGAAAGCTCGTGAGAAGAAATATAATACAGAAAAGAGTGACGCTATAATGTTGGTAGACGTCCGAAATTCTGACTTTAAATCCGTGTTACGGAAGTGTTATTACGAGAGTAGGATACAAATTTTAAAGTCTGTTGCCATAGCAACGAAAACAAGCTTTGAAGGAATTATAAAGCTACTACTAGTTGATGTAACGCTTCTCTCGCTTCCCATCCTCAAGGCTCGCCTGTAATTCGTTCGATAAACTCTCGCTCCAAACAATGCAGCCATACACTCCCCAAAGTACACTTAAATTGTGATGAATGAAGCGTTTCATAGTTTGGGAGCTGGCCCGGCTGGAGCGGAAAAGAAGCCTCGTAAAGCGAGACTTGAGCGGAACGTCTTTCGCTTTTCTTTCCAGTCCCTCGGCGATCCTGATCCCACAAGTAATAAAAGCAAAGCGAACCCCAACACACACCATTTACCCAGCGCATAAACGCTGAGAGGTGGATTGTGTGATGATGGCGGAATAATGCTTTACCCAGCCTTTGCACGTACGGTGGAAATTTAATATCTGCCAGTCTGCCGCTCGTTGGTCTTACATTCGCTGTCTGGAAGCTGATTTCTACACAGAGTACACTACAAATAAAGTTACAGCGACTGGATGGTGGGAAGGCGTGCACGCGTCGAGAAGCTTAATGGTTGACAAACGCTTTAAAAACGGACAGCCGGGACAGCTGAACAAGGGCACGCACACATGACAACAAAAGACCAGCTGACATCAGCCCTAACAACTTTTTTTTCTTCCTGTTTGGTTCAGCAAGCAAGGCACACAAAACCACTCCGAACCACAAATTCTCGGCACTGCCTTGTAAGATGAGATCCCGGGAGTTAGCAGAGTTTATTTTCCATTTCTGGCCTGCTGACAGGGGCGTCGGATGATGTTATTCTACAAAACGAAATTATCCCCTAACTGGAAGCAAACTGTTTGTCGCTTTCGGGACACAAAATGCTTTCAACTTTTGACCCTCCCGCAAACCGGAGGCTTGTTTTATTTCCACTTGTTGGAAAGCAGGGCTCTGTTTTTCTTAACTGCTCGCTTTTCGGTTCAAAACTCTATTGCTAATGAAAACAAACAACAAACTCGCCGTGTCTGTTCCCAGTCCCCGAGGGAGTCTCATTGTGGGCGCTATCATTCAAGCGCAAAATTTGGTAACTTTCTGCAAACTTTTCCAACTCCTAGTAAGTTACTTTTCACTTTATTTGGATGTGGTTTCCGAAAGGTGCAATAATACAGTACACAAACTTTTGTTCCTTTAAGCGCCTGTCAAGGATGTTTCTTCTCGTTCCAACGCTAAACAATTGTCCATGATTAGCGCATTCTCAGGCAACCATCCATCACAACTATCCTAATGATTGCATACAAAATACATTCACTGCCCAATTATTTACCACCATTGTCTCTTCTTCGTAAAGGGAAAAGAAGAAATCAACAAAATACTTCGAACTATCCTTTCTTCTTTTGGAACGCTCACCCTGAATGCGCCTTGTCAAACAAGAGGCGCTAGAAAAATCACCTTATTAGGCTACCTACGCCCTAAAACCCCCCGAAACGACACACACTCTAATGAGACCTTACGGGCTAACACGTGCACCGTTACGTAGTGCCCACGCCTAAGGCCCTCCACGCGGTGATGAAGCTGCGTCAATGCTTGTACCGCCACAACGAGTTCCATCGAAAAGAAATGTGAAACAATATCTCACAACAGTCGTAAGCATCGAGTCATTTATCAACCTCGAACCATTTTTCCCGACTCCGGTGA
This sequence comes from Anopheles maculatus, assembly GCA_002091835.1. Classification (NCBI taxonomy): domain Eukaryota; kingdom Metazoa; phylum Arthropoda; class Insecta; order Diptera; family Culicidae; genus Anopheles; species Anopheles maculatus. The sequence continues at coordinate 12,109 of KZ061915.1, read as the reverse complement.
ACGATGAATCGGTAAAATGTGTTCGTGCCGAATGTGTTGAACGTTCACCGTCAAGGTTGAAGTCATCGAATAATGGCGCTGTTCCGCTGTCCAGCTGAGGACAAACGTAGGCAGGATCATCAATTATCTTAAAAAGAAAATGATGAACCGTTCTGTGAATGCTAAACGCTAAATAGCTCGTTACGCAAGCTGATTTGCTGGAACTGTTTAACATTAAACAAAGAGAATTGTTGATTTTTTTTTTAAGTACAATGTTGGATGAACATCGATAGCTTCATTAGCATAATACCCAGATAGCTTCAAACTACATCTAACACTTTGCGTGAACATTTTGCACGTACCTACTCTAACGCCTCATGCATTCAAGATCTAATCCGAACAAGTAGCTCCATAAATTCTTCCACTACGCTTCCACAAGCTGAAGGAGAATGTCAAGTTAAAGAGACTCCGGAAAGCTCAGAGTTTGCTGTACAAACTTTAAACCATCAGTCTTAAAACTTGTCTTCCAAGGGTACATATCTGTCTTTAAGCCTAAAGCATCCTTTAAAGAATGCTTTGCTCCAACACAATCATTGCCATTCATGATAGGCCTCCCCAGAGAATAACTGTCGCATCCTATCAGTCGTCGGCAGCCTTTAATCTTCAATGCTCAACCGACATGCAAGAAAACAACAATGCATAATAAAAAGACCACCCAACAACGTTCACATCAGCACGCATCGCAAAAAGTGAGCTCTTAAAAGTTTTTCTTTCACATCCTTCTGACACCCTTTCGATGGGTGACACAAAAAAGGGATGCTTCAACGGGCATTTAGTTTACACACGGTGTGCTATTTCTTGCTATACGTGAAGACCGACATCGTGACATGCGTGTGCGTGTTCAATTCGATACGAAATGTGCTTATCGTAAAGAAAACGGCAAAGTTTGCTCCTTTCTGCCGGGATTCGATGGAGGCAATAACTTTGCTAGAAGAAAAACACACTTTCATTTAACCTTTCTGTGTTTTTTGTCCCTTCAGGTCGAAGGTGTTATCGATGTCACATTGCAAGTTTGGTGCTGGTTATTTATGTCAACCATAAGTGAAATTTATAACCAAGCTTATAACGCTTCCCTTTCATCTGCATCGCCTCTCATCGGGACGTCCTCACACTTCTATTCGATTGGAAAGGAGTCCTGGCAATGATTCCACTTCCCTAATAGAACTCGTCAAGATCCATGAATAATATGGGACCATTATGAGCACTTTAGGTCGTCCGAAGCCATCAACCCTAAAAGACCTAAGAAACGCCTTGAACTTGAATATCACTCGGGCGACCCAATACATATGTCCCGATTGTTAAAGGACGATAGCAACAAAAAGCTGCTTCTACGCCTGCTCTACGCCTATCATGTACAGGAAAAGAAATGTTTATTGGGCCTAAACCATGTGCCTAAACAAAAGCACACAAATAAGGCCTTTTTGGGGTTGTTTCAATCGAGAAGACTACGCACACCTAGAACCGTACTCCTTTGTTCTTACAGACGGGTATTTTCATGATGCTCAAGAAGTAAGCATCAACGGTACTGGGATAAACGAGCTGCGATGTAGCAACTATAATAAAACCCAACCAATGTGCAGCCTTGACACATCCCACAAGAAGGGTTTATAATGTGGAAGAACTCCACTTTGTTATCTTCTATTCATTGCACAGAATGCATTACCGTATACCCATTGTGCTTACATGAGAATGATCTTTGTGACATTGAAAGGTGTCGGCTATTTTCATCCAGTGAGCGAGCAATGCTTTTATCTCGCTTTGTGCGTAACTACCCATACTCAATCCGTAAAACAATGCCTTAAAAACCACATTGTATCTAGCGACAAGACGTTTAACATCGATCAGCACGTTATGACATGTCCATAGCCCCTGCGAGCTTCACTCATTGCGGACTCCGGAAATACGCACATTTTGTTGGGAATCGACCTCAGCGATAACAGGATGGCGCGATTCCCAGCCTTCTCCCCGTCCGCTTTGTTAAACGATTTGATTTATGAGCTTTAAAACAATGCTCGTTAGTTAGCGATACGAGACGGAAGCATCTTCTTACGAATGAATGTCTAAGAGCGTTCTGAGTGGAGCTACAACATGGCGGCAAACACTTGGCAGGAACACATCCAGAACAATGAAAAGGGATCTCAAAAGCACGAGTGAGGAAAGACCAGGAAACGCGACAATGATTCATGTCGTGAAGAAGTGCTTGCCGTCGGCGAACATGATTCGTGACAGATCAACCAACATGCGAACATGCATTATGAGAGTGAGCACGTGTGCAGCATGTTTGAAAGCGGGCTGCTCCAATATGCTAAACTTCCGCCCTTAGAACTCACATAAACTTGGTGGTAGATCGTTATCAACTTGCAGAAGAATCTCAATAAATGAAGTGTGATAAAGTTACGAGCGCGTACTTAACGACATAATTTCGTTATAATGGCACTTTGCGCCAGGAGTGAGTGTCTTCATTAACAACTTTTGACGGTGAAGATTTTTATCGAACCAAGTTTCCGCTCATAGAGTAGTTGAAGTTGGAATTAGTTCATAAGAGACTTGGGTACTTCATGTTGGGTATAAAGGATTGAAAATTATTATAACGTTACGTCAAGCACTACAATACAAAGTGATCGAATAATGTAAATTGACAGTAAAGAATCACTTCAATACGGTCAATAATCACCCAACTCCAGGCAATCCTTGTTACCAGCATCAGAATCCGACGCTTTCTTTATCGCCGAGCATATCACATGTGCCGACACCTTTTGCTGTACATCAATTATTCATGGCCTTACGCCTAACCTGTCAGGGCGTCGTCCTAATCCAACTCATCCATTTGCTTTCCCAATCATCTTCAAACACAAAGCAAAGTGCGCCACTAATCCTCGCCGGGATGTAACACACAAACAACCACCAGCCAGAATGATCGAAAGAACGATGTCTAAACTTTTCAGTCCGACCTACATCATCAGACCGAGGTCGACGCCTTCAACGTACTCAAAGCATTGGATGTGTTGCATTAACAAATTAATTTCTTGCCCACCTTTTCCCTTGTTCCTTGTTCCACCGAACCCCGGAGAAAAGTGTTCGAATTTTCACCAAAGATGTGTTGTAGTAACGGCGTGTTTCGTTTGAAGAGGAAGGTAAACTTTGGCCCAACTGTAATTTTTAAACTCCCAACAACTCTCACGACCACTTTCCGCTTGCTCACCGTTGTTTCATGTTGACAAACACAAGCTCTACTCTTTCCACAATGTTCCTGGTCTGTCGTTTCTTTTTCTTTGCCGAACTTTGTTACGTAAAATACTCCAACCGAGACGCGTGTGCCCTACTTTCACCCAGGTACTCCATCGGCTGATGGTCCTAATCAGTGTAAGCATGGAAGTCCGTGTGATGGGTTCCTTCAATTTCCATTCATGGTTGTGGCGGCCCGTCTTTAAACTCTTTAAAAAGACCCATCACTCTGTCATTTACGGAAGCTCTCTCTCTCTCTCGCTCTCGTTCGTCACACGTCTTGTAAGGTGATCCTGGTGGAAATATTATGAATGGGATTTTATGTTCCGCCAGCTTAAATGTTTTTGTCGTTTACTTTGTGTGTGTGCCAAAGAGTGCTACAAGCATAAAATTTCCAAAACAAGCATTAAACATCTCCTGTTCCTCCTGTGTTGGCTCGAACAATAAGTAATCTGCCTTACGAACGACGAGAATATCGGCGACGGCATCTTCCAGCAGACTCGCTCGGTGTTCTCCTACACGATGTATCGTTTTATGGTTTTTGAGCACCTAAACAAGCAGAACGCTTTGATCCCAGCGAATAAAAAAGCAGTTTCATTTGCACAATTCGATTTAATGTTACACGATTGCTTTTTCCTATGTATTATCGTACTCTTGTGCTGAAACAAATTGGAATACGAGAGATCTTTTCGCCAGAACTTCTTAATGCACCACAAACGTGAGAGCAGTATTTTGAGTAATGTCTTACTCTGACTTGGTAAAGACATTACTCAAAATTGAATTTCAATCGTCACTCGACTCAACAACTGACATCCACACGATAGCTTTCTTCGAAGGTGCTGGTCTCCGAGATTTCCAGTTGTGTTTTGTGTTCTTCATCTGGACGGTCCTTTTCCAGGCTTTTCCTTTAACTCGCAACTTCACACATTCGAAGCTTCTTTCACTATCTTCCATTCTTTATTTGCCTATCCATCTTCATAAGTGCAAACATGTGACTTCACCCGACTGACCCTCACGTCCGTCCTACGCTTTCCCTCAACGCCTGGACTTCTGGTCAACGAACCAGTCACGTACTTTAAATTGTGAACAAATATCTTCAACTTTATTACATTCCCGGGCACCTTCCAAGTGCTGCCTGGCTGGCCGGCTTTGTTCTTCTCGTCTCAATTGCTCAATCTCACACACTGCTCAATCCCAACACTGGTGTGCCACACACAGACACACGTCGTTACAACATCGGTTCGCATTTCATTTCACCGTTGGGTGAGCGGGTTTATTGAAATTTTTCCATCTGCATCGACGGAACAGCAACGTCGTCCATCCAAAAAGGGGACAAGCACCCAACGCCTGGATCAATATGTGGAGATCCCCAAAGGGTTAGCCTCCGGTGGCCAGCTGCGCCCAAACGATCCAGTGACACATATGTCTGTCTGTGTGTGTTTCCGCTTGGAAGAGCTTTCAAGAATTGGAGATGAGATGACAACCGCCCGCGAGACGAGAGACGAATGCAAACGAATGGGTGACGCATAAAAAGTCAAAGCCTTCGCACAGCCACTATGATAACAACAAATCCCAACTCCACATCACATCACATCGAGCGGTGAAACATTAAAATGAAATGACTGCTGGAAATAACAGGCAAAGACAGAACCAGAAGGTAGATGGGAAAAAGTGGTAAACACAAAAGCAGATATGTCATGGTCACAGAGCGCAGAGCGTCTGTTTTTTCCGTACAGCAACGGGCTTAAAGTAGAACAATTCTAGATAGGTACACACGCTCTGGGACCTATCGCTGCGTCAATAGAAACACATTCTGCATGAAGCAAAAAGAAACGCTGAAGAATGAGATACAATCAGCAGGCACCGCACCATCAGAAGAACGACTGTGAGCGAAATCAAATGAATGTCGCAAGACGAGATCATTTGAAGCCGCACACAAGGACGTACGTGACGACGGCGAAAACGATGAAACACAGTATCTTGAAGCAATCGCCAACTCTTGCTTCGCCGGGAAACATCTAGACATATAGACTCAACGACACATCTCAGTCAACTTCATACGAAAAATAAATCACCAGCCCACAGACCATCTTCGGATGGCAGTTCATCATTCCGAGCTTTAAGGCGAAAAAGAAAAGACGAACCACACTCGTTGGTTGAGCCGGTTGAGAAGTTTCTAGTGGATGAAGTTGCCGTTAAAATAAGTGTTTTTTTCCCTTTTTTGCGTGATAAATCGGTTTTGATGGCATGTTGGTAGAAGTTGTCGCTCAAAACGATGACCAAAATTGCACATAATCTCCATTTAGTGCCATGAACTATCGAGCACGGATAAGTATCGTTCCAAGAAGAAGGTTACGCCTGTCAGATTGCTGCATTTCATTGAAATTTGATCAAAACTTAATGCATTTGTCATCATCGGGCTTGTGGTTGTGGTGATGAAGATGTGGTCGATGCGAATAATGCTCGAAGCTAACAAAACTCAACAGTTTCTCCTTAAAACCTCAACATTATCCTACATACGAACACACGCATCGATGTTTGTGTGATCCAGAAAAGTTGCTCCTAATTGGATAAATGCTTGCATGAAAACCCCTTGGGGCAAGACAGAAGACCACTAGGATTCGTCCAAAAATAAGTCGCTTCTGCAAAACCCGAAGACACTTCTACGTGATCACTTGGCAAGACCTGTCCGTTGTTTCGGAGCATCCTCAAAACCCTTATCCCGCTACAGACGACCGAAAAATCCCAAATTCGATTCGGCTAAACCTTCCCAAAAACCCTCGGCATTTCACATTGTTCTACTCCTACACGTTCCCACACGTGGCGCAGTTCACTGTTGGAAATATCCTTTTTTTTCCCTCGCCGCTTTCTTAGTAGTTTCGTTTGCATAACGAGCAAACTACCGGACCTTGGGTATGGCTTTTAATTGAATCTAAATCCAAGAAACTCGAACATGCAAAACGGACGAGCTCGAACCCCACCGTTTGTCTCTGTGGTCGAAAAGTTCTTCGGTGATAAGTTTTAGAACAAATACAATCGCTTTCTCATGTGAACCGGGAGGACGGGACACATTTTATTGTGGGAACAGTTCTTACGCACACACAGACACACGGGTTTTCCACTGAAGAAATGTGCTCGTAAGTGAAAAGTGAACATGAAAGGGCTTTGAAAAATGTGCTACAGGCCATTTTGGGGACTTCCACACAAAGTCTCCGGAGAGAAAAACGAAGGCCCGAGAGGCGGCACCAAGGTTGACCAAAAAAGGTTAATTTAATTTCTACGCTACGTTTTTCTCGTTCGTTTGTTCCTTTATCCGTGCTCAATGGTTTACCTCGGCGTGCCTTCTGGGAGCAATCTGAGTCCTGTTTTTCTATTCCTGCTTCACAGCATTCCCGGGTCGAGATTCATGGGCGTCTCCGGGGGAGATGTTCTCTAATTTATTTCGTCTCATAAACGTGTTTCTCCTGGTCAAACCTCGAAGTCGACCATTCGGCAAATAGATTCAATCTCTGCCCTTTCCGTACGTGCTTCCTTTTTGAACAGAGAGAATGATGCAGTTGGAAGAAATCTGTGCAAACAATTGTTTCCCAAGGATTCCGAGCTGGCAGCGACAGATTTTGAACGATAAAAAACAAATTCGTGCCGATTGAAATGTCTTAAATGCTAATCAATGACATCTTCGTAGAGTGGGACGAGATGGAGATGGTTCTTAAAGCAACTCTCTAAACCGCAAGATCATGAGCTAAGACTATTTGGAACGTTTTAGAGATTTCGGTTTTCTTTGTCTGTTTCTTCAAAATACATTCCAATAGCAGTTGCCCCTCTGATGTCGATTTCCATCCCGATGGGTACGATTCCTATCTATCAAATGTGCAACCCCACCAGCATATCCTTTGAAGCACATACGAACATCCTTTCACATCAATTCGGGGTTGACAGTTTGACAGCGAGATGCTAAAAAGGACGGATACCCATGCAAACCCGAGCAACATATCTGCCTTTTTTTGGGGCCACAGAACCCTCGCCGGTGAGGGTAAAACGATGATGAAAAATCACAACACGTGTCTTCTTTTTTGCTTCTGTTTTGCCGTCGATTTATGCTGGAAATGGTTGATCGGATCAAAGAATCAATCGTCGGCTCCGAAGGCGGTTTTCCATTTGAGCGTTTGTTGGCAGATGATCTTGTGATTTGAAATGGGTTAAGTTGTTGTATCATGAAAATGGTAGCTTTGGTGTACGAAAGAGGTTTATTTTATGTTATGAAATATTAACAAAAATAATTCAGTTAAAAATCGTTTTATGGTTTTTGAGCACCTAAACAAGCAGAACGCTTTGATCCCAGCGAATAAAAAAGCAGTTTCATTTGCACAATTCGATTTAATGTTACATGATTGCTTTTTCCTATGCATTATCATACTGTTCTGCTGAAACAAATTGGAATACGAGAGGTCTCTTCGCCAGAACTTCTTAATGCACCACAATCGTGAGAGCAGTATTTTGAGTAATGTCTTACTCTGACTTGGTGAAGACATTACTCAAAATTGAATTTCAATCGTCACTCGACTCAACAACTGACATTCACACGATAGCTTTCTTCGAAGGTGTTGGTCGTGTCTTCTCCAAGATTTCCAGTTGTGTCTTGTGTTCTTCAACTCGACGGTCCTTTTCCAGGCTTTTCCTTTAACTCTCAACTTCACACATTCGAAGCTTCTTTCGCTCTCTTCCATTCTTTATTTGCCTATCCATCTTCATAAGTGCAAACATGTGACTTCACCCGACTGACCCTCACGTCCGTCCTACGCTTTCCCTCAACGCCTGGACTTCTGGTCAACGAACCAGTCACGTACTTTAAATTGTGAACAAATATCTTCAACTTTATTACATTCCCGGGCACCTTCCAAGTGCTGCCTGGCTGGCCGGCTTTGTTCTTCTCGTCTCAATTGCTCAATCTCACACACTGCACAAGCCCAACGCTGGTGTCCCACACACAGACACACGTCGTTACAACATCGGTTCGCATTTCATTTCACCGTTGGGTGAGCGGGTTTATTGAAATTTTTCCATCTGCATCGACGGAACAGCAACGTCGTCCATCCAAAAAGGGGACAAGCACCCAACGCCTGGATCAATATGTGGAGATCCCCAAAGGGTTAGCCTTCGGTGGCCAGCTGCGCCCAAACGATCCAGTGACACATATGTCTGTGTGTGTGTGTGTTTCCGCTTGGAAGAGCTTTCAAGAATTGGAGATGAGATGACAACCGCCCGCGAGACGAGAGACGAATGCAAACGAATGGGTGACGCATAAAAAGTCAAAGCCTTCGCACAGCCACTATGATAACAACAAATCCCAACTCCACATCACATCACATCGAGCGGTGAAACATTAAAATGAAATGACTGCTGGAAATAACAGGCAAAGACAGAACCAGAAGGTAGATGGGAAAAAGTGGTAAACACAAAAGCAGATATGTCATGGTCACAGAGTGCAGAGCGTCTGTTTTTCTGAGCAGCAACGAGCTTAAAGCAGACTTGTACTGGTTGCAAAAACCACAAAAAAGCATAATAATATCAGTTCTGAGGACCGAAAGATGCGAAACGAGTGGAACACACGATAGTAAAACAAAAACTACAACAGCCACAGCATAACATCAACGTCAACAGTACAGGCCTTGGAACGATGAGAGTTGAAGGAAGGGACGACTTCAAGCCCAAAGCACGAACGTGACGTTTTCGGCAACAACAGAGAACATTTCTTCATGCAACCATAAAGATCCTGCCGTGATTTTCTTTCTTTTCGTTCTGCACCACCATCAGCTACTGTACATCACTGTGTGAATACATATCATCGATTGTCAGTCAGTTGTTTCGGCTGCTGTTCTTCATGTTGCGGATATGGTTGCCGTATTTTGTAGCAAATGCATCATGCTCACATTTGGAACTCGTCTTTATTGCCAACCGTACCATACCGAGCAAGTGTATGAACGAAAGGAATATTGTCTGCTGGAGTTGATGCTACGAGCAAACACACTACGCGATAAGTGCCGACCGAGCAAATTGAAGCTTAACGTTGAGCTTTCATCCGGCACAATTGCAATCCTTTGCCTGAATTGACTGTTTTGTGCATTAGATGTGAGAAAATGATGACGGCGTTATGATGGATTTTTCGAGAAAGCCAAACAACACAGAAAGGACTGTGGAAGGAGAAAAGCGAAACAGCTCAATAACAATATTGTTTAAAGTTTCAAGACTGGAGGACCTCTCTTATCACATCCAACAAAGTCACAGACTCAAGACTCACTCAAACAGTATCTTGTTGCCTATGGACATACTCTCACTCTACTGCTTGACTCATTCCATCACAATCTAACACACACTCCCATCACACATGACTGAACCTACCGTGAACCCAGGAGTAAAAAGTGAACCAGAAAACTGTTCGGAAAAAGGTGCTTCAGGCCATTTAGACGACTCAAACCAAGTCTTCGGAGAGAGAACCCACCCCAGAGGCGGCTAGTGCTGTGACCAAAAAAGGTTAATTTAATTTCAGCCTACGTTTTTCTCGATCGTTTACCCCGGCGTGCCTTCTGGGAGCAAAACTGAGTCCTGTTTTTCTATTCCTGCTTCACAGCATTCCCGGGTCGAGATTCATGGGCGTCTCCGGGGGAGATGTTCTCTAATTTATTTCGTCTCATAAACGTGTTTCTCCTGGTCAAACCTCGAAGTCGACCATTCGGCAAATAGATTCAATCTCTGCCCTTTCCGTACGTGCTTCCTTTTTGAACAGAGAGAATGATGGAGTTGGAAGAAATCTGTGCAAACAATTGTTTTCCAAGGATTCCGAGCTGGAAGCGACAGATTTCGAACGATAAAAAACAAACTCGTGCCGATTGAAATGTTTTAAATGCTAATCAATGACAACTTCGTAGAGTGGGGCGAGGTGGAGATGGTTCTTAAAGCAACTCTCTAAGCCGCAAGATCATGAGCTAAGACTATTTGGAACGTTTTAGAGATTTCGGTTTTCTTTGTCTGTTTCTTCAAAATACATTCCAATAGCAGTTGCCCTTCTGAAGTTGATTTCCATGCCGATGGGTACGATTCCTATCTATCAAATGTGCAACCCCACCAGCATATCCTTTGAAGCACATACGAACATCCTTTCACATCAATTCGGGGTTGACAGTTTGACAGCGAGATGCTAAAAAGGACGGATACCCATGCAAACCCGAGCCACATATCTGCCTTTTTTTGGGACCACAGAACCCTCGCCGGTGAGGGTAAAACGATGATGAAAAATCACAACACGTGTCTTCTTTTTTGCTTCTGTTTTGCCGTCGATTTATGCTGGAAATGGTTGATCGGATCAAAGAATCAATCGTCGGCTCCGAAGGCGGTTTTCCATTTGAGCGTTTGTTGGCAGATGATCTTTTGATTTGAAATGGGTTAAGTTGTTGTATCATGAAAATGGTGGTTTGGTTGTACGAAAGAGGTTTAAGAAAAATAATTCAGTTTCTCTTAAAAAAAACCCCATGCTCTAATTGTCCTTCCAAGCATGTCGCACACAGCTTAATTGAACAGTACGCTTTCAATAAATCAGAGCCGTCCTTCGCTCCTTCTCGGATTCACAGAAATGTTTCTGCCCACAAAAATTGCCCTAATGAAGCGCAGGACAAATTGTCTATTCCCCAGCCAACACCAAACGATGTTCGATTCCCTGACCGGAAGCTACTCCACAGCAGCACTCGTATCCTTATCGTAACACCCTCGAGGGACATCTTTACATCCATGTTTTGAGCTATAAATTCGCCGTACCGGTATCTCTGGTGACAACAGTTGCTCCTCGCACAGAACATTCTCGCTTCGATCATTTATCGTACAGACAGACGTCGGTTTGTGATAGAATTTGTGATTGAGAAGGCTTGTGTGTAGCATTTTCCAACAGCAACAGACTCTCGGCAGAAGAGTGAGCTGATAGAGCTGAGAGCAAGAGAGAGAGAAAAAGAGTGGCCAAACGAAGCACAGGGCGATGTAAAGAATACAACAACACATCCAACATCTATCCCAGATGACGATTAGAAGCGACGAGACATTTTTTCCATTCGAGCGTTTCGGAGATCGGAATAGAAGGATATATGGTCAAAAATTCATTATTGATGGCCTTCGATGGTTGTTGTTGGTTTCCAAAGTTTTGGTTCGTTTTCTATGTATTTCTTTGCCGCATGAGACCCCTACTCATGTTTCCGCTAGTCAACAACGAGGAATGACTGTGTAGAAAAACTCCAACTCTCCGAACAAGGCCATCCCCGGATATCCGCTTCCTTTCGGGGGAAATTCGATCGAATTGGAAAGAAGGGATGAAAATCGTCAGCCAGCAAGCAACAAGAAAACTTCCGACCAAGCCAAACAACCACCACCAACACGTTGGTAAGAGGCCACCGCTACAACAGCTACAACTTCAGGAATGGAACGATTTTCCTGCAAACGCTTGCAAAACTCCCCAACATGAGCGCACTTTGCATAATGTACAGAGTGTATCGTTCGATTTTTGACATCATGCGAACGGTTCATCGAACAAACTCACATGGGAAAACATGCCGGCGTAGAGATAACCTACACATATTCATGAGCTTTTGTAAAAGCGATCAAATATGGTGCATATTCCCATGCAAGAAATCTATGTTTTATGGTTAAACAACGAAAAACTGGGTGTTATTTTTCACCTAAAAACATCACCTAGTTCGCCTACATTACGGCGCCTCAAAATTTGCTTAGAAATCCTTTACAATCATGCTTTAAAGTGATACATTCAATCGTACCAGATATCAAATATGCTCAATTCACTGTCCCA